>CM031234.1:689542892-690142892 GCA_018340775.1 Taxus wallichiana var. yunnanensis | reverse complement strand
ATCTTGAAGAGGAACTTATTTGTGCCTTGGGAGAGTTGAAAGCTCTTAAAAAGAAAAATCATAAACAAAAGTTACAACTCCTAAAGTATGAAGAAGAAGATCGTAACTTTGAAGCTAAGATATCACAATCTCTTGAAGAATCCGGAAAGATGATCGTGGATCTAAAACGAGTTGAAGAAGAAGAATTAAAAAATCAGCTAAGGGTAAAGGAAGAAGATTGTGAAAAGCGTGAGTCGAGATTGTTGCTTTGAGAAAGGACATGGAAAAAGCAAATGCTAACGTTATAAGTAATCTAAAATTTGAGAAAAGTATCGAGATACTAGATGAAATTTTGAACCGACAAAAATCAACATCCGAAAAGACTCGGGTCTTGGATATACGCATACAGACAAGACACCGCTAACACAAAACGTATAGAGTCGTCGAAAGGGACAAGAGAAGAGAAGTCAAAGACCTATGCAGAGACACTCAAGGAACCTATGAAGAATGAAGAGTTGAAAAGGGAGAAGAGCTTTATGAAGATCACCACTTCTTACAAGGAAAGCAAAGATGAGAACAAGTTTAGAAGACCAAATCCTCGAGATATACTCACATGTCCAGTTTGAAAATTCTTTCTATGGCTATTGCTTCTATTGTAATCATTTTGGTCATAAAGCAATAGATTGTAGAATATGGGTGAGATGCAACAATATAAAGAACAAAGGTCTCAGTATTGATTCTCAAATAGAAATTACAACTCCTTGGTTCCTTTATCGAACTATGTTGAAGATATTGTTTGTTATAACTGCAATAACTATGGACATATAGCAAGATTTTGTAGAAGTGGTTTTGTAGAACCATCCAAATCAAGCCGAAGGTAAATGCTCGAAATAAAGAAGAAAGAAACTACAAAATTTTGGAAAAGAAGAAAGAGGATGATGGGCAAGATAAAGAGAAATCTATGCTTGTTCAAACAAACATTCCATGCACAGGATGAAGGGCGGTTGGGGTACATTGATAGTGGATGTTCAAGACATATGATCAAAGATAAAAGTAAGTTCATCTCATTCAAGAAAGTAAATGAAGGTACAGTGAAATTCGGTGATAATGCTAAAGCAAAGATCGTTGGAAAAGGTACGTTGAATCCTAATAATGGTAAAACAAAAACAGAGAATGTTTTATATGTTGATGGATTAAAGCATAATCTCTTAAGTGTAAGCCAAATGTGTGATCAAGGACACACACTTAAGTTTTATGTTGAAGGGTGTGAGATAAGGAAGGTAGACACGGGAGAGTTAGTAGCAGATGCACATAGAACCACAAATAACCTATACATGCTCGGAGAAGTAAAAGGAGAGAAATGTTGTCTAACTCAAGTTGAAGAGTGTTGGTTATGGCATAGAAGGATGGGGCATATAAATTTTGATAATCTCGTGAAAATCAGCAACAAGCAGGTTGTGCGGGATATGCCTAAGGTAACAAAACCTGCAAGCACTCTATGTAAGCAATGTCAGCATGGAAAGCAAACTAGGGCAAGGTTTAGAATGAAGGAGTATTTGACCACCAAACCACTGGAGCTGATTCATACGGATTTGTGTGGACCTATCAAAACAGAAAGCATACAAGGTGAGAATTATTTCATGTTATTCATTGATGACTACACTAGAATGACTTGGGTAGCCTTTCTAAAAGAAAAGTCAGAAGCATTTGAGAAGTTCAAAGCTTTCAAGGCTTTAGTAGAAAATGAAACCGGATTGAAAATAAAGTGTCTGAGGTCAAATCATGGAGGTGAGTTCACCTCAAATGAATTCATTGAATATTGTGAAGATCATGGAATCAAAAGACAATACTCAGCTGCAAGGACTCCACAACAAAATGGAGTGGCAGAAAGAAAGAATCGAACCGTCCAAGAGATGGCTAGAACCATGTTAAATGAATCTAAGCTATCAGATAAATTTTGGAGAGAAGCGGTAAATACGGTTGTTCATATCTTGAATAGAGGGCAAATCAGAGTTAATCATGACAAAACTCCTTATGAATTGTAGAAAGGAGGACCGAAGTGTTTGGGAGTAGATGCTTTATTAAAAGAAATGAAGAGAACTTGGGCAAATTCTATTCAAGAGCGGATGAAGGAATTTTTCTTGGCTACTCTGTTAAAAACAAAGCCTACGAGATGTTATAATAAAAGACTACAAACTATAGTAGAAAGTGCAAATGTGAGAGTGGATGAAATCGTGAATCAAAAAGCTAAAGAACTCAGTAGAAGAGCCCTTAGAAATACCCAAGGTAGTAGAAGAAAAGGAAGAGGAAGAAGATGTTGAAAAATTAAGTAAATCTGAAAGGCAGGACACCAAAACACCATCTCGCTTTGTTAAGAAGAATCATGTTGAAAGTTAGATCATTGGAAACCTTGATGATGGAGTACAGACAAGAAGAAGAATTGTAAGTGCATCAGAACCAGTAAATTTCTCCTTATTATCCAAAATAGAGCCGAAGAACTTTGCAGAAGCCAGCCATGATAAACATTGGATAAAGGCAATGGAGGAAGAGTTAGATCAAATTGAGAAGAATGAAACATGGGAACTTGTACCTAGGCCAAAGGATCAGAATGTGATTGGCACTAAGTGGGTATTCCGAAATAAATTGAATGAAGATGGACAAGTCACTCGAAACAAGGCAAGGTTAGTATGTAAAGGGTATGCTCAAGTAGAAGGTATTGATTTTGAAGAAACTTTTGCTCATGTTGCTAGATTAGAAGCAATTAGAATGTTTCTTGCTTTTTCGGTATTCAAGAACTTCAAAGTCTATCAAATGGATGTCAAATCAGCATTTCTAAATGGGAAGTTAGAAGAGGAAGTATACATAGAACAGCCTGAAGGGTTCCTCCTATCAAAAAATGAAGATTATGTGTGTAAGTTGAAGAAGGCCTTGTACGGATTAAAACAAGCCCCCAAAGCATGGTACTCTAGGCTTGATAAGTATCTACAAGACCAAGGGTTCAAGAGAGGACTTGCTGATAGCAATCTTTACATTAAAATTGAAGGTGAGCACCAATTGATTGTTGTTGTGTATGTAGATGACATAATTTTTGGAGGAGACAATGAGGAAATGTCTAAGAAATTTGCCGAAGACATGCAAAAGGAGTTTGAGATGTCCATGTTGGGAGAGTTATCATTTTTCCTTGGATTGCAAATTTCTCAATCCGATAAAGGAATATTTATATCCCAAACCAAGTATGTGAAGGAAATGTTGAAGAAATTTGGCATGGAGGAGTGTGCACTGTTAGCACACCTATGGCTACCGGGACAAAGTTAACCAAAAATGATGAATCTTTGAATGTTGATCAAACTCTCTATAGATCAATGATTGGGAATTTACTATATGTGACGGCATCCAGACCAGACATCATGCAAGCAGTGGGTATGGCTGCACATTTTCAAGCAGGTCCGAAAGAAACACATGTGCAAGTCAGAAACGCATATTCGAGATATCTAAAGGGAACTATGGATTATGGGTTATGGTACCCAAGGGGTAAAGACTTCACATTGGTAGCTTATACAGATTCAGATTGGGTAGGATGTGTGGATGATAGAAAAGTACAAGTGGAGGAGCATTCTTCCTTAGAGACACTGTATCTTGGTTAAGTAAAACCAAAACTTTGTATCGTATCAATAGTAGAAGCAGAATATATAGCAGCAGTGTTATGTTGTACTCAAATTCTATGGATGAAGCAAACCTTGAAAGATATCAAAGTAGAGTATGATCATCCAATCTCCATATTATGTGATAATCCCAAATGCGATAAGTATTTCAAAGAATCCGGTTATGCATTCAGAACAAAGCATATTCCCATAAGATATCACTTCTTAAGAGAGAAGCGGTGGTAAAAAGCAGGTAAAGTTGGAATTTGTTGCTACATCCGAATAGATAGCAGATATCTTCACCAAACCACTTCCAAATGAGACATTTGAATATCTACGACGAAGTTGAGAGTAATATTATTTGCTTCTTCCCATTGAAAACCAAGAGAAACATCGGTTGAGGGGGAGCTAAACACTACAATATTCAGCTCCTAGATTGACCCTTTGCCATTGATGTCAAAGGGGAGAATGACAAGAACGGATAGTTACAGCAGAAGGGGGAGTTCTGAAAAGATTTTTTTGGAAGGTTTCCATCAATGACAAAGGGGAGATTGTTGAAAATATTGTCATTGATGTCAAAGGCTTAATCATCGATGTAATTGGTTAACAGTAATCATGTAATGGAAGCTAACGGATGTTGATGGATTTTGACGAAAATTGTAGAAAGTAACGGATATAACCAGCAAGTATAAAAGGACAGAAAACGAAAGTTTAAATACACGAAAAGAAACGTTTTTGCATAAGGATTATCATGGTATAAGCGAGATATACACAGCTGTACATAAGATAGAGATATCAACATTTTAAGGTGTTCATTGCCATGTTTTATGGTGAAAAAGAATATTTAATGATGGCTAACAGCGATTTAATTATAACAGTGATTTGTCTAAGGAGGGGCAACGCACCCCTCTCCTATTAAGTGGTTAATTGCATTGTTTAATGTGCATTTAATAATTATGGGTTGCATTAATTATTTTTGGTTTTAGCCGACTAATGCACTTAATTAAGTTGTGTTAATTAAATAATGGAAAGGTTGTGTTGGTTAGAACAATGTGTCTTTTCGAAAGGATGTGAGAAGGATATATAAGGAGATGGAATCATTTGATTTAGGCAAGCAATTTGAGTGCTTCTTCATTCAAGTTTAAGGGAGAGAAGAAGAAGAGCAGAATATGAAATATAAAAAGGAGTGAAGGGCAGATTTATTTTTAATGAAGAGTTGCAACGATTTATATATGTGAAGGGACTGAAATAAATAAGAAGAATATTCTTAGCAACAGTTTTGTTCTATCATCTATTGAAGTAGCAGAACATAAAAGATAGAAAAGAGTTTGTTTTTTGTAAGGAAGGTCGGTGCCTTCATATTCGAAGAGATCGGTGTCTCTTGCTGAGTTGGTGCTTAGCAAAAAGGGGTTGGTGCTCCTGTAGGTTGGTGCCTACAAACATTTGAGAAATATAATAAAGAAGATTTTCTCCGTGATTTGCAATGTTGGTTTGCTTTGCATTCATTGATTGCTTTGATATATTCACTGTGAAACTAATTAATTGTGACTACAACGCTGAGATTAAGTGTTAAATTTAAAAAATATCATAATATTAATTCACCCCACCCCTCTCAAGTATTATCTTGTGCTTAACAGAGCAGATGCGAGTTACTGAGACCTCCATTTGAGCTAGCAATGTATTCTTGTGCCTTCTTATTCACATGTAACGGTTCTGTGTGCATACATTGCAAGCAATTAAATCTTTGTTTTGCGGTGTTTCTCAACCCCGACTTATGTTTTGTTGCATTTCCTTGCCTTTCTATTCTTCTTGTTGTATTTTGTGTATGTATTTTTCCTTTGTAAGTTCATTTGATTGCGTCTCATGGAGAGTAAACAATAAAATGTTGTTTTAGATCTGTGTCACGCACGTTTGACATCTCCCTTATCCATTTTCCTTTCCCTTTTCCCCTATTAAAGTGTTTTCACCCTTGTTCTTGGTGTTATCACCTCTCTTTACCTTAAGATTTCCCTTTTATGCATCTCTCCCCATGGTCCCTTGGATTTTTTAAATAAGATTATATAGTTGCATTTCCTTCCTTAGGAGTAGTTTACCGTTTGGATTAGGTAGAGGAACCAGCCTTCTCGGGAGGTTTGTCTCGAATAGCAAATCCCACAACTTGGAGAATGTTATCCAAAAACATTGATTGTTCATTCGTTTGTTCATGACAAATCCAAGGGTGTTGTTTTTGGTGATAATAAGTAGCTTATTTGAACATGTTATGGAATGTGGAATGATGATCCCTTAATTTTTGAAGGTACTATGGTGGATATAAATAATCTTGTATCATGGTAAAATGAATGTCAATGCATAGATGATATAGTATTGTTCATTGGTAAATTAAAATTTCTAGAAATTAGATCTAATCAATGTTTATATTTCAAACCAATTGTGATAAAAATTTCACGAAATCAAAAAAATCATCAAAAGTTAAAGACAATCAATATTTATACTTTCCTTTTCAAAGAATCATGACTTGCAAGATGGCTAAAAGTAGTATTCCCCAATCTTTTTAAGGATTTAAGGATTACCAAGGGGAACCCAACATTCCCACACTAATTTGGGCTGTACACAAACCACATGGCATGATCAATTAATTAGTAATGCAACCATCACCAAACAAATAGAAGTATATCAGCAAAGCAAAAGAGGATATTTATACTTTCCTTTGAAAGAGCCATATAATACTAAAAATTATGAGAAGGCTAAAAGTGGTACTTTGAGACCATTTAACTGAAGGATTTTACAATTATTAAGGAGCATCGAACATTCCAGCTAAAGTGCACATAGACTAGGTGGTCGTTTTTCCTTCCCAACCATATGGCATAATCAATATATTATTTTCCTCTGTTACTATTCAATTGTTTCTTTCTCAAAGTATAGTAGTGAGCAAATATGCACCCACTTGAAAGGAAATGTTTATTAGAGTGCATTTCTTACACAAGTGTGTCCACTAGAGCAAGTATTGTGGACTTGATGGAATTGAACATAATTGCCTTCTTTTTTATTTGGTATAATCCTTAGCATTTAGAGAAGCCCTTGGTTTTCATTGCATCAATATTAGGGTCATCTTTCAACAAAGTTTTCACACTCATGGCATAGAAGGAACATTTTGAGGAAGCGGGTGACTATTCACTTGATCTCCACTCCACAACCCACCTATCTAACCACCTATAGAAATGAAAAAAAAATGGACTACGCATACTCCATATAGATCATGCTCAAGGTCTCCAAATTCTATTTGAGTTCCTATAATCATATGTTAACTTACAACAA
Organism: Taxus wallichiana var. yunnanensis; assembly: GCA_018340775.1. Classification (NCBI taxonomy): domain Eukaryota; kingdom Viridiplantae; phylum Streptophyta; class Pinopsida; order Cupressales; family Taxaceae; genus Taxus; species Taxus wallichiana. The sequence goes on along the minus strand of CM031234.1, from coordinate 690,135,957 downwards.
TCACCATATAATGATGAAGAAACCAGGTATATCAACAAAATTGAAACTTCTCTTAATACTTCCTCCTTTAAGGCTTTAATAAAATAAAATCTCCAAAGACGGCTAAAATCTAAAAGTCGATGCAATAAAAACACACTAGGTTGAAACAACTGGGAAACCTTTGTACTTCTTTTGGTTTTAAGGATTCACACCAAACCAACATAAAATATGTATACACTAGTACAAATATCTTAGTACTGACTATCTAAAAACACCGAATAACCCCATTACCTTCTCTACAAGTTTCCCATTGATTCGCGATAAATGGCATCAATCTAGTTGCAAAGTTGTGTAGGACTCAAAAATATCTTTCGAAAAAACGAAACATGCTCCAAATTCTCCATTTTGTGAAAGGTAATAAGATTTTCCAATTGACTTCCCGAACAATAAAAATAATCAAGTCACGAACAAATGGACGTCGACTTTAAATTTGAAATTCCCATGACAAAAAAATGGACACCAAATTTAAGTTCAAAATTACCGTTCTTCCCCTTGCTACCATTCTCGTAGGCGTAACTAGATTTTGCATATGCCTATGGCATCCCATGGTTTGGTCTTTAACAAACATCTTGTGTGTCCCATATTGATCGTTGACAAGGATGGATATAATTTGATAATATTGCTCCTCTCCTTAATGATCCCAATCCTCAATGGTTCTTCCTCTATTTTTTCTCCTTTTAAGTCAATTCATTAAAAGTTATCAATTGGTCAACTTGGAGTTAATGTAGTTAATTTTATTGAATGTGGCCTGATCAGCACGTTGACAATAGACATGTAAAACACATGATAAGAAAGCCAATTCATTGTGAAGGGGGAATGATTGATGCATAATGCTTCACAATAAAATTTTGTTAGAACATTAGAGGCATTCACTAAAATCATTGTTTCTCAACATTTACATGAATCAACTTATAGTGGACACCTAAATATCTCAATTGCATGAGACCACCAACAATTATTTCTTGAATACTCACTAGTGTTGCACTATTTCATCACTCTAAAGGTCAAACTATAAGCTGAAGGCTCTAGCGCAATGGTAAAGTTGTAAGGTTACATCTAGTGGTAAGTTCAAATACTTACTATTGCAATTGCCTGTGTTATGCTCCTAATTATGTAGCAATTTTTATAAATTTATGACATGAATGTCGCAAAGATGCATAATCAAATGGTCGTATCAAGATTTCAACGCTCATTCAATCATCAAACATTGCTTCATAAAAACATTGAACAATATTTTTAACTCCATTAATAAAAATATCTTTTGAAATCTGAAACCAACATTTCAAAATTTCTATCTTGATCATTTATAAATAGAATAAATAAATTAAAAATAAACGGTATTTTAAAGTCATTGCCTAGCTAGCAGCCCAACCGGAAAAAGGTTACATTTTAACTTAGACAAAAATATGTCACCTGTTTAAAGAAAATATGGCATCCAGAACCCCCAACTGGACCTAACTCTTGCTAGTATGGAATAATGTATCGTGTTCATTTCTGATCTTCAGCATCAGCAAAATATGCACAGGGATACAATAGATATTCTTTGGTGAGTTGGCTGAACAACTGGAAGAGGAATGTGCATACATTCGGCATTACCAACCGGCTCCCAAAAGACAAGCATTTGGGCATTTGCTGCAATGGGTGTCCATCCTCACAATAATCAAGCACACATGCTCAATCTCAAGCAGCACACACCCTCCCATCATGGTTGGAAGCAACTCTTTGCTTGGAAGGCCCTTATGGAGGAGGGCTAAGTAACCCCTTAGGTTAATTGGCTATTCTAAGCAACGCATATAGGAATGAGAGGACTCACTATAATATTGTTGTATCATATATGTTTTACATCTCTCTGCATAATCATAACGACAATTTTGTGTCTCCGTGTGTTTCTAAGTTTTTCTAGTAGTCATAAGCATTGTACTGATTATCATGCTTTTACTTCATTCTGCCAACTATGTATGTCAGCATTGAAGGCTCTGGCTTTTTCAAGCCATTTTTTCAATGATGTTTTGCTCATATAATTGTGCATCTCTACCAAAATTTGCAGTCGTGACAATTAGTCCCCTCGAACTTTCTCTATACCATCGCTCCAGTAAAAAAATTGATCAAGAATTGTGGCTGGTGTAATACTCTTTCTACTTTTAATACAATATTATGACCTTTTTAAAACTAAAAATACTTATGACTAGCACAATATAAAATTAAAAAATAAAAACTATTTAATGGGGCAAAAATTGAACCTTAAATGCAACAAAAAGAACAAATCTAAATCTAACCAATATTGAACATCATGACAATTATTGGTTTTAAATTTTGTTATTTAAAAAAATGAGCTCGCTCTCTATCAAATCGGAAGCAATACATCCAGTTACAACAATTATCTAGTTTTGTAATGGATACCTTATGAAATTGCTTTATGAGAATATTGATACCAATTTAGTACAATACAACTCTTAACATTACAAAAATCAGAACACTCAAGTCCACTGCCACATCTTAGTACATGAAATAAGAATGCAATCATAAACACAAGTTGAGGTCCTTTTACCTTTTTCATCACATAAGATGGTATCAACTATTTTACCTGCTTTTGACTCGAAAAACATCTTGAAGGAAGGTAAATATCTGCTACTGAAATCTCCACCAAGAGAGGTCATCCACAGCCATATGACACATCGGGAACTTTTATGATAGGTTCAAAAGGTACTTCTACACGCTCCTTGACAAAACATCTTGGAATACCATCCTCCATCAATAACACTTTTCCAGGAGGACACCTAGGAGCTGCGTCAACCTTTGGTTGCTTTGGAGGAATCTCTATCCGTCGCTTGGGCAGCAGGCCTGATATTTTGAGAGAACCACTCGTACGAATTTTGGGCTCAGAACGAGCTAAAGTAAAGACTGAAATTACACTTGCAACTACTAAAACCACTTTTGTTGTCAATCCAATAATATGTCCCATGCCACTTGCCATTTTTTTGGCCGTACCATTATTGATTACCGGACTAGAACTCTCCCCTATCATCATAATCACCATGTTCACTTTCTTGTTTTTCATCACCGGTCACATATGACTGTTGAGTAGACAGGTTCCTTCTCCTCACTGAATGTGCAGAATGCAGCGGCCGAGACTCGTTAACTGATGAGAAAAAGGAACCTGGAAGATGTCCTCCATATGGAGGTAGAACAATGTTATCCCTCTGCTCAACAGCCCCACCAGCAAATGCACAAGTTTCTTGAATCACTTCAAGCTCTGTGCCTCTATATTCTTTAAGATTATTAATTAGAATTTTCCGGCTTTCATCAAGCTCAGTAAGAGTTGCCTCTCTTTCCAGACACTGCCGCTGCTGCAAATCCTGGACATATAAATTCAAAATCTCATTATTTCATGCCTACGCATAAAGAAACCATCAGTTCAATCATCACATAAGACAATGTTTGTCCATTATTGGCTTGCCTAATCAAAAAAACAAAAACAAAAAAAGTTAACCTGGAAGTAAATATTTCATAGCAAGAAACAGATGAAGCAAGAATATTGGAAAGAAGATAACAGATCATTAAATAGAAAATATCACAATCCAATAAATCATCTCCACAAATTGTTTGAATCATTTGAATTTTTGCAAATAAAAATATTGAATTTTTAATTAATTATAGGCAAAATCCTGAGAGATGTAGATAAAAGATTAGTAACAGATGTGCAACAAATTTAAAAGTTCCACTTTGGACACTTTGCCCTCGTGTGTCGAGAAAAATATATGAAAGTAATATACCTAAGATACATCTGGATGTTTTCAAGAACATCCATAATATGTGTGCTTGATTAGGACATGAAGCAAATGAAATGCTTTGTTCTTCAGCACTTGTAGCTGCTTTGATGTTTATGTAAATATTGCAAAAGCTGGTCGTTGCTGAATAGTAAGTATAACTATGGATGAAAGAGCTCAACTAAGATATTGTATCCATTTCTATGTACTTCAGATTATTATTGGTTTCACACAAACACGAAAAGAACAGAGATCAATGAGAATAAAAAATATGACCTGGGATATCCAAGAGAAATAGGTATGTTTTCATATAACGAGCTTATTCAAACTTAAGAATATATGTAGACAAGACCTAGGTGAGTTGGTAATCCAACTTGTAGCGTAGAGCATCCAAAGCTCTCCATCAAGGTTCAAACCCTGCTTGATCCATAAACTACTACTTTGGAACTCTACGAATCACACAATTATGTTGTTCTACTTTCAACTTTGGAAAATGACAGATTTGCTTGAAAATTAGAGCTTCGTGATTGATTATCTAGTGCTATAGAAAGGAAATTGCAGAGAAGGAAAATAATTCAAACTTCAACACCAACAATTTTATCCTGGAAACCTCCAAGGAGGAAAACCAGTTGGGAAGGGCAACTGCTCTTTCTTCCCACTTTTATTGGTCTAACATAGACAATTACAGATTACAATAAGTATGAAAAGAAGAAACAATGTAAACCTTCTCTCCAATTACTTGTTTGCTCTGTTTCTACACCTTGCTCCTACAATTCCATTCCAACACTGAAGATCTTGCTCACTGCTCTCATTAAACTCTGCTTCTCGATCTCTCTGGATCTTCGAATGTCTATTCTCTTGCTCCTTCCATGTATTTATAGGCCTTCCCATGTCCTCCCGTGCACTGGAGGATGTGAAAGGGCATGGAAGGGAAGAGACATGGCTGGGCGCTTCAAGAACGTGTCCACTCGCATTCCATTCTTCTTTTCTATTCAAAAGTGTCAAGACTGCCGCCTTTAGATTATTTCTATTTTTAGAAATACTCTAAAAATAGACTTTTAGGATGTTTTAGGACTTATTTATTTCAGTCATGTGTTTGTTTAGTCATGTAAGACCAAATAAGTGATTTTCAGTGATTTCCTAAACAAAAGCTGAAAAAGTTAAAAATAAACTATCAATTGTCAGTTTCCGGATAAGTACAAATTCTTGTGTAGTCATCCCCAAAGAGGTGGGAAACACTTTCTAAGTTAAGATAACTACAAATATGTTAATTTTATGACAATCCCTATATTTTAGAGACCTTGGGCACATTCTCTAGGAGAGAGCTATAATTAGGCTTTGAATGCATGCCTAGCTTGCATAATTCTATTCCGAGAAAAACTTCTTGCATGTTGACTTGTTCATGGATTGCATGAGTCTATTTTTGAGTTAACTAGAAGTCCAAAATTAGTTTAGGAGTATTTTAATATTATTAGAGGTTCTATTATGAGTTTAACTTGTTTTACAAGTTGAGTTGTAATTGGAAATTTTAGTCTTTTGAGTTAATAAAAACATGGCGCCATAGTACCCTATTATTGCAATGGGTGCAAGTGTTTATCACTGTTTTTTATCGCAGGTATTCAGATTTAATAACCAGCAAGCTTATAAAGCTTATTTTGAAGTTCAATGGTGCATACAATGCACAATTTGATCATCAAGTACACAAGCAATTACACTAGCTTAATCACTAGTTTTCTGGGCCTTGTTTGGATGATATAGAGCTTCTTTCTGGGTTATATCAAAGGTTGATCAGCACTTCAAATTGCTGATTTTTTCTCCTTCCACGGTCGTTCAACAACTTTCATTTGATATCATACCCCTTTCATGCGAAGGCAAAAATTTCAATCATTTGCTCGAATCTTCCATGTGTGTGCTTTAGCAATCCCTTGGTGAGTATATCAGTAATTTGATCCTCTATTCTCACATATTCAATGACAAAATATTTATCATTGACCAAGTCTCTGATAAAGTGATGCTTGAGCTCAATGTGTTTGGTTTTAACATGAAAAATTGGATTCTTGGACAATTGTATTGCCTCAATGTTATCACAAAATATCTATGTAGGCTCAAGTTGAGCCTCTTTGAAATCAACTAAGAGTCTCCTCAACCACATTCCTTGTGTGCAAGTTGATGTAATGGGAAGCATATTCGGCTTCAGGGGAGGATCATGCAAAAGTAGCTTGTTTCTTTGAAGACCAAGAAACCAAACTGCTTCCCAATGTGAAGCAATAACTTGAAGTAGACTTCCTGTCGTCAAGAGAACCTCTTTAGTCTGAATCTAAGTATCCAATAAGACAATGAACTTGCTGGTCTGAAGTGAATACCATGATCATAAGTCTCTTTCACATATCTAAAATTATTTTCACAACTTGCATGTGTTTGAGTGAAGGCATGCCCATGAATCTAGAAACTAGTGAAACCCCATAAGTGATATCGGGTCTAATCATAGTGAGATACATCAAACCTCTCACCATCCTCTCTCATTAGTTTTTCTCCACTTGCAATTGGAGTATCCGTAGCCTTAGAATCTTGAAGATTGAACTTCAACAACATATCTTGGACATACTTTGTTTGACAAATAAATACTTCATCTTTCTTTTGATGGACCTCCATACCAAGAAAGTACTTCATAATTCCAAGATCAATCATCTCAAATTTTGATTTCATATCTTCCTTGAAGCTATACAACATCTCCATAGAGCTACCTGTGAAGATCAAATCATCTACATAGAGGCAAACATACAAAACATTAGAACTGAATGTTTTTATGTAAAGAGTTGGCTCATTTTGACTTCTTACAAATCCTTGTGTCAAAAACCAATTATCAATTCTTGAGTACCAAGCTCTTGGATCTAGTTTGAGCTCATAAAGAGTCTTCTTTAACCTGTCTACCCAAAATAAGTACCCTTTACCTCAAAACCTTGTGGTTGCCCCACATACACTTCTTCTTCAATCACTCCATTTAGGAATGCACTCTTTACATCCATTTGATGCATTTTCCAACCTTTATGAGCAACAATTGAAAGCATTAGTCTTATAGTATCTTGCCTTGCAACAGGAGCATAAGTCTCCTCATAATCAACACCAAAAGTTTGTGCAAAGCCTTTTGCAACAAGTCTAACTTTTAGCTTATCAATTGTACCATCACTGTTTACTTTGGTCTTGTAGACCCACTTGGTACCAATGACATCCTTATCAACAGGAGGCTGAATAAGTGTCCAAGTATCATTCCTCTCAATGGAATCCATCTCAAGTTTCATAGCATCAACCCACTCTTTCCTTTGACTAGCTTCTTCAAAACTTCTAGGTTCACTAGCCATAGAAGACAATGCAAACATAGTATTTTCATCATATGCATCATCAAATAAATTACCTTGTTGAGATTGCAGCCTTATAATTTTTCTCTCATAATTCTGATCCAACATTTGATTTGCTGGATGTGGATTCAACAACCACTTGTGCTTACTTGGAGTTGTTGCAAATGGATGACTAGTCTCTTGTAAAGAGCTAGTATCGTTTTCGTAGCATTGGAAACTTGTGTAGGACTTTGTAAGTCCTCAAAATCTTCTTCAAGGAGCTGGCCCCTTCACTTATGACCCTCTTAGCTACATGATCAATATCAACATACATCTCATTCTACAAAAATACAATCCCTTAAAACAACTAAAGTTTTACTAGTAGGATTATACAACTTGTATGCTTTGCTTTCATCACTGTAACCAATGAAAATATGAGCTACACTCTTAAGATCCAATTTTTTCTCTTTTGATCAGGAACATGAACAAAAACTAAACAACCAAATACCTTTAAATGAGCTACATCTAGTTTTGAACCATACCAAGCCTCATAAGGTGTCTTGTCTTTGATTGCCATTATAAGACTCTTGTTTATGATGTAAACTACAGTCTTTACTACTTCAACCCAAAAATATCTTTCCATGTGCTTATTTTCCAACATATTCCTTGTTAATTCCATGATGGACCTATTATTTCTTTCAGGACATCCCTGTCCAAGTTATCCCTCTCAAACTCTCTTGTCAGGCCCACGGTTCTTTATGGCTCGGAGGTTTGGGGGCCCTCCTTACTTGAGTCTGATTGGGCTGCAGTGGAGAGAGTTCAAATCCTTCTTCTCAGACGTATCATCAGATGCAAGGAGACGGTTCCCCACAATATCATCTGGCAGAGTTTGGAGCTTGTCCCTTTAGGTTGGAAACAATTTTTGGCCTTGTTTCCCTCTTACATCACATTCGGAGGCTTGTTGATTTCTTTGGGGAAAGGACAAGTATCCCTACCTTGCTTACTGCTCCTCTGAGGTCGTTGCTTTAGCCAATCGTTCTGGTTGATCTCGTTGTTGGTATGTCAGAGTTTCATGACTACTGGAGTCTATTGGTATTCGGACAGATCACCTCCCACCATATAGTTATTCCTTAAATTCTCCCGACCATCTCCTTTCGAGCAAGAAACATTTGAACAAAATCATCAAAGATGATATCTACAGGAGTTCATTCAGTGCACCTGGACTCAACCCCCAAGGTGGGTTACGTCGAAGATGGCCTTCTATGTTGCGCATTTTCTTGAGGTCAATAATGGTCTTATTTCTCGGCCCTAGTATATTTCCGGCATTGGATGCACGCCCTTCGCATTTCCCTGGGTCAATTCAGGGTTGGCTCTCATAGGCTCCGGTTGAGTGTGATCATCAAATTGACCGTTCCGAGCGGATTTGTCAACTCTATTCCCTCTAGGAGATCGAAATAGAAGAGCACTTCATCTTCCGATGCCCTATCTACTATGAGATCAGAGGGAGATTTCACTACCTGTTCAGAGAGCATCGACATTCACAGACTTCTTCAGATACTATGATCAGAGGTGCCTTGCTCTCTATCTACATGAGGCTCTTAGGCTTCGGGAGGAGACCCTTCAGCCTCCTAGGCAGATGACTATTTGGCAGATCACTTCCGTTTTTATAGTGTTCCCCTCCGGGAGGGGCACTAAGCGGCAGGGTGATACCAATCCTAATTACTGACGAGATCAGTCTGGACTCGAGGCACTATTTCACAGACCAGGGACGTCCAGACACATACAAGGTCGAGGTCATCTTCTCATAGATGGCCTTTGAGATCCACTAGACGAACATGGAGAGTTCATCCCTCCTCCGGGCATCGACACCCCAAATCTTCCACAGCCCCAAACACCGGGCTTCAGCACATTACTAGCTTCTTTCAATCAGCCTTGGATGTTAGTTGAGGGGGTCTTCTCTCTTGCTTCCTCTTTCTTTTCTTCCTCCGCATGTCCGAGTTCTCTTGATTTCTGCAGGCTTTTTCCGGGCCTCTCTTTTTGCCCATTCTTCTTTTCCTTCTCTTTTCTGGTTGTTCTCGGGGACCTTTTGGTCCTCTGGCTACAATCTTTTTCGCTTTCTTTGTTTGGGTGCAATCCAATTGACCTACTTTTCTAGTCATTTGTTGGACATTTAATATATTTATCTTATCTATCTTCAGCCACACCATTCTGTTGTGGTGTGTAAGGAGTTGTTAAGCGCCTCTTGATCCTTGGTTACCTTGGAGACTTTATATCAAGGCTCTATTAAGGTAAGAGAAGCAAAACTCCAAACCCTCAAAATGAATTTTGAAAATTTAAGAATGTCAGAAAGTGAAGGTGTAGGAGATTTTTGCATAAGGGTAAATGATATGGTTCATAGAATGAGTTTATAGAGAAACCATTGAAGATAAAATGATTGTTAGAAATATTTGAAAATCTTTAGACTTTAACACAAAGATGGTTGCATATTGTGATCACTCTTGAAGAGTGTAAGGACATGAACACTACAAGTGTTGATGAATTAGTAGGTTCTCTTTTGTCCCATGAGGATAAGATGAATATATATGCAAGAAATCTAGAGCATGCACTTGAAACCAAGGCTAGAATTTCAAAGCCAAGGGAAAAAGACAAAAACAACAATCAACAAATTCAAATAACTTTAATTCAAAGGGGAAAGAACAAGCAAATTTCATAGGGAAGAGTAAGAAATCTTTTATTTGTCATTATTGCAAAAAACTTGGACACTTTATAAAAGATTGCAAGAAATTGGCAACAAAGAATCAAGCTAATCAAGAGGGTGAAAAGAAGGCATTCCAAGTTGAACAAAGTGAGATGAAAGAGGACTAAAATTATTGTCTCACATGCAATGTGGGAAAAAGGATGCCAAAAATATGTGGTTTCTTGATTCATGTTGCTCAAATCACATGACAAGCCAGAAAGAGGGTTTTAGCATACTAGATTAGACCTTCAAAACATTGCAATGGCGCTAATTGAGAGTCCATTTAACATTCAAAAGGGATTTGAATGGTGATTTAGGACCACCAAATACTATTCGAGTAAACAACAAAGTTGTTGGAGTTGGACTTAGCTCAAACTTGGCAAACACATGCAGCCAAAACTCAATGAGAGACTCAACAAATTAAAAATTCATAAAATGTTGGAATTCCACAAAAGAAATTGTGGGCCAAGGATTGTCAATCTGGCTGAGTCTTGGTATATGAGAAGGCTCAATTAATTCTTGTTATAACTTGGCTCGCAGATGCAAGTCCGAGCATGTCCAAAGTGACTATAATCAACTCTAAATTAACTTAGAGTTTGCTCAAAAAAAGCACTTTAAGAAGTCCTCGACATAAGGAAGGTGTGATATCCCCTTCCCAATCGAAGACCCTTAGCCTATTGTCTACCCAACGGCTAAGAGAAGAAAATAAGGGTGACTTAAGTCATCTATAAGTTATTATAAAATGCCCGTAGCAAAGGGAAAGGTGCTCGTAGCAAAAGAAAAAATATATAAAGCAACGATAATAGTTTATATGACTAAATAATTATTAAATCTAGGATACAAAAGGCCCAAATGTAATTTGTTATCCATCCTAGGAGAAATGGCGACTTGCCTTAGAATGGAAAAGAGGAACTTAGAGAAGATAAAAAGCATTGTATTTTTGTATCCTCCCTATGGAAAAAATGCGACTAGGCCTAGAGAGGATGGAGGGTGGAAAATGCATAGAAAAAATCATTGTTTGTTGATTGGTGGTTTAGAAGGTTGCTTTTGGGTCTCTTCTTCCCTTAAAAGGAGAAGTTGACTTGCTTGAGGGGCATTCTATAACCATTACATTTTCTGAAATTAGCTTGTGTAAGCTGAATATTGCAGCTGCAATTCTGAGGACGAAAACCCTCAGGGAAAAGAGTGAAAGGGGAACGAAAACTCTCCTTTGGGCTCATATTTTGCATTGGAAGACTCAAGTCAAATCTGGTTGTTGAACCATTATTTTATGTACTGCTGGAGCGACCCAGTTTTGGGTAGATTTGGCATTTTCGAAGGCTCTAAAAATCAGTTCTGGGTACCTGCTGTTGGGAGTTGAGTTTCAGATATTTTCTTCTTCTATTTTGAGAGCTTTGTGTTGGGTTTCAGACCTTCATACGCTGCTGTAATCACAGATCTAATCTGCAGCCTTCTATCAATAAAAATCAGTCTTTTGGAGCTTTCAAACTGGTATTTTACATCTGCAATACTTTTCCTAAGTTCAGCTCATTAATTTCTGGTCTTGAAATCTGAGTTTGCTATATTTCTGAGGGTTTATACTTCCATATCCAGTCGCTAGTTTTGGGTATTTATTTACAGCTATCTTGCAAGGTTTTATATATATGTTCTAGGACTGTTTTAGCTTCATAAAACCTGCAAAATATATTGGAGTGGGAAAAGTATAAGTGTTGATTGATTAATGTGAAGTTTTATGCCAAACCCCAATCGCATTTTTAAGGTAAGAATGCAGATTTGCATGTTAAAAATCTGAAATGCATGTTATAGACTTACATTGGGTTTTGGGATTGGCTTAGAAACCAAGTGAGGGTTTAAGAGTCCCATTTGGTGACATTACAGAAGGAAACAAGCATTGAGCCCTTGACAAGGATTATCCTTGAACCATCAGTGATTTGTACCCAATAGTTATGAGATCATGATTATAACATTTGAGAGACAGCGAGGGTTCATGGGAGAATACAGTTCTTTTCATGACATTCATCCAGATCATGTTATCATACATGGATACATAAGATATATTTGAAAGTGCTTTTTCTCTTTAAATAGTCAATTGTTTTGGTTTTTGAAGCACTTTTTAGTATTCAATTTGATTTATTATTTTGTATCTTATGTTAAGTTGGTGGCTTTCACGAGCAATTTAACTAGATAATGTATTTTTGTGGGATTTTACTTGTGTGATATTTAGTCATTAACCAAATGACTTCCATGAGTAGTCATTAGTCTAAAGACATTTTTCCTCGTGTACTATTATCCTGTAATTCTAATCAACTCTAGATTTTTATGCAGTCCAAGCTAGGGGCAGAAAAATGCACACAATGCTATGAAATCATCCAAGTTGAAAGATTGCCATGAACATGAATGTTTTGAATAGAAAATGTCACTGTCATGATTGTACGTACATTCTATAAACCTAGCACAAAGTTTTTCTCAATATTACCCAAAATTGCAGTTTTTTTCCAAGACTTTGTCAAAACCCACACCACGAAGAGCAGCTTCATTACATAGCCCTTCATCTTTTATCTCCTATGTAACTGCAGAAAAAAGTTACAGTCTATATCTCTATGAAGTTTTTCCGAAAGTACCAACTACCATGGATTGAAAAACAACTTTATGATGTCCCTTGAGGGTATTCCAACAATTTGTCCTCCCCACCAAGTGGTGTTTCATTTGTTAAGTCGGGGATGTTTGCTTAGACCTCATCAAACTCTAAGAATTTATAGGTAAGTCACCATATGGAGTCATCTATCTAGAAATCACACTGTGTATGGAAGAAATGATTGTTTTCTACATAAACAGAAATGGTTGTGGGGGCATTCAGGCATTGTCAAACTGAACTCTATAACTTTCATTACCACCAACATCAAAGTAAAATTCAGTAAATCAAAGCATCTAAACCTGCTTCTTTGATGCTTTTTCATTATAAATGTTTGGGACAAGTCAATCGATCCAAGCATGTAGGTCATTCTTCCTCAATTCTTTACTCGTTATTGACAATTTCTAGCCACATTAAATATCTTTGATAACCAATGCTGGAAGTGGTATAAATGCCACTGGATTGTTTTAATCAAAGCTAGTGTTTGGAATTGACATAGACAACAAAGCTTTTACGATTACCATTGGTCCTCCTCTACTTGAAAAAAATAAGCACAAAGAAAACACAGTATATATATGATTATTAATCGAATTAAATAGACTTACTCCAGATCTAGAGGAATGCAATACCCATGCCTTTAGTGGAGTTTTCTCTTAAAGTGTTGCAAAGGGATATTTGGATAGAGCATGTATATTTCTAATGGAGTTTAGGAGGAGGCCTATCAATTCTTTAGATACCTCAAATGTCCACAACATTTATTGATCATCTACACTCTCAAAGAGTGGCTATCTTTATACATCAAAGCCTTTCCACTCCCACTAGGAATGCACATCTTTACTTTGCAACCCAAGGCCTCCCAACTAAGGGTAGAGACCTACTCGACCCCCAATAGATCTATCCTTTCCATCCAGATCTTTGACTAAAGTTTCCTCTATTACCTAAGCCCCTTATAAACCCTGCATATAAACATCTTGTTCATTGTCATAAGAAGGGTACCATTTTGAGAAAAATAAACACAAAGGCTATCCGAAATGTAGGGATTTCCTAATAAACAAATAAGTTGACATATGATCAGGATCCTAAGTCCCAAGTGGTACAAACTGAGTCATTAACACCACATTCGTCATTTGTGCCAAACTCCATCCATGACGCCAATCCCATGCCACCCTTTCATGCTGATATTCACTTTTCCAAACTCAACTTTGGCACCAACCCAGGCGTTCATGTCAACTTCACTCCAACATTAGCCACACCGAAGAAATCCTTTGTACCAATGTTAGTTGTGCCTAACTCCCAGCTACACCATCGCAAATCTATGTCCAGCTATTAACACCCATGATGCAAGAACATCCCTAGATCTCTATGCTAGCACAACTTAAGTTGAGCTTTACGAAGCTCTGAAAAAGTTTAGCAGTTCATTTGAAGCTGCATATAGCTAGAAGAGCCTCACAAGCTTACAAAAGCTTTGCAAGCCTACAAAAGCTTCGCAAGCCTAAATTGAACTTCAAATAACCGAAGGAGCTTCACAAGATCTGGAAAGGCTCCGATGAGCTTTGCATGCCACCAAGGCTATGATGTCGAAAAGCCCATTCTTATGGCCAAAGCTCAGTGCAGTTTTGTTCAGTGGTATGTGGTACTTGAAACCAGCTCCAGATGATTGTGGCTCTCTTAAGATAATTGATCTATCTTCACCTAACGCTGCCAACATTTCTACGCTTATGCAATGCCACCTACACAGTTCAGACATGTCACCATCATTACATGCACCATCCCTTATGTGGCTTCTCCAATAGCTTCCTCAAGGTCCCAAACACCTACCAAGCACACCACTAAGATCAAGTCATACCGCGTGGTACCACCAGGTACCATAATGATCAATCAAGTAATGCCATAAACCGTCTCTTGGATGTGTTCCTTGCACAAAAGTGAGACCAATGACTTGTCAAAAACATTACACATATCCACAAAGCATATGTCAAAACCTTCAGAAAGCGACAAGAATCTAACGTCATGCAACACACTGCTATAATTGATCGATTGTTCCTGAATTGTTCTTGTAACATGGGTTTTCAGTGTTCAAGGGTTTTCAACGTTGAAGTGGCAATCTAGACTCCTTGACATTGATGACTTCTTGTAACACCTCCTAGCCAATATAACGCAAACACAAAAACACGTAAAGGGGTTCCACCTAGAGAGAGAGCAAAGAGACTCCATTTTGAGGAAAGGGTGTTGGCTCGAAGAGCCTTCTAGAAGAGTGGTGTGTTTCAATAGAGTAGGGTACTTAGAATAAGAGCACTATAGCTTGTAGTAAGGGAATAAGGGTTAGTGAGCATGAGAGTGCATAGGCAAGAAGGCCGATATGGCCAAGTAGTGTAGTGTGTATGTCTGTGGGCTTCACAAAACACAGTTTGTTAGAATGAATGTAATGCCTCGTGTAGGATAGTAGTGCTTTCATAGATTAATATTTTGGTGAGAAGTATGTGCAAGTGAGTGATGAGTCGTAACAACTCATTATAAAAATATTATAGTGTGTTTGACGTATCATATGTAAGTTGTTTCAACAACTCACATAAATTGGATTATGTGAGATTTAGTGGGGATTTAGATATGATTAACTCCTTGTGTATTAAGGAATTCTATGAGCCTAGAAATATGTAATCTCTTCATATAAATAACAAGTGAACAATAATTGTTTGTAAATCTGAACCAAATTCTTCATTTGGTATCAGACTATGACTTTCATGACAGAATGGAAAATTGATGCTTGTTAAGGGCAGCCCCTCTCTGTTACTGCCCCCATTAATGAAATCCTTCTAGAATAAAATCTCTTGTATTTCACCAGAGGAATTAAGTTGGTTTAAGGTACTCTCGAGAATTTTAAGGCAATTGGTACACCTTACAGTCAATTTTCAACAAGTCTGTAGTTTCTGTGCATTAATTTACTTGGTACTTCATACCCTTGTCTGCTATTAACCGGTCAAAATCCAACTCAAAAAGCAGCATCTCAAATCTGTCATAGGTCCTGACTATTGTATGGTCTTTCATGCATCCATGTGAAAATTTGGGTTTGTTCCCATACAACAACAGTCATATAAGATCTGACAAAGGCATACACTGCACGTCTTATCCATCGCACCTGTGCACTTATCTGCCAGTATGACAGTGCTGCTTTGATCAACACTTCTGATCGGGAGTAGAATCTTCTGCAGTTTCAAATTTATCCACCCATTACTGCCTGTGGATTTGACAGCACTCAGTCATGCTGTGCAAGTGCCTGCTCAACATCATTTTGCGCATAGCTGTCCTTGTGCATACAGATTTGCATTTCCAACAATAACTCAACGGTTTGTCCTTCACCGTTGCAACCCCAACACAACTCGCAATACACGTTGCACAGCAAAGCAGCTCCAGTTGGTAAAGCCGTTCTTGTTACCTCAATCACTGTTAAGCAATGAGCATTCGAGATCCTCTTATGGTTGTTAAACTGCAGACCAGAATTCAATATTTTTTAATTTGCAGAATCCAAAGACCAAGTTTAAGAGGGTAAGGCCTCCTCTAAAATACCAATTGAGTCTTGATCCAAATCTCATGCATTAATGTATATTCCATTCACTGCCATGCACCTGTGCCCATGCTATTCCCTTGTCATTCTTTCTACCACATAAGTTACTCCATGTAATGCAAGGCGTCACATTGATTGTCATGAGCATACAAGCCATGTAGGTCCACACATTTTTGTTATTTAATCTATTAGTCATAAGTTGTCTTTTCGCACATAGTCTGTACTTATACAGTTTGTTGATTGATAATGATCGGATATAGGTTTGATACATTCTTATAATTTCGTGTGGTTTAATATCATGTTGTAACAACCTCTTTATTACACTTCGCAACTAGGGATTTTTTTTTTTTTTATGCTTCAATGATTTAAATACCCAGCATTTAAACCCAACATAAATCTTAAATTCATATCTCATGTTTCCTTGTTCTAAATTCTCATAATTTAGAACCAACATCAATCTAAATCAATCCATCCTATAACAGTCATAAACCATGTGCAGCTGCATGAGTCGGTTAGTAACCGATCCCTCATAGATTACTCTTTACGAGTGTGTATACAAAGTATATTAATGGTCTTCTTTATCTATCAAGGATAATCAAATGTTGCATTCTAAGTGTCTACATGGGTATCCGCCATTGAATCCCATCCGCATCCTACAACTTAGATCTTGGTGAAATCAGGACAATGTAATCAGCAGCTTACACTACTCCGGCCAAAGTTTCAAAGACATGTTTGTCATGCTCAGTTCCATGATGGCACACTCGTCAATTGGAACTTGTCTTTCACCATATCACTTATTTTTTGTTATCTGGATTAGGACTAGATAGTGGAGTTATAACCAGTTACAAGTTGTGTTCAAGGTACAAATTCGGATCAACTGCATGGGTAAGTGCCACTATGTCAGCTTAGGATGTCTATGGGAAAGTAAGCGTCTCCGTAATGATTTGCATCATTACGAGTCCGCTTCCTTACCCGTAGACATCATAAGTTGACATCGGGTACATAACCATGCAATACAATCAGCATTTGTATATTTAACGATACTTGAATCTTAAGGTATTACGACCATCACAATTAGTGGAGCTTGACGAGATAACTCAGTATAGCAGTTGTACAGCAGCAGCCATCTAATGACCTATGTCATTAAATGGGTACTACATTATAGCGGTCATATTGAGTTGGCTTGCCAAGTTTCGCTAATTGAAACATCGTATCTTATTTGACTTAAAATAATTAATTAAATTACGATAGATTAATTCCTAGGTCGTAGTGATACTCTCATCACGATTGTATTTGTACCTAAGGTCCTAAGTCGTGGAATTCATTTAAATCAATTACAGGTTCAAGTCATTCCAATATGTTAATCATTCATACTAGTTGCTGATTTAATTCAGCTTACTGTATTAAAATACACAGTTCATATTTTGTCCATTTACACTAGTAATGTATTATGTCAAGAATAGTACTTAATAGATTTAATATCAAAATGAATAGCAGAAGTCCATAATTTACTTAAATTGTACATATTTAAATGCAATTACCCATATGTCATTCATTTAACATTTACTATTTAATCACTCAACCTTATAATATATTAATCACATAAGTTCCCAACATTCAATTAATTAACTAGAGTAATCTTTCCATAAATTCTGATTCATGATAAGACATAATTAAATAATGAATACAACTTAATTATTTCCTTTTCAAAACAGTTACAATCAGAATGGCTAACTTAGCCCCTTTAATCAGTTAAACAGAACAACGATCTTTCGCTCGTTCAATCTCAATAATCAATACATTGCACTATTAAATCAACAAATCGAAACAACAATTTCTTTCAACAACATTCGCCATGCAGACTTAAATTACGCCATCTGCAAAATGTTAGCAAAGGTCAGTTCGAATGAACTGGCATGAAAAGTCCTCTTTCCTTCTTAACAATTTATGCCATTTAATATTTGAATAAACATAATGTTGCAATATTAAAATTACATAGTCAACATAATAGCACACAAGATCAAATAATCACTTCTTGAGATAATTTATCTTGATTTCATAAAGATCAGATCATTGACTTAATCCTCAATGCATTCCATAAAATTACATGAGGACCTAACTCATAACAACTTGCATATAATCTCATGCATTCATGACATAGCCCTATAATTCGCATTTGGATCAGTATTATATTATTCTAAAAATAACTTATAAATATATAAATTTACATATATATATATATATATATATATATATATATATATATATATCGAAAATATAAAAACATAACACAACATATAATATTACTGTCTCAAGTAATTGATATTCTGTCTAAGGACAGAATAAAGATATATCTTATATGAATCTTCCCAATCAGACCCCTTTATCTCAAATAAGATAATCCTTCACATACTGAAACGATACAGTCCATTACATCCTAATCATTACTTCATATCATTACACTTGAGCTACACTCAGATTTTCTTTGGAAATTCGCCATTTTCAGCCTATTGTAAACCCTCTCCTAGGGTGGCAACTTGCATAGTGGTGGAGTTTGGTGATATCTAGTGCACGGCACTTCATTCTTTGTTGATATTTGGATTGTTCATAATTTCTAAGGCTGATTGCATTTGCCAGATTGAATTTTGGGCCTTGGAATCTCAACTTCCGGCCATTTTTGTAAGTGGGTTCGCTACTGTTGCAAATTTAATTAAATATACTCCAGCTAAGGGTTTTAAAGCTCATTTCTTGGCTTGTACTTTTGAAAAAATTATAAAATTTCCTACATGCTTTGAATGTTGTAAAAGTAGTTTTGCCGGTGAATTATTGCAATTTTCCTCTTGTTGTCATAAGATTTCAGACTATTGTACCTTGCTTACCAAAAATTCAATTAACTTTTATAAATTTCAGTTTGCTTTGAGTTGGGTTTGTGCCATTTTCCTTCTTTTCAGTTTCAGCCTGGAAAGGGACATTACAATTAGCCCACCCAAGTTTGACAGTATGGTATTGGGCGACGATGTCAAGGCCTGAGACTTTTTATAAACAACAAAGGTTGTATGGGGACCATACCAGTTGTTTGGCAAAGCTTCTGCTTGGTGGGATAACAAAAGATGGAGCTATGTTTAGAAGTGGCATCTAATACCTAGGAACAGTTCAAGGGACACTTTAGACAAAGATGGTTGCCATAATTATATTTTGATCATAAGATGACTGGATTTTTAAATCTACACCAAGGGAACTTACTGTTATTGAATATTGGAAAAAATTTACTCGATTTCTCATGTATGCACCTCATTACCGAGAAGGATGAGAGGTTCAAAATCAAGAAGTTTGTTTTAGTCTTGAATCCAAATATTGGTGGCAAGGTGGATGTACATAGACCTTCTACCATGGATGCAACATTTGAAAAAACAATAAAACAAGAATAGAAAATGGCAGATTTGAGAGAGGAAAGGAAGAAAAATCAAGCTTCATCTCATCCATCATTGAGTTACAAGAAGACTCATTGGAAGAAAAAGAATAAGAAAGCAAAGCCCTATCATAAGAAATTATGGAATAACAAAACAAACAACACTTTGAACAAGGGCCCAAATGGACAAGGGAATAACAGGAAGAAACTTGAAAAGAGACGGACACCGAGAGGATGCTTCAAATGTGGTGGCGATCATTATGTAAATAATTGTCTAGAGAGGGGTCAGGCAACTTTCAGCAACACCAGTCGTTACCTAATCAGCGAGAAACATTTCAGCAGAGGATTCATCCAACGGTTGACTATCACCAAGTTGAGCGTCAAACCACTTAAGTAGAAACTCCAAGTATGTTATTTGGATTACATGTTACCATTTTAATTGATCTTTGGAGCTACATAATGTTTTGTTTGGACAATTTTATCCGCATGAAGTAACACAATGGAAGTGGAGGGTGATAAGTATGGCTTTTGTCCAAGGGTTGCCTATATCAAAAAATAATAATGATTTATTATTAATTGTGGTGGATAACTTGACAAAGCTGGCCCATTTTATCTTTGGGAAACCTTAAGGATGATTCACCGATACTTGTAAGAAGATTCATTCACGAAATCTTCAGATTGCACGGATACGAGCAAGTAATCTCATATAGAGATACTCGCATGACTTCTCGATTCGGCGCAGACGTTGCATGCGGCCTTAGGGACAAAGGTAAATTGTTCCATTTTCCACCCGAAGTGATGGACAAACTAAGAGAGTTAACGAGTTCTAGAGAACATGTTGGAAATGTATTGCATGTATCAACAATACAAGTGGGAGGAGTATCTTCCCTTGGTTGAATTTGCATATAATAATATGTACTATTCTAAGTTGAAAATGGCACCTCAAAGGCACTTTATGGTAGAAAATGCATTACACCTATCGGTTGGGATAGCGTCGAGGATAGAGAGGTGATTGGTCCAGGACATGTCGGTTGAAATGGAAAAGCAAGTAATATTGATAAGCCAGCGGCTCAAAGAATCCATAAATAGACAAAAGAGCTATGCGGAGAAGAAGAGAACAAATAGAATTTATTCCATAAGAGATAAGTTGTTCCTTCGGGTTAAACCAAAGAAGAGTTTGATTAAATTCGGGAAATTTGCAAAATTGGCACCACTGATACGTAGGACCTGTTGATGTATCAAAAGTCATCAAACCTATTGCGTACAAGCTAGCTCTACCTTCCCGCCTTATTAGGGTTACATGATGTGTTTCATTCATCTTTGTTGAACAAATATACTGCAAATGCATCTCATATTCTTGATTAGAAATCCTTGTAGGTGCAAGACCTAGGCGTGGTGACCATAGAGCCAATTAGAGTGTTGGGCAAGTAAAAGCTTTGCTTGCGTAGTAGGGAGTTGGCTCAATGCAACATCCAGTGGGACCAATACTCTAAGGAGAGTGACACCTAGGAGAATTACAAAGCCATGATTCGAGTTTCTCCCCATCTTTTTGAGTAGCAGTACTAGGGCAGACTGTTTAGCCATATTATATATTCTGATTTAACTATGTGGTTGCTTAATTACTCTGCTCATTGACATTTTGTGATGACTGAAGTTAATTATTTACTAGTACTTTCAATATGTGCAGAAAACATTTATTTGAGATTCATGAGGACAAACTTATTTCATAGCTATTATTTTTGGTTGAAATGGACTCTCATTACTATGACGAGAGTCATGGCATGATCATATGAAATTCTATTGATATAAAATATTACTGTTCCTTTTTATTTCTGAAATTGTGTTAAGAATAAGCTGGAAAACAATACAATATTGAAGAAAAACAAATATAATACTAAAATGTGTGCAGCTGATTTTTTTGTTTTTGAACAGAAAATACATCTAGTGTGCATTCTTTGATAAGAAGCTATTAATTTCAGATTTGATAAATTATTATGGAAATACAGATTATTTTGACCAGTCATCGGAACGATAACTCTTACTAGTCATGAAGGATGTCACAATCTTGTTTTTCTTAATATTGAAATCTGGTACAACTACAACTAATATTTATTGACAAGCTGAATTACTTAAGAGTTCGTGATAATTTTAAGCATGCTTCGCTATGAATTTGTTGTGCCAAATGATGAGTCCATAGATTGACCCATTAAATCACAAATTATAATACTTTTGCTTCCAAACACATTGATCAATGCATGGGATGGTTGGAATTGATTAGGTCCAAAGTAGGAAATAATGCATTTTATCCTTGTTGAATATTGTGGACTAATGATTACTGTTTTTTTCCAACTAATTGCCTTGAAGAGATGCATGGTGATGTGTGCAGGGTAATGAATTCATGGTAACCCCAAGTGCTTGTTGTCATAGTCTAGATTGACACGGTCTCCTCCACCATAAGGATCAGTTGAAGAAGTTAATGAAGACTAGAAACAAGGAACCTAGTTCCTAGCACTCTTTTATGAATTGTAACAAACTTCTAAAATTGTCCTCATATCCAGCCGCCTAGATTCTTGGGCATGTGTTGGAGGAATGAGCTATAAAATTGTAGTCTTGACTGATTTGATAGGAGATAGGATATATAGATAGTGTGTAATAGAAAGGATATAGACATATGTAATAGAAAGTATCTGTTGTAAGTCATTTTCAGTTATCTGTAAGAAACTCTTTTTGATCAATAAAGGCATGTTGTTCTAAGAAAACTGTGTTGACAAACCAAGTTGAGGAAGAGCAAGGGCCCACTTGACCAAGGACTTGGCTTGTTGTGTTGGTATTTATGTTCATACTTTCTTACAATATTGAATTCTGAGTGTGCTTGATAACTACTTCTAGTATTGCAGTTGGACTAGCATTTCTTTCATTGTATTTCGTTTACACAGTACTTTCAATTCTTGTAAATTTCCTTTCAAAGTAATTTCAATTCTTGCAAATTTCCTTTCAAAGTAATTTCAATTCCAGCAAGTCTTGTTTTAGAGTAGTTTCATTCTGCAAAAGCATTTCCTTCTGCATGTCTATTTCAGTAGATTAAAAGTTGTTTAATTTTGAATAGATTAGAATGTAATGTCCCCTTTTTTCAAATTAATCCAAAATAAAGGATTCCTTGCCTTTCCTCTTTCGAAGGCAAGCAATGGATGAGCAAGGGAAGATCGTGGGTTATATTTCCATTTTTCCTCATTCATGTTTATGTTTTTATCTTTGTAATTCCCATTATAAGGGGTCGGCTAGGTTTGGTGCATTTTAAAAAGCAAATTAAAAGATTAAATATGCTTTATATGGGTCGGCCTTGCCTTTTTGGCCTTTGGCGCCAAGATGAGGATATAAAAGGAGATTAAGACTTCATTTGGAGCATCTACTTTTGACACATTTACTCTAATTGGACTTTTGGGTTGTTGCTCATTGTTCTTTCCACTCTTGGGTGGAAATCCAAGTGTGTGGCTCTTCCAAGAAGGACAAAAACCCTTCTTGTGGCTGGTTGGGGGACGAAAACCCTCCATCCTTGTGTGAATTGAAGGCAAATTGCAGATTTGGAGGAAGAGAAGACATTTTCAGATTCTTGCATGCATTGTTGGGTCTCTCCTAGGTGGAGCGACTTACCCTAGTGTGGAGTTTGGTGCCTTCTAGGGCACGGAAATCTGATTTGTTTTCATATTTGGCTTTCTCATAATTTATAAAGCCGAATCTACTATTCTTTGTGAAGTTTGGGGTTTGTAAACCCTCATTTCATAATTTTATGTGGAGTTGTACTTCGCTGATTTATAATTAATTTCCAGCAGTGTTTTCCATCTGATTTCATGTTGAAAATTACTTTGGTTGATGCCTAAAATACATATTAATATTTTGGCAAGGTTATTTGAAGAGTTTCAAGTGTTTTTCATCCATTTTTACACTGCTGTTCAGAAAATCTGATCGCTGTTTTAATCTGGGTTTAAATTTCAGTTTGCTGGTCTGAAATTCAGATTTGAATTAATTGGGATTTGCGCTAATTCCTTGTTCTTTAGTTTTGCCCCCAAAAAGGGACATTACATAGAAGTTGTTACTTTCAGTAGTTAGTTAAATAAAAGAACGACCCAAGAAAACAATCAAACCCCCAAAACACCAAAACTACCACTGCCAGTTATATATTCCTTTTCTTCTCTACATACTGCCTTGGGCACATCCTTGGTTAGAATGACATCAACTGTGAGTTAATTGATTAAATGATTTGAAATCACAGTGACCCATCACCAAATAGACTACCTATTTGGTTAAATGGGATGGATGCGGGACAAGTACACCCCCTCGATGAAACGAAGAAAGTGAAGAGAGAGGGCATCATAGGAGAGAGCTGCAGATGGAGTGCAAACAACTTATAACAGATAAAGGTAAAAAGACACACACACACGGCTACGGGTAGAGGTAATTAACTATTTGTCCTACTGCAGAACTTTTTTGTTGATATATGTACTAGTGTATTTTACGCATTGTGTTTCATTTAGTAATCACGATGTTTTTGCCACATCCTTGCCGGAGTGCAAGCAATGAAGTTTGCTACCCAAATAACACCATATGGCGCGAGCCATTGAACTAATTCTATTAGCGCACACCACCTCTTGCAGTGGGTGTGAAATTATAATGTTCTTACATCATGATTTAGAGTTATTGATGCCAAAACACAGGTATTTGTTCTTGCATTGGTTCTAATGTGTGTCAGGAGTCTTAGTTCGCACCGACAAAGAATTGGGATGTCGTTATATTTATATTCTATCTAGACAAATTCTCTTTGAAGAAGTAAGATACCGCCTCTTTGATCTTATTGAGGTCTTATTAAGGAAATTCATAGTTATGTTAGCATACTTGTCATTATTAAAGGCTTCATGCTTGGCAATGTGATTCCAAATAGTCCTAATATGAGAGCTAACGCTAAACGAGGTTAGCAACATGTTCCTCTTTTATTCAGTACTTGGAGACATCATTGGGTTATTACTCACCAAAATGTCTATAGTTTTATATTATAACCATATTGCACGGTACATCTAGTATAGAGGGCAATTGGCTCTGTTGCTTCCCGTGCCTTTACTGCGTCTGGAACTGCGTGGGGCGTTGGAATTGGATTGGCTTGGTCAACAAGACCAATTAGCTCTGACGTGTACCTATACCTTCTTCGGTGCCTTATATATAAACCATACCTTGAGACATAGAGCCTCGCATGAGGTAGTAAACTTTATTTGGCAAAGATTATTTTAAGATAGTTTTATTTGACCTCACTTTTGGAGGTGATGAAAACCGTTGACTTGGTTAAGATATCAGAAGGCCACTCAGTGGTGGTTATTATTGCCTTAGTTCTATTGTTGGAGGCGCTAGTTGTCAAAACCTTAATTTTTTACCCTATCTTGAGGGTTGCTAACTGGTAGCTGGACTCTCCTTCAACTGTGAGATGCGCAGCAGCACTGTCATGGTTTTCTCTTTGAATTAGTCTAACTCCATAATAAAAATGTGCATGCTCATTTGTGAGCAATGAGTGGAAGCTAGTGGGGAACGGCAGTAGTTGTTGTGGTAGTGGGAAGTAGGAGTTATTCTGAGCTCGCGGACAAGATAAAATAAAACTCCATTTTGCTTTGGAAAGGGGGAAACTCGAACTTTTAGAAAAAAATAAGCAGGAAAACAGCATGAGATGTGGAAGGAAAAGGAGTTTTCTTTTGACACCGTTGGTTTGAGCTCGTGGCAAGAAAAGCATAGCCGATTCATTATACAAGCATGAGCATTTATTTCCCCCTTGAACACTGCTGTTATTTTGATTTACTAATGGTTTTATTTAAGTTTATTTAGTGGTTGGAATGGGTGCCAATAATGTTGAAATCTAGAAACTTGTTTGAGTATTTAATAGCTTGAAAAACATGGTTTCAAATCCGCTTGTGGGTATTAAGGGTTAATGAAAATTGGTGTTTCTTTTATATATATATATATATATATATATATATAGAAGATAACCCGTATTACGGTGCTCTAATGGAAAAATTACTTTGTTGCTATTGGTAGACTGGTTGTTGTTTATGTAAATACCTGGGGTGAACTGTCCTTACGACGACGCTAGTAAGGGCATAGAGCTTTAATGGGCTGGGCAGTTGATTGATGGTTTATAAAATGAATGAAATTTGAATGTATTCAGAAAAAATTGCAACATGGGTTTAGGCCTGTAGAGCTTGACATTTGTTTGTTATGCTTCAGCTCATGCTGGTCCCAAACAACTGTTTAATTGTCAGAGGTGAATTACTCCTAATACTCTGTGATTGCCTTTCTTGAAAATAATCAGTGCAATGACTGAATTTAGTGCTTATATCTATGGGCAATGATGGAAGTTGAGTTAACATGCTAAGCTTTTCAATTGTAAGCCACCACCGTGGGATATGATATTGGCTCAAGCTGAATTTGCAAATAACAATTATGTCAACGGGCCAGTTGGAATGACCTCATATAAAGTTGGTTGTGGAAGATCACCAAAGGGAATGGCAAATTTGTTAAAAAGACAGCAGAAAAGAAGAGTGTGAATGCAGAGGATTTTGCAGAAGATATGCACGAGTGGCAAGAGTGTGTGAATGAAGCTACATATGTGTACCCAGAAGTATATGGAGAAAGCAAATGCAAAGAAAATGGAATCATTTGCTGATGATCCAATGCTTGTGCACCCAAGGAAAGAGAAGTTCCCTTAGAGAAATATATGATAAGTTAAACATACATTAAGATCAGTTCCTGCAAGATTCTGAGATATAATTCAAATAATGCACATGAGAGAGTTGCTAAAAGATAGATCTTTCACCCATTTTCAATGTTGCAAACATATAATATCCTTATCATGGGATGGATAGTGTTGAAAAAGAGAGGGAAAGTGTATACACCTCATTTTTGCTTTCTAACAATTTCTTTTCTGGGACTCGTCAGTGCATTAATCTCCTTAAGTGTATGTCCTTAAGAGTACATCATGATCAGGATTGGGTTGGCTTATGGTACGTCATGAGAGATTGTTGTGGCACTTCTCTTCATTCTATCACCTTCATATCACCTTTTCATCAACTTCAAGTGTCCTTAGCTGATTGTTCCTTCCTCCATTTCCTTCCAGTTTGCTTACAAGCAATGTCATCAGCCCTGCCAATAATGTTTTAGCAGATCCTATTTCATCCAACTTCATCAATTGGGCCAATGACGTCGGCTGAAAACTGAGTTATGACTCTAGGGTGTAAGTCAGTGAATTGAGGGTTCCCACATCATTTTTCAACAATATAATCAAACAATCCACTCTGTTTTCACTTGCAAACCTTTCCCTAGAAGATAAAGAGGTTTTAGAGTTTAGTGGAACAAACATTAAGGAAGCAACTAAGAGCATTGGGCCTTTGGAGAATCAATAATAGGAGTTGGGCCAACAAGGTCTACCTTAGTCTTTGAAGTCTTCAACTTTTCTCTATTTAGGCATTCTTTCTATCCGTCTTGGACTTTACCCACAACAATCTCTCACAAGGTGCAACAAGCCAAGAGGGAAATTAATACACTGATGAGTCAACCCCAAGTAAGTATCTCAAATCCTAATCTCTTTCCTTTCTTTGGTTGAGGAATGTTCTTTGCATCATGTAATAAATACGATAGTGTAGCATGTCTTTATCTTTTACACTATATTTCTTTATATTATAGCTCTTGCTTTGGCCTATAGGCCCCCTTACAACCATTAGAATAGATAGCTCTTATTGAATGCCAAATGGCACTTTCTTACCCTTAGCTCTTGCTTTCACCTAGAGGCACACACGGATCTAGTAATGTGCCACACCCTATATCCATAGTGATTGAGAATAGATTCCCCTTATAGCTCCATTACAACCTTCCATGCACGCATCCCTTGTCTATAGCTCCGAAATGCTTTGCAGACCAGCATTTTGTGTGTGCATTGACTTTAGAATGGTATTATGTGTTATCTTATTTTAAAGGATCGTCCACAGATCATTCTTAGAACACATACAGAAAGTCCCACCAATTGGAAAACTCATATTCTTGAGAAGTGTGAAAAGGTTGAAGAAGTCTTAGAAGAAAGAGTTGGGAAGAAGGCAAGACCACGAGCATACAAAGAGCACTTCATTTGATGAAAGAATAAAGGACCTAAAGAGGATTCGTGGACTTCTTAAGAGGAACTTGGCTATATGGTTGGCCAAGACCCTCTGTTGCAGCCCTTAAATTGTGAGTACAATGTTCACAATCAAATTTCCAAGGGAGTTTGATGCAAGAGGATCCCTAGATCTCTAAACTATCCTACACAATTTATGTTGTCTGGACACCTTAAATTGACACAAATGTTAATTCACATGGCCCTTTTATTGAATTGTGAGTGCAAGGACATCAAACAACAAAAAGGTACTAAGTGGCACAATGTCTAGTCCTTTTTGTGTCATATGGCTCGACTGTGATTGTCAAATGCTTGATTCTGGTCTTTTTCATTTTATTTTTCTAAGTCACAGAGATCTCTAGAACTTTATTAAGGCTTTTACACTTTCCTTGGTCTTAGGACATGATCGACCACTACAAGACATGATTGATTGTCGATCTTGTCCCGCAATGAACGATTCCGTCATGGGCCCATGTTCACCACTTTTTGGGTCTTGGTCCTTTTGTTACTATTGTTTAAAATTATTTCAAGTCCACGGGTCAGCTTTTTGTGTGCCGCTAGGTTTCCAATTTCAAAGCAAAAGACTCCTATATATACAAAGTTACCAAGAGGGATAAAACATCTACAAGCAAGAGCCACAAGGCCAATACAAGAGATAGCAAGGGCATTATAACAATTCACATGTTTCAAGCCATTACTATATTACTCTAATCTATAGGGCTGAAGTCTTAAGTATATTTTTATTTGTTTATATTGTATTTACTGTTACACAGGTACATAGATCTTGCATTATTCACAATTACACTTCCACTAGGTGTGTGAACTACATTCAAGATTGCTCTCCACATGAGGCGTGGCTTGATCAGTGGGGATCTCCAAGATCAGTCCAACCCAAAAATCCCTTAACCTTGTTCCCCCTGATTCAAAGCCAATTTGAGTGCTTGTGCAAGACAACTAGGGTTTGCTACTACGGGTACATTTGTGCACATATCGAAGGACTGAGAGCGAAAAAGGGGTAAAGCAGAATCAGACAAAGGCACGCCAAAAGGAATAAAAGTGTAGGAATCAATTGGACAAGTTCGTGCACCTCTGGACAAGTTGTGTAGGTCGATCATGTCCTACTGGTCGATTTTGTCCAAAGGGCAATTTCATCTCCAATTTCAGAGACGAAGCAGGTACAAAGTGTTTCCAGCCTGTTTAACTCCAGTTCACACCCAAAACAATCCAAGAACACGCAGAAAGCTAAGTGCACTTATCCTCTTGTTAATTTCTATATTTAGCATGTGCTCTAATTGATTGAATGCCCTAAATCATTTTCTGTACTTTCCGATCTGAATGTTAAATGTAAATTAAATAACTTGAATGTGCATTGCTTCTAGATTTCTATCCTAATTAGATAATAAACTCTAAACTTAGGGTTTCATTCTCAAATTAGGTTAAATCAAGTTGAGCTTCACAAAGCCCTTAGGATCTTTGCAAGGTTGGCAATCCATTTCGGAGTTGCATAGAACTAGAAGAGCTTCACAAACCTACAGAGTTTTGCAAGCCTAGAAAAAAATTGTGAGACTACAAAGCTTCACAAGCATAAATTGAGGTTAATATAATCAAGGGAGCTTTGCAAGCTGCCTTTGATTAGCTCTGTAAGCCACTAAGCCCATGATGATAAAAATCCTGCTCTCATGGCCTAAGTTTTGTTTAGTGTTTTGCAATACTTCAAAACCACCTTTAGAGGTTACGGGTACTCCCAAAAGCAAAAAGCTATCTTCACCTAAAGCCACACATATTTTTACAACACAATGCCATTTGGTAAGCTCTCACAAGGCACAATTATTGTGCACGCCATCACTTAAGGTCCCAAACACTTTCCAACCATGTCTCTAAGGTCAACTCATACCACACAAGTACCACCAAGAACCAACATTAATCCTACCTCCGACCAAGAGGGCAAAGCTCATAATAAGCCAAGTGTTCACACCAAGAAGATTTTTTAGGTGTGTGTATTTTACATCATGAGCAATCATGGAAACAATGCCATCAATTGCTTCTTGGATGCATTCCCTGCAAGAAGGTGAGATCAACAACTTGTCCAAATGCTAGATGTGTATTCATATAGCAGTCGAGAACCTTCAAAATGGTAGATATCTAACACCATGCAACAAGGTTCGCAAAGTTGATTGATGCTCCCACCTTGTTCTTGTATCTTGGTTTTTTTATGTTCAAGTGGCAATTTGGACTACTTGAAATCAACAGTTTCTTGTAATGCCTCTTGGCCAATATAAGGCAAAGGAGAGATCATGTAAAGGGGTTCCCCACAAAGAAAGATAAGACGCCATTCAGAGGAAAGGGAATTGTCTTGAATAGTCTTCCAAAAGAATGGTGAGTTCTAATAGAATAGGGTAGTAAGAAGAATAACACCATAGCTCATAATGATTAATGGAAAAGGGTTTAGTGTGCGAAGGAATGGAAAGGCAAGAAACTCGAGTTGGCCAAGCAATATAGTGAGTTTGTCTATGAGTTTCGCAAAACTCAGTTTGTTAGCATGAATGCAACGTCTCCATGTTAGATTAAGTGGTGTTGTATGCCTAGCTTGCGGTGTAATTGCGAGTTGTGTACCTTGATCTGGTTGTGAGTTGTTTATTATTCATTCAGCCCACCTCACCAACACTTCAACACCCCAATCTAATCCAATGTTGTGCTTAGTTCCACTTCATATCACAATCCACACCAAAACCTCATGCCCCTACAACCAAATCGTGTCAAATATTTTTCTTGTAACGAATGAAGTTTAAAACACTTCAACTACTCATCTGCCACTATTTATTGACCCATACTATATCTAATGATTATTATGTATAAATATCTATATAACTTTACTACTACTACCTTATGTTTCTCTTGAACTTAGCATACACTCTTAACACGAGGATATTGTCCCTTTGCTCAAAGGACCGTTTTTCACAGACATTCATGTAATGACTAAAATATATATATATATTTGTTATTGTCCATATCTCTTTTCTTATTGTGACTCTAGTTTGATAATTTATAAGTGTGGGTGTAATATTGAAATTAGGGTTAATCTAATTAAAACAATTACTTCATGTATAATGCTATGATTCAAAAATAGAAATACAATAAAGAGCAAACATCACATTTCCAAATCATGCGCTCATAAAATTGATCAAAGACTTTTACAAGTAAAATACACACAAATAGGGTTAGGGTGTCATAGCATATTCACCCCAAACAAAGCTCTTATGGTATGTCGGTGATCTGCATCTCAACAAATGGGTTATGCAGAGTGTCGCAAGGTCGTGTGCAAAATACGGGGATTTGTATTTGAGCAAAGGACACAATCGGCCTTCTAGGGAAGGAATGAACCTTCTAGAGATCAATTGTGTCTTACGGGGGTGGCACCAAAATCGAGTCCAAGATCTAATACACTTGTGTCCCTAGATCACGAATCTATAATTGTAATTTGGCAACAAAGCTCCTATACCTACAAAAGTCTTCTCTGTCTTCTAAAACCCCTAGTTCCTCACTTTGTGACCTAACAAGGGGTTAGTCCATATTTGAGTCGAGTTGCCTCGACAACCCCGTGGTCAAGAGCACTAGCTATATAGCACTTTGAGGAGGCCTCAAACCCATGTATTTGTCCCTCCTATTAGGTGTGTGAGAATATGTAAAAAATGATGCAAAGCTACGGGCATTCCCTAAACCCAGTGGCACAAGATGCGATATGATACTTCAAATTTTATAAATAAGAGTAATCAGCCTTAAAGTTGAATGTGCAAATGATCTTGAGATGTTTACCATTAAAAATATCTTGTAATGAGTCCCCTCTTAAATTGGTTTTAGGTGATTTGTTTATATAGTGATAAATCCTCAAATTTTAAACTTTTTGGCGCCACAACCAACAAAAATTCAAATTCAAAACTGGTAAAAGGTCGACCCAAAGAGATTTGTCTTTCACAAAATTCTATAATATTAAGGCAGGACAGTATTGTCGGCCTTGGACAAAATCGTTGGCCGATTATGTCAAAGATGGGCAATATTGTCCTAGACATAGTAGAATGACAAATAATGAAAGCCACGGGGTGGGGACCCTCAAAAAACACATCATAATGAAAGAATTAAGATTAAAAAGTTGTTTAATAGAGTTGCAGTAAAAACAGAGAACCAATGAGAGTGGCGAAATGTACCGATAAATCCTTTTATCCAGGTTAATAAACTATATAAATAAAATCACTTAAAGAGCCATTACAAAAGGGCTGGAGTCATTTTTGGGTATCTACAGATTGTCCCCCTTTAAGATAGAATTGAAAATACTAGTTTAAATGAAAAAAGGTGTAACCAAAGTACATTTTGTGTTTTTGTTAAACAATTTGATCCAATGTGTTTTTGCATACTTCAATTGATATATAAATATGCAAAATCCGGAAAAACAATAGACTACCATTCTTTTATAGAAAAGACATACAATAGACACTTGGTTAAAGATTTTGAAAAAACAAAAAAGTAATAAATATCACTTGACAAATGTTGCTCTTCGGTGCGTCTTTGGGGGATGTGCCATACTTGTCAAGGAGATGAATGGTGTCATGGTAGCAATCATTTGACATGGAGAAAGGGTGATTTCATCCCATTTGTTTCTTGGCCAAAGAAACAAATAAGAATCCATAAGGGGAAATTTTTGTACCACATCCATCTCCTAGCTAGAAATATAGATCATGAGCTTTGAACCGCTTGAAGCCAATCTTTAACCTTGAGCTACTGAGGGAGCCAACAATCAACATATCAATTTTGAGTCATTGAAGGGACCACATATCAACCTTAAGCTACTAGAAGAGCCACATATCAATCTTGAGCTACTAAAGAAGCAATGTATCAAGTTTGAGCCACCGGGAAGCCAAAAATTATACTTCTTGGAGTGTGAATATTTCAAAGAATATGTTAGATCGATTCAAAGAATCTAATGCCTTTATACAAAACATGTTTGATCAATTCAGCAAATATAATACCTTTAAAAGGGATATAAGCATGAGTTGTATTGAAACCACCTTTTGAATTTTTGCCCCCATGATAAGGGGACGTGTCATTAATCATCGATTCGAGAAATAATAGACATGATGCCTCCTCTTTTTGGGTGGTGTGAGATGTTTTAGGCATGTTACCCACCTCAAAAAAATGGGTGTTAACACATTGTGTAAGAAGATGTTAGCTATAATTGGGTATTCATTGTGTTCTTTTGATTGAGATTAGATAATATCACATTCTTGTAGAAGTACCCTAGAGGGTATAACGGTGAGTATATATTGTGTTGATGTGGCGAGTTGTAATATATGCCCCATATGGGTGCATATTAGCTTGGAATCGAAGAGTCGATAATATATTATTGCAACAAAATACTAGAGGACCCTTGTGGGTGTAATATAAGAATACGTGCTTGAATATCGTTATCATTCGTGGCGTTTAATATGTAGAGTCATTGAAGATAATCACGTATAAGCATGTGTAAACCGTTGATAGGTGTATATCGTTGTTTTGCAAAGTACACATCTTTCCAAAGTACCTTGTCCCCGTGTGGGTAAGCTTTATGAAGTAATCGTAGCATAATGACAATGTGTAGTCATGATTTGAAATAGGATCGTAGTGAACACATATGCCCTTGTGCATGGAGTAGTGAGCTTAAGATGAGTAAGTTGTTTTTCATAATGTGTGGCATTGAGGGTGCATCATGTTCCGGATGTTTTAAGAGCTATCCCCAAATGTGGGGGAGCCATTTCAAGAGAAGACAATGATTATAGGGCAAATATTGTAAGGATCGTGGCCGACGGCCATGCGGGGCATAATGAGCTCATTGTGCAAATGATTGCGAACGAAGGCCCAGAGCCAAGTATAATGCAATAGTCGCGTAACAAATGTAGGGAACCAAGGCCTAAAGCCAATAAGATAGCGATCACATAGTGAACTTACAAAGCTAAGGATACAACCGATAGGATAATGATCATACGATGGATATTGGTGAACTTACGGCTTTGAGCCTAGAGAAGCATGATATTATGTAGTAAATTCTTGATATACATTGTTGTTGGGATGTATGAACTATGATCATAATACTAAATACGTTATGCCCCCAGGAGTTAGCAAGTAGGTGCAAATAATGGTGAGTTGTCATAGTCTTAATAGAAGGCCCTCATATAGAGGTGTCATAAGACACATTTAGATATGCATCCATAAAACAAACTGTACAAGTAGATCGTGAAATTATGATTCTAATGCAACTAACGGTTTGAGATACGGGGCTCAAGATATCATAGTTTTCGTGTTCGTAATAGTAACTTAATGAGAAACCCTAATTTGGTATAAGGTTATTCAAGTATAAATAGGTTAACATTTCAATATTTAGCAATTCATTTGTCTTTTGTGATTTGTGAACTTGAGCTTTGATTAGCAATGATCCATGTGCGATGACCTACTTCCACACCTTGCATCACTCATGTTTGGGAGCATTTAGCCATTCAAGAGCCGTCGATACTAATAAACACTCAATTTTTTACCAATTTTTAGAATTTTTTTGAATGTCATTTCAATTTTTAGTCATTTTAGAAGTAGAAACAAGTTCAATGATATGTGCTTTGTCAAAGATTTCATCCAAGTTTAAACGTCACTTTGTCCATTTAGCGAGACGATTTTGTCGAGCGATTTCGTCAACGGTTGTGCCTTGTGTTAACGGTGTTGTCTCATATGGCCTTGTATTTGTTTTCTACTTCAGAAATTTGTTTGGTTTTTTAGTTTATTACATATTTCCATATCATCGAGATGCTAATACTTATTGTTTGTATCTAATTTGTAAGTGGATGTGCATTCATGCAAGTTTCGACATGGGCGTGATATGCGATTATGATAGTGACATCTATCCAACCTACGAGATAGCATTGACCCATCTTATGGGTATATTTGCATGCCATCCATACCAATCTTTTTATAAACACAATTTTTTATACTTATAAATTTTCTTGTTTTTTTGATAAACACATTATGTGTGTTTATCAATCTGTGTTGTGTGTGTTTATCAATCTGTGTTGTGTGTGTTTATTAATGTGCACCAAAACTTCGTGAATTGAACCCACGACCTCCTATTTACGATTGCGAGTGCTTTATCAATTGCTTCTGCATCATATCTTTAAAAATTGCTTCTTAAAATTTGTATATGTCTAGGAGAAATTGACATTCAAGGTAGGACCCACCAGTATGCATGATGATTTTATATGGTATGTATGTATTGCCATACATCTTGCATGTTGTCCTGCAGACTAAATAGCAACCAACCACTATGACAAAATTGGGCCTAGATGTTGCAGATCAGGCCATTGTAGATAGAGCGGGATTGGGAGCAATGAGCCACCTAGGCCACATCCCACATGATGTGCATTTATTGATGGTTTGTGTGAGAGGTGGGATGCCAACACCTATGCATTTTGGATGCATATCAAAGAGGTCATAATGACTCTAGAGGATGTTTGGAGGATGTTGCAGTTGCCATTTGTTGGTAGGCAGGAGACTATGAGCACTAATATAGATCACAATGTTGCACACCAAGATTTTACGAGTGTTGAGTTGGTGACCATTGAGACACAAAATCACGCACTTTGGGTAACTATCTAGTCTTGATTACATACTACTATTCATATGATTCCTAAGTAAGAAAAGTATTAACTAACCCATGTCTTTGGCCACCTTTCTTTGCTTTATGTTGTTACTTTCAGTCTTGCACCCTTACTTGCTCAATCTGCCTTTTTACTCTTCAGCATTTGTCATCCTGGACACCAGCGCCTAGCCAAGACGCCAACACTAGGCGCCCTCGTCCCTCTAGGCGCCCCTATCCCCTTTGTACTTTACTCACACTTTTTGGGTCCTTTATAGTCGTTTGAGCATCTTATCTTTTTGGTAGTCGACCTTTTCGGGGTTAATTACGAAATTCAAGCAAGGGAATCATATAAATATAAAGTTATGTGATCATAATAAGGGACCAAGCACTAAGCATTAGCTATCACCACCTAAGGTTGCATCCATCAAGGCATCTAAGAGCTCCATTGCATCCATCTAGCTCCATCACAAGGGACACAAGGGCTGGTTTTCTGCATCACACTTCATAGGAGGGAAGTTCATTCTATTCCATGCACACATTTACTACATTCTACATCTAGCTACTTGCTCGCTATCTAAGTGCAAATGGCACAAGAACAACCTAGGGCACAATTCCGCACACACACACGAGAACTACATTGGGTCTGAGATGTAGTGCAGCGCTCAATCGTAAGTTCACCATTGTGACAGTTGAGGACAATCGACCCTCATTTTGCATCTTCTTTTTTAGGATTTGATGTTTATTTGAGGGTTTTGCAGGTTTATAACGACCTCGGCGATCTTGGTGCGATCAAAGGAGACTAAAGACGAACACCTTGCGACACCTCAAAGGAGGTTTTCTAAGCATTTCCACAAACCCATGCGCCCAAAAAAAGAGTCCAGGTGCCCGTGAGCGCCCTATCCCTCTTCAGTGCCCTAATCCATCATGTTCCTCCGATTTTCGCATTTTTACGAGCTTCGATACGATGGTAGTGCTTTCGTCTTTTCTAGTTTTCCAACTTTGTGCATTCTCCAAAACTCTGTGAATCAGCTAAGCCTTTCTACCCTCTCCTTGCAATTAGGGTTTCATTATTCTTTACTTAATTTCTTTGGAGTATATTGATGTACTTAATTTATTATTCATTTGTTGTTGCTATAGCTTTTGATTAGGCTCATAAATTACATTTTAGCTTAATCATTTTGGTGAACCCGATCTTCGAATCCACCTTCTCTCTAGGGTTTTTTTCTTCTTATGCCCATCACCCGTAGTGGTCATTTTGGGTCTTTTCAAACATTGTGAGCTTCATTTATCTGCCCATAGAATTTCCAAATCAATGGTGATATCTCCACATCAATGGCCACGACCAGAAAATCCATTGGATAACTCTCATAATGTTCCTCTTAGTGAAATAGAAGCATCTAATAGTGAAAAATCATACGATGAAGATACCAACGTTGACCAAGAACAATTAAACACGCTCACTGATTTTTGACAAGCTTTGCGAAATAATCCCACTCATCTTCCACATATTCTACATGCTTTGATTGCTACTAAGAACACCCACGATGCTTGGCACCTCTTGTTGCTCACTCTTCGGCTCCCATGGCCTCCACTCAACCCCTTTATATTTCAGCTCCCATTCCTACCACTACCGCTCCCATCATTCACCCTAGCACTCCCAATACACAAACCTAGCTCTTCTTCAAATAATCCTGATTTAACTTCTTTATATCAGGATTTGCAGATGTAAATTCACCAACTCCAACTCACTACCTCTCGTGTATCACCATCTTTGGACTCCACTTCGATTCGCACACTCCTTTTGCACCCGCCATTTCCGCCTATCCATTACCACCTAACTTCATCTCCCCCAGTTACCCATCTTTAAAGGCCATGGTGACCCACAAGAGCACCTTCGAGCTTTTCATGTGGCATGCCTCGACTATGCGGATGACCATACCATATTAGCAAAGCTCTTTCCCGCAGATTTTACAAGATTATGCGATGCGTTGGTTCTATGACCTACTGTCCACTCGGTAACATCTTTCACACATCTGGCCGATGCTTTTCTCACTCACTTCTCTATCAATATCAGCTCTAAGATCTCATACGCACAACTTGCACAACTTAAACAAGGATCTAATGAACACTTAGCGATTATGTCTTACGATACAAAAACAACTTAGCTAAGATGTCAAATGTTCTTGCAGACTCGAGCTTCAGGACTTATTCATTCAGAGTCTATTACCACCTCTCCAGGAGAGTGTTCTCTTTGAGACATCTCCCTCATTCGATCAACTATGTCATACTCTTAAGCTTTGCGAAACTAAGCTCTTATCTATAGGCAAGCTTAAATATCAAGAGCAAGCGTCATCTTCTACACGTTTTCAAAGTCAACATTCAAACCATCAACAACCAAACCAACTGACGCAAAAATCACTATCAACGCAATATGGTATCCACCACCAAAGAGCTTTAATCGCAACGCCTCGGCGTACATACATGAAGTTAACTTGTCCTTCCACATATTTTGCTTCCATAACTTGTGAAAGTAATCTCATCACACTTCCTCCTCCTCTCCAATTAGATCCATCTCATCCAAAAGGTCATAATTATGATGAAACTTCCATTGTGACTATCATCAATGTGTAGGGCATTCTACAGATCGTTGTTTCAAACTTTGAAATCTCATTCAAGATCTAATCGACAATAATAAAATTGAGCTTCCAAAGCCTACGACTTTTACACCTGTCAATGACAATCATAAGCTCAAGATCTTTAACAATCCACTTCCAAAACACGACAAGAAACCGGTTGACTCCTCACTAATCATACATATCACGCAGTGCCTCCTCCTGCATCGGGGCTCTTGATTTCTTAGTTGCTAATACAGAGATGTCTCCTCCAATCATTTATTTCTCTGACCACGATTATCATGCGGCATTTTCTTCTAATCACTTACACATTAGTGCCTCTATCGGATCTATCCCTATCAATAACACCAAGGTTGATCCATCATGGCCCATCAGCGCGTGTTCTATTCCACTTCCACTATTGCTATCGCTTTACAAATTTCATATCCGATGCTATGGTGTTGTCAAGCTTCACGTTACAATCGGTCCTCTTACTATGTTGGTGCCCTTCCTTGTGGGACAAGCAATCGAAGGGTGTGACATGCTCTTAGGCCTCAATTGGATTCATAGGTCTAAGTCTATCATCTCCATGAATCATTTGCGTTTAAAATTCATTCACAACAATCAAGTCATTTCTATCAATGGTGTGCCTCCATCTACTCCATGGTCGCAATCTCCTCTCGCGGTTGCCAATGCATCACCTAGTCCATCTAGTACGCCACGACCTCTAGAACCTAAAAAACAATGTGCCTAGCTCACCTTACACACACGACCTCACGCAGTATCATCACTCTACTAGTCCAATATATCAGTCTAGATCCCTCGTTAGGACAGCTCCTACATCTAGACGCACATCACCACCTCATTTTATTCCACGTAGGTGTCCATCACCGTCGCGTTTTTCTTCACATAGGTCTCCATCACCTACACATTTTGTGCATTTTGTTACACCATAAGGTGCCCACAATAGTCTATCTCATATACCACCACTCTCAGAGCATGGTCACACGCCTTCATCACCGCAAGCATCGGGTAGAGGACCTCATCCTTTATTCTTATGAATAGGTCATTCAACAACGCACACTTGGGGGGGCATTACGCTTATTTCCCCCCCCCAATAACATTGACATGTGTCTTATATTCGCATCATTTCACACCTTGATTTTAGCATATACATCTTCACACACTCGTATCGTCATTTCCCTATGACGCACTCTTGTGCTTATGGTTCACACTTAACTGTTGAGGGCATCCTATATACATGAACCTCACACACTGCACCGTCGACAATACACATCACATCTTCACACATCATACGCTTTTCTACATATACAATATTCTATTCTACTCGCATCATCTCGCACTTTGTGCTTCACACACCTATGGCATCTACTACACATGTTGCACATTTTACTCATCATCCTCTACGCGTTGCGCACATTACCCGACGACACACTCTAGTCCCACGGTCCATACTCAACTATTAAGGGTATACATATCAAATGGACCTCATCAAACTCACACGTTCAATCATTCAATCCTCTTATCATGCAACATTCCTAGCTAGTACCTTATTCACTCATTTCGTGATATACGCTTTATGCTAAATCATCACCTTTATGGCATCTTACTCACCCATCTAGTGATATACGCTTTAGGCTAAATCATCACACATCCTAGCACCTCATTCTACAACTTTAAGATCAAATCATCCCTATGTCGCATTCAATATCATCTACGCATCATCATTATACAATCAACACTCCACGCTCTATTCATCAACTCTTTCTAACACACGATGACACATATTCGACCATTTCCGATGACGCACTCTCATTTATAGTTCATTCTTGATTGTTGAGGGGCATAAATAAATGAACCTCATTACATACATACACATCCACTCGGGGGCACGTTGCTCCTATCATTCACTCTGCATTCCATTCCATCTCATCCACAACATACTGCATATCTTGGTTGCATTTACTCTTGCTTACATTTACTTGTTACATGTTCACTTTATTACACATGCTAGATAGATATCTTGTATGTCATTATCTTTCCATACACACATGTGCGTTCACTTGCTTTCTAGTTGTGATCGCAGATTTATACAAGTCCATTACACGCAACATAAATGCTTGTGCGCAAATACCTAGTACCAATCCCATAAGCGGCTTCACGAGGGCATCCACTTTCGTACATTATAGGTGTTATTGTTTCATTTTTTTCATACACACTATTATATCAGATTATACACGCTTTGACATAATTTTTATCTTTCTAACGTGTTAACGGGTGCTTCATGTGCAACATTTGTTATGCAGGACTATTTGCTTCCATGGTTATTCGATACACTGTTTGCCTTTGCTTGTCATTGTTTGCGGGCTTTTGCCCTATGTCTTTCTTGTTCTTTGATTGCTTACGGCCATTATGGCCTTGATTGTCTTGCGACATCGTGAGTGGTGTCCCATGTTTGCAACCCGCTTTTCACGGTCTACATTGTCTTCTTGCATCTTAGCTTACATTGGTTGTCTAAGTACACATTGTCTCATTTAACTTACATTTCATCTTATACATGCATGTTTGTCTTTGTTTGTACTAACACTTGTCTCCTAGCCACTTGTTTGTGTGTGCCTTGGTTTCTACCAAGCACATTCCCTTCCCCCTACAGGGCACAATTTCAGCACAGTGATCGGTCCTCCTTTGGGTCGCATACTCCTTCAACGACGTCGCATGCACCCCAAACGAGGGGGCATCATTTGGGTGAATCGGTCACCCCATATAGTGTTATACAGCACACAAAGATATAGTATCGGTACAACATAGTTTTCAGTTTCGGATAGAGCTCGAAAGCGAGACTTGGATCCTTATCACGGCGGCCTTTCTATGTGCACGAAACCAAGGAATATTACACAACGATTGGTAGTTCAACACAGTCTACAGAACTCCACACACAAAGTGGCTTTTACAAGGCATATGGTCCTTAGCACATGTGTTTATACACACCATCTACAGTGGTGTTCTACATTATGGGAAGCGTTAAAGGTTGGAGGATGACACCAGACTATTCTCCCTACACTTCTTCGCGAGATGTTGACATCATCTACAAGATCCTTTTCTACACCCTTTCCTCATCATGGATCAGGTGCACATGTTCCTTTTTCACACTTTCAGCATTTTTACATACTTTTCTTACATACGTTTTTACATATTTTGATCATATACATGCGTATTTGACTACTTGTTCGGCTTCTCTTTTGTAGGTTTGTCCGTATGGGAAGCGGTAGTCAATATCAACAACGACAACATCACACACACCAACAATGACATCGACATCGACAACAGGTACATTGCAACATCTACACAATCGTTTCTGCCCTAGGCTCATTTTCATCACTTTTAGCACTTTCTCCTCCTTAGCATCCATGCTTCACATTTTCTATCACTCCACGCTTTGTCTTGTCCCTCAAGCACGCTTTCATCATCGATCTACATGGTTATCAGGTACGCATCTCTATATACTTTATGTTTCCAAGCTTCCGCTCACCAACATAAAGTGGAGGCAAATGTAGACACAAAATCACGCACGTTGGTTAACTATCTAGTCCTGATTACATACTACTATTCATATGATTCCTAAGTAAGAAAAGTATTAATTAACCCATGTCTTTGGCCACCTTTCCTTGCTTTATGTTGTTACTTTCAGTCTTGCACCCTTACTTGCTCAATCTCGCCATTTTACTCTTGAGCATTTGTCATCCTAGATGCCAACGCCCAACCAGACGCGGCGCCAAGCGCCCGTCCCCTCCGGGCGCCCTATCCCCTTTGTGCTTTACTCACACTTTTTAGGTCATTTCTAGCCTATAAATATATAGTTATGTGGTCATAATAAGGGACCAAGCACTAAGCATTAGTTATCACCACCTAAGGTTGCA
Source organism: Taxus wallichiana var. yunnanensis (assembly GCA_018340775.1). NCBI lineage: Eukaryota > Viridiplantae > Streptophyta > Pinopsida > Cupressales > Taxaceae > Taxus > Taxus wallichiana. Next base: position 690,094,096 of record CM031234.1, on the reverse strand, counting down.
TCCATCAAGGCATCTAAGAGCTCCATCAATCCTTCTAACTCCATCACAAGGGACACGAGGGCTAATTTTCTGCATCACACTTCATAGGAGGGAAGTTCAATCTATTCCATGCACACATTTACTACATTCTAATATCTAGCTACTTGCTCGCTATCCAAGTGCGACATGCACAAGAGCAACCTAGGGCACAATTCCGCACACACGCACACACACACAAAACTACATTGGGTCTGAGATGTAGTGCAACGCTTAGTCGTAAGTTCACCATTGTGACAGCTGAGGACAGTCGACCCCTCATTTTGCATCTTTCTTTTTAGGATTTGATGTCTATTTGAGGGTTTTACAAGTTCATACTTTAATGCAGGTTTACAGCGGCCTCGGCGATCTTGGTGCGACCTCAGAGCGATCAAAGGCAACTAAAGGCAAACACCTTGCGACACCTCAAAGGAGGTTTTCTAAGCATTTACGTAGACCAAGCGCCCAAAAAGCAGTCCGGGGCACTGCGGGCGCCTTGTCCCTCTACAAGCGCCCCTAGTCGGCTGATCCTCTAGTTACGCATTTTTCGAGCTTCGGTGCGGACGATTAGTGCTTCGTCTTTTCCAGTTTTCCAACTATGTGCATTCTCCATAACTCGTGCATCGCCTAAGCCTTTATACCCTTTCCTTGCAATTAGGGTTTCATTATTCATTGTTTAATTTGCTTGAGTATATTGTTGTACTTAATTTAATAGCATTCGATTAGGCTCATAAATTACATTTTAGCTTAATCAATCATCAAAGATGTGAGTATTCAACGTTGTTGGGTGATATTATTCAATCTATCATTATGAGATTGTGGAAGTATATTTGTATCCTTTTTCGCGCCTATGTGGCGCTGTTGATACTCTTGGGGTTGCCATCTCTTACAAGATGCAACCCGTGATTTAGGGATTGAGGGTGGGACCTAATTTTCTTGGGGCATATCATGATCGTCCATCTATACTAGGATCTATATTTTTTTTTCAAGAGGATCATGGAGGTGGTATTGGTGTTGTGACATTGTCGTAAGTATGGACTTGTGAGCATATTCTAGTTATGAGGGTGATTGTGCCTATATTTGACTCGACTATGGATCAATGTCATGTTGCTCGGTGGGTTGATGTGTCGCAAGTCATTGGGCGAAGTGCCACCCAAAGGTCGTAGGCTACTTGATGTGTTAGGTGCCTATCGATATCATTTATTGACTGTATCAAGGCCATGGTGTTTGGCTAGAGGATAGCGATCGGTTGTCGTGTGTGCACGCGGAAGATGGCTTTGGGACCAGTTTCCTAAGATTATAAATTTATTTCAATATGAGCGAGTGACATGCCGTTTGGTGTTGTATAGGATGTGCCTCGACTCTTCTTCCTTGGACCATCATACATGCACCCGATGGCCTCGGAAATCGTCTTGCCCCCACTATGACGAAATGATGAGCAAAATGAGGATATTGCCATTCCCGATGTTGATGATGTTGGTTGTACGGATTTTTGTTCTCAATGGTGCACGGAGATCTAATGGCCTCAATTGCTTTACCATTGATGTAGGGGTGCAAGGCCCTATCCCCAGGGCGACAAGGGTGTGTGGCTTTATATCCCCATTATTATTAGACCTTTCAAGGCTAATCCAAGTCAAAGTATACAATGATTTTTTAGTCAGTAACCATTTCGGTGTTTTATTTAACTTATGGGTATTTGTATAGATGTTGATTCATTTTTGTATACTTTGTAGTGACATAGTTTTGGACTTTGGTGATTAAAGAGTCCCTACAGAGATTGACATGTCATGTCCCCAACATGAAGAGGGATAGATGGCTTGAAAGGGCTACGGAGGAGGCAAGGCAGTTTGCCCCCTTGTTCCATGCAGCAGCGCATATGGCCATAACATCCAACTATGAGGCTTTTTAGTGGGACAGGAGGAGCTTGTAAGGCTTCACCTTCAACTTGCGGACATGGAGAGACCTCCTCCACAACCCAGCAGACAACACACTCGATGTTGTTTCCGCGCAATATGTTGAGCTACAATAGGGGTATGCACAGTTACATGCTCAATTTGCAGTCTATTAAGAGTGGGAACAGAGGGCCATGAGTGTTCATGCTCTTGTGTCGAGCCCAATAGATCTAGGGTATTTCCTATATATAGGGACTTAGACATTGAGGAGTAGGGCAAGTATGTGCCCTAGTGGTGTAACCACTACTATTTCGTATTGGACACGAGATGTATTAAAAAATTATTGATATATGAATACTATGGTGATGGTTATGTGGTATCGTTAAGCTTATGTGTATGTTGTTAATTTCTAGCTCTTTACATTATGTTATGGATTTAATGTGTAGATGTTTGTTATTACAAATGATAGATCTTGCATGGTTTAATTCATAATTGTTATTTGATTAATTGATCGATAAAAGATAATGAGCATTGATTGATTGATGAATGTGAAATATTTGTTTGGAGCATTTGGATTTTTACTTTTCATGATAGAGTATGCTATATCATTAATTGATCATTTGATGATTACTTCAATGTCCTTATTCTCATATATGTCAACGTAACCTAAATAGTCCTTGGATATTTTAGCATTTTCCGTCATTTGAGGTTGTTTTGTATATGTTGAATAAGCCCAAGGAGATACACTTTCATATAGGCGTAAATCTTCAAACTAATAAACCCATGAACAATTTTTTTATTTGATTCTTGTGAAACGTGTGTTGTTAGTGCTTCACTTTTGCTCTTTAACTTGTGAGAAGAGTACTTCTTGCTCTAACGAAATGGATGGTACTTGCTCCTCACTTTGGGTGTGGAGACTTGCACTTACTTAGATGTAATAGAAACCACTTCCTCCTCACTAGGTGTGGAGACTCGCACTTGCTCCGACGTAATATACACCACTTGCTCCTCACTAGATGTGGAAGCTTGAACTTGTGAAACTTGTGTTGTTGGTGCTTCACTTTTGCTCTTTAACTTGTGAGAAGAGTACTTTTGCTCTAACGAAATGGATGCTACTTGCTCCTCACTAGGTGTGGAGACTTGCACTTGCTCTCCGATGTAATAGAAACCACTTCCTCCTCACTAGGTGTGGAGACTTGCACTTGCTCTGATGTAATATACACCACTTGCTCTTCACTAGATGCGGAGGCTTGAACTTGCTCGATGTAATTAAAAGCACTTCCTCCTCACTAAGTGTGTTGGCTTGAACTTGCTCTAGTGTAATTACCACTATGGAATTTGCCTCATTGGTCGGAAGAATATTATTGGCTTGTGATCCATCCCGTCCAATTGCCATCATGTTGTCATATATAAAACCAATACGCTCGTTGTAGCTATCCACGATTGCTTACATTTAGGTTAACCAATGTTGTCCCAAGATGGCATTGAATTCGTCATTAGCAAACATGACATAAAATGTATCCATAACTTTGGGTCCCGTTGCAATGGGAAGCTTAAGATATCGCACAAAGCGTGCATCTTGTAATAAATGATCCAACTCATTGTGGCTATGCCCAAGTTACTTAACGAGATCCATGTTACATGTATTATGAACTTGTTTCTTGTCAATGATAATCTTGTTGTAACTTTGGCTACCAATAGATGTGTGCATATACATAGGACTAACTCGTTCCTTCTACTATAATACCTTGATCAATGGTTATGCTTTTAATGGAACTTGTACTTAGATGCTTCCTCTTGCTTAGGTGGATCATGTACTTGCTTAGATACTTGCTTATATTTAGATAGTGCCTTTTGCTCCTTTGGTTTCCATACTTGAGTATAACATGCTCATGAGTTAGAGATTTGATGTGATCGCATAAGGCAAAACACTTATCTATGCCCTGTCCATTAATGTGATGATATTTGTAAAAAGCTTGTCCCCTATGGCATATTAAACAATGTTGTGGCCTAAACCAAGTAGTGGGCAATGTGATGAGCCTCTTTGCAAGTAATATTTGTGAGATAATACTAGGTGTATCCTTGTCGCATTGTATGATAACATTGTTATTGACTTGAGAAACCCTTTAATGGGTGTCATGCCCTTGCTTGTATGAATGTTGCTCACTATTATAAGTTGAAAGACTTACACTTGTTGATGTAAAAGCATTAGAAGAGATGTCTAACGCATAGACCCCTTATAAATGAGAACACACATATGACAAATCCTTGATGGACTCAAAAATAAGGGTCTCGGCTAGCTTGATATGGTCATACAACGTACCCTCTTCATGAGCCACTATCTTATCTACTAATTGGGCAAGGGATTCATTCGATTGATTATGCATTGAAGCGGGCAAAGGAGTCAATAGGCCTTTATGAAAGATCCCCAATAGATCTTTTGCCCAAATAAAAGATTTTTCCCACTTTATAAAATAATAAAATATATTTTTGGCAGCTATGGGAAATAAACTAGGGCAACAGGATTAATTTATGCAAAAAGCGACTAGGGTTTTATATGCAAACACACCCAAAATCAGCATACAATAATTATTTTTACTCCCAAACCCTTGGAACAACCCTAGAGAATTTATGGCGAAAATCAAATTCTACAACAGCTGGAAAATAATTTAAATCTGAAACCCTAACTGCTGCAATCTTCAAGATAGCATAACTTTCTCTACACAACTCCGATCTAGGCAAATGACATATGCCCGAACTTGGAAAAATACAAGGAACAAGATGGTGTAAACCAAATTATAACAACCAAACATGCAGATCTGGCCCTCCTACTATTTCGGCCCACACATTTAGGGCATCAAATGAGCTCCAAAAATTATTTTCTCTATCCCGGATGCTTGCTTATATTTTTAGGAACTCATTCATATAAGAATCAAAAATTTTGGATGCCAAATCAACTCATAAATCAGATCTGAAATCTGATTATAAAACTGGTAAATAACCCTCAGAAAAATTATGAAACTTGGGTATTTTCATTCACAAAAATTATGAGATATTAGACAATGATTTTCAGATCTAAATACCTCAATAATAATGCCCAAACAATCCCAAGGTGAGTCGATCCAATAGAGAAAACACTGCTGCAATTTTATTCACCAAAATACTTCGAAAAGTCTTCAATAACACTGCTGGAAAAAACCTGAAATAGACTGAAAATCTAATTACAACCAATGGGAAATTCTGAGTGAAAATCCCTCTCAAACTCTTGGGGTTTTCGTCCACAAGAGGTTTAATTCACAAGGGGTTTTGTCCTTAGAATTTTTAATGCAAAAGTTGAAGCTCTATGCAAGAGAAAATATCATATAAAAATCTGGATGATGGAAGAGGCAAGTCGACTTCCCTTTTAAAAGAAAAGGGCCAACAACCAACCTCCAAACCAGCCAATGAGCTCACATGATTTTCCTTATGCAAACATTTAATATTTTCCCATATTAAATGTTTTTCCCAACAACATTTCCCTCCTAGTGCAAATCGCATTTCTCTAGGGGGAATACATAAATTAATTATGTTTTTATCTTTCTTAGGCTTCATTACTCTCCTTTGGCCCAAGTCGCCATTATCCTTTCTAGGAGGAATAAAATATAATAAATCCCTTTACAATGACTTTTGCCCCTTAAGGCAAATTGTATTTTCCATAAGGATTACAATTTATTTTTATTAAGCTAAATAAATTAATATAAGTGCTTTAATAATTTTATTTTATTTTTTATAGCACTTTATAATAATTTATTATAACTTACGTCACCCTTATATTTTTCCTTTGGCCGTCGGGTTGACAAAATAGGTCAAAGGTCTTCGATTGAAAAGGGGACATTACAGTCCTCCCCAAAATTGTTTGCCCTCAAGCAATTCTAATTTTGTTTTGTCCAAGTGCCATGCACAATAGACAAAACATGTTGAAGTGGTCCGCAAGCCTAGCACATGTACCTATCAAGTGAAACAAATCTTGCCACAAAATATAGCTCTCATGATGCTCATGAGTATGTACCAATGGTTCAACATACTCCATAATGTAAACATCGTCCTCTAATTTGTCATGCTTCTCATGAGGGAAAGAAATCTGAATGTGTAAGAACAAATTAAACATATTATCATCCACTGCATACCTTGGAATATCATCATTCTTTATCTCTATGATGACTTGGCTTACAATGGGCTAAATATTATGAGTCAACTGCTGCAATATTCTCCCCCTTTCTTCTTGTTGATCTATGCGGTGAACTTGTTCTTTGGCATGTTGCAGATGCTGGTTTGCAAGGGCAGCCACTAACTTAGCCTCCTTGGCCCTTTGTGACCATATATCACACAAAATTTGTGTCTTTTCCACATCCTCCCAAGTCTGATATAAAAAATCAAAATTCTTATGACTTGAATTCATCACACAAAACCCATTTTTAACACCCAATTCTTGAATGCCACCTATAGAAGGCCCCATGGTATTATCATCCTCATGTGAAAGGAGTATTCTCTCATGATGGAGTAAAGAAATATGACTGTTGTCATAAAAATCAGAATACTGTCATACTCTTTTGCCATGTCTTCAAGCTTCACAAGTGCATCTTCCATGGAATTTTCATATCCAACACGTGTACTTTGAATGCCAACGTTTGTAGACTCTTCTTCATTCGTTTCTTCATGTGTAAGGGTTGCCATCTCATGAGAGTGGGGAGATAAATTAATGTTGTCCCAAATCAGACTCTTGGGATCCTCCTCCACGCTTTCATTGCAAGCATCAACCTCTTCCCAAATCATAGGCCTTTGTTCAGAACATCCATGGCTGCTATAATCTGATTTTTCTCCATGTGTAGATGATGTGACTACCATATTAGAAGATGCCTTATGATCACCCAACGAATCCATGTAATTGCTATCCATAACACTAACATGCTCTATGCTAGCCTCTAAAGTAGAAGCTTCCAGTGAAACTTCTTGCAAGGATGATGTAGGTAAGACATTTCCCATGTCTTCCTGAGCCAAATCAACATGTCTATCAAATTCATCATATAAATTTTTGCATACCTCATTGGAACTTGAAGACACCAAAGCACTCTCATGAAGAGTTGTATCATCCATCTGTGAAGATTCTCTATTCCTTCCACGTATCAACCATTTAGAAGCTATAGTGTGATATTCCTTCCTTGCCTGCTCAGTCTTGTAGCCAATACTTGGGTGCATGTCCATGTAGTCCATGAAAGGAAAATTCTCCTTAACATCTTGAGGAAGAATGTTATACTCCTCAAATATGCTAATCACTTTTGCTTGTCCTGCGGTGTTGGACCTTTGTGAATAGAAAATGATGATGATCTAGGCCTCCGATCCTGTCTGGCTCTCAAACTATCTCTTCTATCTCTTGGCCTATCCAAGGCCATCCTCTCCATCATCTGTTGCATGGATTGTATCAGTTGTTCTTTGGGTAGTAATCATAGTCCTAAGAAGATCTCTATCCGGATCCCATGGAAAGCTTTTCTATTTAACTCCCATGATTCAGCTCTATCACCAACCTCTTGTGGTTGCATCAAATCAAAAACCCTCCAGGTGGGAGGAACATTGCTCTGATACCATTGAAAGATCCCCAATAGATCTTTTGCCCAAATAAAAGATTTTTCCCACTTTATAAAATAATAAAATATACTTTTGGCAACTATGGGAAATAAACTAGGGCAACCGGGATTAATTTATGCAAAAAGCGACTAGGGTTTTATATGCAAACACACCCAAAATCAGCATACAATAATTATTTTTACTCCCAAACCCTGGAACAACCCTGGAAAAATTATGGTGAAAAGCAAATTCTACAACAATTTGGAAAATGATTTAAATCGAAACCCTAACTGCTGCAATCTTCAAGATAGCATAACTTTCTCTACACAACTCCGATCTAGGCAAATGACATATGCCCGAACTTGGAAAAATACAAGGAACAAGATGGTGTAAACCAAATTATAACAACCAAACATGCAGATCTGGCCCTCCTACTATTTCGGCCCACACATTTAGGGCATCAAATGAGCTCCAAAAATTATTTTCTCTATCCCGGATGCTTGCTTATATTTTTAGGAACTCATTCATATAAGAATCAAAAATTTTGGATGCCAAATCAACTCATAAATCAGATCTGAAATCTGATTATAAAATTGGTAAATAACCCTCAGAAGAATTATGAAACTTGGGTATTTTCATTCACAAAAATTATGAGATATTAGACAATGATTTTCAGATCTAAATACCTCAATAATAATGCCCAAACAATCCCAAGGTGAGTCGATCCAATAGAGAAAACATTGCTGCAATTTTATTCACCAAAATACTTCAAAAAGTCTTCAATAACACTACTGGAAAAAGCCTGAAATAGACTGAAAATCTGATTACAACCAATGGGAAATTCTAAGTGAAAATCCCTCTCAAACTCTTGGGGTTTTTATCCACAAGAGGTTTAATTCACAAGGGGTTTCGTCCTTAGAATTTTTAATGCAAAAGCTTAAGCTCTATGCAAGAGAAAATATCATATAAAAATCTAGATTATGGAAGAGGCAAGTCAACTTCCCTTTTAAAAGAAAAGGGCCAACAACCAACCTCCAAACCAGCCAATGAGCTCACATGATTTTCCCTATGCAAACATTTAATATTTTCCCATATTAAATGTTTTTCCCAACAACATTTCCCTCCTAGTGCAAGTCGCATTTCTCTAGGGGGAATACATAAATTAATTATGTTTTTATCTTTCCTAGGCTTCATTACTCCCCTTTGGCCCAAGTCGCCATTATCCTTTCTAGGAGGAATAAAATATAATAAATCCCTTTACAATGACTTTTGCCCCTTAAGGCAAATCGTATTTTCCATAGGGATTACAATTTATTTTTATCAAGCTCAATAAATTAATATAAGTGCTTTAATAATTTTATTTTATTTTATTTTTTATAGCACTTTATAATAATTTATTATAACTTACGTCACCCTTATATTTTTCCTTTGGCCGTCGGGTTGACAAAATAGGCCAAAGGTCTTCGATTGGAAAGGGGACATTACACTTTACAAAACATGCGATGTTGTTCATTCGCTACTAGAGCTAAATGTTGATTGATAAATTAAAGCTATGAAACATGCTACATAAGCTTGGATGGACTCATTGGTTTGTTGTCATATGGTCTCTAAACTATCAAAATCATCATAGGTAGTATTATGTGATCAAAACCGAATGAAAAATTGCTCTTGTAAAGTGAGAAAGTTGTGGATGGAACTACTAGGTAAGCAACATAACCAAACTAAGGCAAGGCTTGTAAGACTTGATTGAATGTTTTAAGCAAAACCCAATCATTATGCACATATAATTTTAGGCACTATGTAAAATGAGGGATATGTTGAAGCACTTTGTTCCCGCGAACAATATAAATTTGGGCATGTGAAATCTTGGTAGAAAGGAAGCATTGTAGATGTTTCTAACTATTGGTTAGTTAGGAATGCTATTGTTATCAACTCAATTATTAAAGCCCTTAGAGGATAAGCATTTTGACTTCATGTTGTAATTTGCCTATAGCTTGCATCATGAATTGCAATTGTTGTTTGGGAACATTAACATATTGACGAGGTGCACATGGTCAAGTACTTAGGATGAGTATCATATGAAGTAGGGGTATTTCTAGGAATTATATCATTATCGCATGAACTAGAAACATAACCTCCATCTAAGCCTTTATTTGGGACATAAGAATATAAAGAGTGATCGTTATGGTAAGATGCTTCCATATTATTTTCCAAAGACACAACCTTTTAATCTAAAACATGTTTACAATTTGTGAAAGAAACGACATTATCATTTATAAAAGAAACATCGCTATCACTTGTCTAAGAAATATTGCAAAAAGAATCATTGTTATCATGTATGTCTATATCCATATGAGAGGCAATCTCTACATTCTTAAAATTAGTAACCTCATTTCTATCCCAAATGCTAGGGGTCTTAAATTGTACCATCTCAACATGAGTAGGAGAATCACTAGGGTCACCTGTTTCCCACGGGGTAGGGTCATTATATTATTCTTCATATGTTTCATCTATAATAGGTTTTGGTTGCTCACATAACTTTGCTTTACGCTCAAGTTCATTTCTGCCCTCGGTAATCATTTCATCTATAAGTTCATCAAAGAAATCACTCCATGGTCGGGATCCCAAGATAAGGACAACATGGTTATGGAGGGATATCGAAATAATTGTAATCCAAACCCTAATAGAATGAAGGGTAATATCATGAAACTATATCTCGAAATCAAATTCCTAAGGTTAATAAGTTAAAACCCTAAGCGTGGGGACAAAGCCTTAAGTTAACGTATTCCATTAATAAAGCGGGTTCACCAAAATGTAATAACGAAATTAGGGTTAACATAATTAAAACAATTACTTCATGTATAATGTTATTATTCAAAAATATAAATACAATAAACAGTAAATATAGCAGTTCCAAGTCATGTGTTAATAATATTGATCAAACATATGCTTCGAAAGTAGAATACATGTAGTTAAGGTTTAGGTTTCGGACCATATTCGCCCCAAACGGATTGTTATGGTATGTGTTGTCATACTAAATGTCTAGCATGCAAAATTGAAAATTTTGGCCATGACAACTAAGACCCCACTTGAAAATTCCCCTCTCTGGTCACTGTGAACCCTTCCTCTAGCATTTGTCCTCGGTTTTACCCTCACTCTAGCTCAAAGGAACGTGCTAACAAGATTTTCAAGTGTGTTTAATGTGCAGGGATATATGTCCAAGATCATTAATGAAGTCGTTGAGATTCAAGGAAGAACAACTGCGCCCCGAAGGCTTAGAAAAACCATTTTTGGCCATTTTGCAACTGGTAAACACCCTCCGGAAGCTTACATGGAAGATTCAAATCATCTGAAAGTTGTATAAGAGAACAATGAAGTCGTCCAAAGCAGTTTAGGGAAAAGTGGTGGAAGAAATTGATGTTGGGAATCAAGCAAGTAAGATCGGGTCATTTTGGACATAGGGAATAAAGGCTCCAATGATGAAAATGAACTTGTCTAGATGATTTGGGAGCTCAGGAAGCGGTTGGAAGCTCATCAAATACTCAATGGAAAGGTCTTGGAATCCTCTACATGATGGAAACATAAATTTTTGCCTAAGTCTTCAAAATTCTCGTGATAGCTCAAGTCACTGTTGCTGCTCCTTCGTGTTAAAAGGGTGAATGGTGTCAAAATTCAAATTGTAGGAAGAATTGGCTCCTGATAATGGTTGGGATGATCTCAACAGGTGATTTGGAGTCAAAATCATATAAGGTTTGACCCCAAAACACTCTTCCATGCTCTGGGGCGGAAAAAGCACTCTGGTGTCCTCAAATGCACTCGGCAAGTGACATCAGCATTCTAAAACTTTTTTGTCGCACTTTTTCACCCTTGGTGTCTCCTGGATTGTCCCTGAGGTGCAAAGGGGCAAGGGGGACACCAAAGTGTGACCCCCATCATTTTGAAGTTTCGTCACTTAAGAGCATAGTTGAACCCGCAAGTCGCACTTTTTCACCCTCTCTGTCCCCTTGGCTTGTCCCCAAGGTGCAAAGGGGACAAGGGGGACACAAAAGTGTGACCCCCATCATGGAAAACCTCTCGCAACTCACCCCTCACCACTTTTGCACCTAGGTTTCACAAATTTGCATTCTGCCTTGTCCCCCTTTCATGTGCTTGAACCCAGGTCGCACTTTTTCACCCATGTTGTCCCCATTGTCCCCAAGGTGCAAAGGGGACAAGGGGACACAAAAGTGTGACCCCCTTCCTTCCATGTAGCTCCTAGTCACCTAAAAACTCAATTTAATGCCCCCAGTGCTCATTCCCACTTCCAAAGTGCTCATTCCCGACCCCCTAAATCTCATCCACAAGGAACCAAGAAGGTGCCACTTCTCACCATCTTGTCTTTTGTGTCCCTTGTGTCCCATTTGTCCCTCTTACACAGTGCAACTCCACTTCAACCATCCACCAACTCCAATTAAGTTATCGGGTCAAACGGGTGAGTTAAAACTCACAATAAAATTGACTAACTCTCCTCACCTCAACACTTAGTCATTTTCAAACTTTCAAATGTTGTGTTATTCCCTCCAAAACCTCCATTTTTTGCACAGGTATGCTGCTGGTTTGTTCCAGACATCCATGCTCCAGATCTGAAATAAGATCATATTTCCAAAACGGTGCACCCAATTTTCACCAAAATTTGCCAATGCACTCTCTCCAAAAATTCCTTCAAGTTGATTGTAAAAGCACTACCATGGATGCTCTATACAATTTACAGCAGCCATGTAAAATTTGCAGACCCAACAGAAGTTGCCTTTTCAAATCTACGGAGTTCTAGCAAATGAAAAACCTCAAAAATTGGAGCAGAAGGTCCTGAAGTAAAACCTAAACTTTTGAAACCAATTTCATTTCAATCCGACACCTAGAAGACCTCCATCTAAAAATAGTAAGTGTGCAAGGCTTCATGTGTCCAAATATAGTAAGTTTCCAAAAATGGTAAACTCTCAAAGCACCCATGTTACTCCAAACAAACAAAAACCATTAGAAAGTGAAAATTGGGAAAACTTACAAAAAAATGGCCATCCTAGTAAGGACCTGCTAAAAATAATAAGTCTTGCAACTCGCATTTTCTCTATCTCATTGCCTTTTGCCACAACTGCAAGGCCGGGAAGTTATCTTATGGTTCAAACAAGAATGAAAGCCCTCGCACACTCTAAAAAACCTAGTCTCAAGGTGAAGTGCAAGAAATTAGGTGATTCAATTCATCCTAACAGTCACTGAAAGATGTTATTCATAATTGAATCACTCGAATGGTTATAACGGAGGTGAATTGTAAAGCTCCAGGAAGTCATGAGGAAGGTGGTGATCTCCACATTTCAACTCTGACCTTGTGCTCAAACCTCTTTCCAAGAGGAGAGATATCATATGAATCACACCATGGCAAGAAACATGTCATAATGAACCAAGTATGTGTAAAACTTTGTCACTTGAACCACATGCTAACGAGGTACCCAAGACCATCATGTTTGCAGGAGCAAGAAGTTATAGCAAGTCCACGCATCTAATGTCTCGTAATGTGAGTGTTTCTAAACACTCATTCAGTACTTTGGAGTGTGCTTACATCTCACAGAAGGAGATTGTGCACAACAATGTTTCGGTCTAACATGAGGTCGAGGCAAAGAGTTTCAATCGAGGAGTAACTCTTATATCCGAAAAGGGCCCTATTTCAAAAAGGAGCATATGAGCAAGAAGGTGTCCAAGCACCTAAGTTGATTCCATTCAAGGTGAATTTTGGAGCCAAGAAGGATAAGGGGGTGATCTCCATGTCCTAACTCGACTTTGTGTTCAAGGAGAATCATCATGTTTGCAAGAACGAGCAACCATCTCAATTTCACATATTGCAATTCACCTAGTAGTGTTTTTGAACACTCATTCGGTGCCTTGGAATGTGTATCGCACTCGAGAGGAGGAAGCATTTGCAATCACCATGGTGGTTAGAGGACAAGAATTTCATTTAGGGAGAAATCCTTCCATCTGGAGGAGAAGGCCTTTTTCATTGAGTAACAAACAAGCAAGAACATGTTTGAGCATCTTGAGGTTGATTGCATTCAAGGAGACATCTTTGTCACGGAGGTGAATTTTGAGGCCGAGAGGAGTAAGGTAGTGATCTCATGTCCTAACTCCTACCTTGTGATCAAAGAAGGTCATCATGTTCCCATCCAATGCAGACCTCGTAATAGTGTTTTTAACATTTATTCAATACCCTAGAAGGTGTTTGTGTCTTGCAAAAGAAAGAGTTGCAATCTCGGTATTCCAATTCAACAGGTGGTCAAAGGAGAGGAACTTCTTTCATAGTCCATCAGAAGTAAATTCTTCGTCAATGGGAGCTTTCCCGTCTCCAAAACTCCACTTCTCTCTCTCCTTCTCTCTCCTCCTCTCTCTCTAACATTCTATTCTTTCATTGAGAATGTACTTTTCACTCTTTCGTCTTATTCACTTAAGTGACTTAATGTTGCATTGTAAAAGTCCCTTTTCAAAAATAAGAAAAGGACTTAGTTTCATTCCTAGGAATTTGAAAAGTCACATGGTGGTGAGATGAAAAGTCATATGGGGGAAAGAGGAAGAGTCATTTATAATGTTATAAATTAGAATGGCTTCTCCATTCCAAAGGGTTGGCAATTGTTGATTGTTGTAAGTTGTTGGATTTCACTACTACTACAAGTAATAAAAGCTACATTTCCTCTATCTCCTTGTCTATGTTCCTCTATCCTCTCTACTCTCCAACTTTGCAAGCATTGTGATCTTGTACAACCAAGAAGGAACTTTGTGTCCTTGATTAATGGATCTGTAGAACTTTGTGTCTCTGATTTATTAGTCTTATTGTTGATTGCATGGTTGAATTCTTCTAATTGAATGTGGACCTACTCTAGCTAATGTATGTGAATTCTATAAGTCTACTCACAACATTAACCCCCTCTCCCTATTTCTCCTACTCCCCTTTACCTCTTTCCCAAGAAAATTCCTCCCTTGTACATTGTACAAGCACTTTGCCACAGGTTTAGTGGAGTATTCTTGTGTGATCCTCGGCCTAACGGCCACCCCACTAGTTTTAGTTAGTTTACATTCAATAATGGGAGCCTCCCCATACCCAAGAAGGAGGGGCTTAGCCCCATGACCGTTGGTGAAAACCAATAATCTGCACTGCAACAAATTATTTCACCAACAATATGCCAATGATTTAAATTTGTTTGGCCTTCTCGGGTTCAAAATCGCCCGTGATTCTATTCAGAGTGGCGATTGTGTCTTCTAGGGTGTGGCACCAAAATTTGAGTTTAAGATTTGATGCACCTATGTTCCTAAAACTTGAATCAATAATTGTAATTTGGCAACAAAGCTTTTGTACCTACAAAAGTCTTCTCTTTGACTTATACAACCCCAGCTCCTCATTTTGTGACCTAAAAAGGGGTTAATTTGGATTTGGGTCCAGCTGCCTCAACACCCTTGTGGTACTCCAAAGAGGCCTCAAACCCATGTGGTTCTCCCTCTTAGTAGGTGTGTGAGAACATGTGAAAATAATGCAAAACTACATGAGATTCCCTAAAACCAATGGCACAAGATGCACGATATGATACTTCCGATTTTACAAACAAAAGTAATCATCCTTGAAATTGAATGTGCAAATGATCTTGAGATGTGAACTATTGAAAAGATCTTGTAATGAGTCCCCCTAAAATGGTTTTAGGTGATTTGCTTATATAGTGATCAATCCTTGGATTTGGAACATTTCAACACGCAACCAACACAAATTCAAAAGTGATAAAAGGTTGACCTAAGGAGATTTGTCTTTTGCAAAAATCGAGTAAACTAAAGATGGGACGGTATCATTGGCCTTGGACATAATTGTTTGCCGATTATGTCCAAGATGGATATTGTCTTGGACACAATAGAATGACAAATAACAAAATTCATAGGTTGGGGATCCTCAAAAAACACATCATAATGGAAGAATCAATATCAGCAAGTTGTTTAGAAGAGTTGCAGAAGAAATAGAGAGTCAAAGAGAGTGGTAAAAATGCGCCAAGAAATCTTTTTATTCAAGTTAATAAACTATACGCACAAAATCACTTAAAGAGCCATTATAGAAGGGCTTGTACCATTATTGGGTATCTGCAATGGGTAGCTTACTCCAACCTCCAACACTATAACAAAATAAAATTCTCGTTACTATGTTGTCTCCCAAACAACTCTTTGGATCTAGAACACTGGTATTAGATCATTAAATGCCTAGATCAAATCACAGGTAGCATAAGGTTCCTACTCATAGTCCCTTTGTCTATCTTCCTACATGCTTGCACAAACTTTGATGGCATCTAACTCAAAAATTCCCATGCCCTGTTTCATTCTACACACATCCTTGAGTGAGCCACTTATTTTGCAAAGTCATCGGCCATTGCCAAGCTTGTAATCAGTGATCACTGCCCATTTATGGTTTAAAGTAATCTTGGCATCTCTAAGTTCAAAGGTAAGATCTGCCCTAGATGCCTAGATTCAGTAACTGAGTGATACTTTCTCTGAGAACAATTGGCGGAAGAAGATAAAATCAAATTTGCTTTTGCTGACCACCATGTGTCATTGAGAGGCAATACTGCTAATTGTGTGAATATTCATAGAAACCAATCAAACATGGAATCATTTGTAAAGCACTTTGTCCTAAATTCTACCTTGTTAAACATTCTGGCGACAGAGGCAAAAGTTGCACCAGCATCTAAAGTGGAACAAGATGGAACTTTGCATTTCTCTCCATAAATCAAGCTTGTTGAAGCAAGTCATAGTATGCAGTGTGCACTATTGGTTATAATTTTGGCAGTTAGTTTTCCATCACTTCAAGAAAAGGAAATTAAAGTTCATTTTAGCTGGTGTTAACTTCAGCATGTATTTGCGGAGGCACGTGATGAGGATCCTTTTCCACAACAGGCAATAATGTAGCTGACTCTTCTATCTAGGAAGTGAATCTTGTAGAAATTGCATTTATCATCTATGTGGCCAAGGAACGTGGTGGAGAACATTGAAATCTCTCATAAATTTCTACATGATATATTTGTATTGACTTTTTTTCCTAGAGAATCTACTAGATTATTGTTATAGGTCACTTGACCTAGCCAGCAATGGCATAGATACTGAAAAGTTTTAGAAAGTTTGAAAAGATCCAACATTCCTATAGCTTTGAGGTGGAGCAATTCAAGGAGGGGGTGTTGAGTTGCTTGCAGATGATGTCACTATTTCCAATAAAAGTTGAATCTCAAAGTTAACAATTTGGGACAATATTGATGCTTTAAAACCACCAGCACTTCCCAAGGACCATACTGCTGACAAAAGTTTAAATCCAAAGAAAATGCAAGAATTCGCATCTACAAATGAAGAGAACGAATTACAAAAAAACCAGTTTTGTGTTAAGGGGTCGTATTGTTTTAATGCAATTTATCTCATGTTGTGTGCTTAAAAACAAGAATTTTTCTATATGATGTAAAGAAGCTATTTTTGTACGCAACCCATAATTTGTCACATGCACATTATTTATATAAGAGGTGATAGGTAGATAAATTATAGAGGTAGGTGATTACCACTCGGTTATGTAGGTGGCTTGTGTCAAAATCTACTATGAGGTTCATAGTATCTAAGCCAACATGATTATGCAGATAGCTTGAGTGAGAGGCTACTCACTTCATTACAAATAGGGTTTACCCCTGTATGTAATCAATCTATTCTAATATCAATATAAACTCCTGCTGGAGACATTTTGGAGCATTCGTCCCACATTCCTATTGTGAATTTGCTAGAGCAATCTGTATTTGGATGTGTAGGTGCCCCGATAATATTTATTTTCAACTAGTTATGCTTCTTATTGCTACAAGAACTCTCCAGGTGGTATCAGAGCTGGTTTCTAATCAACATGGTAGGAAAATGTTGTTGCCTATATAACCACCTCATCTAGAAAAAAGCAATTTCTTGTATTTTAGTCAGAATATAACTTTTAGATCAAATGTCAAATAGAGGTGTCGCTTTTTATTGAAATGTAGATCCATAGAGCTTTCATATGACTGTAATTCCTAGTTACTACGAGACGGGTACCAGTACGAGGAGACGGAGACAAGTACGCCATTTTTCAGAAAAATAGGAGATGGGTTCTCGGAAAAAATATATATTCGTAAATTTCAGAGAAAACAATATTATAGAGCCTAATATAGCCTAAGAAAAACATTACTAACTTTTTGAAGTTTAAGATATTGGATGTTGACAATAGATAAAATGAGTTATATTGATAATTATCTTAAATATCTCATCATATCTAAGGTCAAGAGTACAAAATGTTTTTTTTTTTTTTTTTCAATTGAAATGTATGTCTTTGAGATGAGTACCAACAAGTACCGGTCTCGAGACAAGTCCCAGTCTTCGAGATGTATTTTTTTGGTAGGGGACAAGTCTCCATGCAACACTAGAATTGATTTTTTAGTTTTTATGAAGTATTGATAGAGAACAAAGCTCTATAAGTTTATGTGATTTTCAGCTGAGGGCATATTTGTTCACTTCCTGTAAAAAGGAAGAAGACCGGCTCCTTCCTTTCTATTGGTCATCCTTGGAGAGCATTTTTTCATTTCTTGGCTTGGCCTGCACGTGATGGGGAACATGGTGTACTTACAAAAAGCTCATTAGAAGTTCAAGAATAATATGTCAGAAACAGTTCAGGATATATTTATCACGACCTATATAAAATGGGAGTATGTATAGAGAGGGATTAGATATATGGATGGATCCGGAAGATGCTTATATCAAATGGTATGAAGATTTCTTCCGGCTAGGTGTCTGTATTTTATTTGGGGTTTTATTTCATGAATTGTCTCTCTATGATAAAGGAAATTGTTCGCCGTTTCTGTTAGAGACTTGAGAGTAGTCCTCTCTGTGATGAGTATCCTAACCAAGATGATCTGTGAAAGATGTAAAGGATATCTCTTAACTTTTCTTTGGTGACCCTTCCCTTCTCCATGGTTTTTTAACGAGGGGAATCTATTTATGCGAAAGGAAATTAAGGAGGAAAAGATCATTGACGATGGTCATGAGCAACCACTGGAAGAGAGTGTTCAACTTGAATATTGCCCGTTGGAAAATAATTTCATTGGCCTTCTATTATTCTCCATTACCACAACTAGCATTGGACTTATATGTGGATGATACTTATGATCATATATTAAATATGGTTAGAACTGTCTTGGTTGAGCCATACATGGATCCATATGACATCTTTGAGAATATATAACAAAATATAATCAATGACTTCATGCAGTTTTGTCAAAGATCATGTCTCCTCTATGGGTGTATTTTGTAATCTCCAAGAAGAGAACAAAGAAGCGGAAGAAACAAAAAGATTCATTAGAGAACTTCAATTTGGCCCTCAAGTTTCGATGTAAAAGCTTCCCAAATCAGATTTAGGGCACTGTTGTTATAACCATACAAAAACTGAACTTCAAACCCTTCCTAGGGCAGCGACTTCCCTAGGTGAAAACAGCCCTTCAAAATGGGGTTAAACCTTGCAAAATTCCTTCCAAACTTATGTCAAAATTATTAGAAAACCTTAGCAATCATTTGCAGCTGTTAAAAATCAGAATTGTATGTGGAATTAATTAATTACGGAACCCTAACCAGCAAACATTCCCAAGCTTGCTAAAAATAGTAGAACATCACCAAAATTCATCAAACTCGGAATCTTGGCCTTAGAAAATATAGAGAATAAGAGAGTATTTTCAGATTTGCCAAAATTGCATCACACATACCAAATTTCCACACCAATGTAGGTCGCTCCACTATAAATAAATACAATATTGCACCAAGAAGACCACAAATGCAAGAGAAAGATCCTTTATTGCTTTTCCAACCAGCTTGCACAATCAAAACCTCATGAAGGGTTTTCGTCCTTCACAAGTTCCCCAACCAAGGGTTTTCATCCTTGGATGAGATCCTCAACCCAAGGGGTTTCATCCTTGAGAGAGAGAGTAAAAGGGCTACACTAGCCAACTTTCACCAAGATAAGAATAATCTCCAAAAACATAATAACATAATGCCCAAGCGACCTCCTTAAATAGCCATAAGGAGTGCTTATTAACATGAGAAATGATGGCCGACCCCTTAAGTAAGTGCTTTTTAAATATTCAAAAGGGTATTTGGAGCCTACATGCTCTTAATACCTTTATTACTAAACTACTTAAGTTTCTCTATTGGAGCACAAGGCTTCCAATAGGATAAATGATAATAAATGAAAACAACTATCTAAGCAACAATAAAAATATAATTCAGATTTCCCCTTGCTTTTCTCCTTAGACCCACGGGGAAAGAATGGGTTAAGGTCTTCAAAAATCAGCTTCAAAAAGGGACATGACATGAACCATTCAAGCTCATGAGAAGGTTTCTTGTAAACCATTGCTCATGAAAGATGGCTCATAAAGATTGACTTGATTCTCAATAAATGATAACTCGTATTTTGTCACATGCCCATTATTTATTAAAGCGGTGGTCAGCAGCGGCGTTAGGTAGATAATTAATAGGGGTGAGTGACTACCACTCTAAATGGTAGGTCCATCGTATCTGGTCAATGTGGTTATGTAGGCGACTTGTGTAAGAAGCTACTAGTGGCTTCATCGTATCTAGTAAATGTAGTTATGCAGGTAGCTTGTGTGAGAAGCTACTCACTTTGTTATAAGAAATGAATTACCCCTTTATGTAATCAATCTATTCTAATATCGATGTAAACTCCTCTTAGAGACAGTTTATAGCATTTGTCCTTCATTCCTATTTCAGATTGGCAGGTGTAATCTGTATATGGGTGTAAATGCCCCTATAATATTTATTTTGAAGTAGTTTTTATTCCTATTGCTGCAAGTATGCCACATCCCACACTCAAAATGTCAAGTGGGCCCCCTTTTGACTAACAAGATATTAAACGAAAATATTAGAGCTTATTGTAGACACATTTGTCCCATGTGTGGAGATTCAAGATGGGGTAAACATGGAAATCTTGAAATACGCCTCTAGTTCTCAAATAAGGGCATCTAAAGAATGCCTTTTGAATAGTTTGTAAGAAACACATCTCGATAAGGTGTCATACTGAATTTGCTCTTAGATATTAGACCAAGTTGCCATCCATATCTTCTCATTAAACTTATTACCTTTGTTATTCAATATGTTGTTAGAGAACTATGTTTCGGTTCTTTAGGTCTCCTGGAATATTGTGCCCAATTGTAACATGTAGCTTTCAATATATATAGTTCTTGTGGTCTCCTACCATATTGCGTTCAATAGAAAATTATAGCTAAATATATTCATTGATCCCTACGATGTTCCAGCTCTAAGATTATTAAGTACAATACCCTGAATTTTCATAACAGAGATATTGGCTAATTTTCCTTCCAATACTGATAAATCTGTATATGGTTATATTCTTTTGTGTTACATTAAAAAAACCATTCAATTGAAACATATTCCACAGGTTCTTGAGTCCATTAAAAATTGGGCTTATAGCATTATCCACCTGCACACCTAAGAGCTACATAAACAACATTAAAGTGGGCAAGAGTTTCAAGAAAAACAGTACATGATGATGACATGATGGCCATGTTCCAACAAATATAGATTACATAGTTTTGGCAAGCTCGTTATCGAATGCATGTTGGAATACATGCATTATCACATGTATTGAAAGCATTGCTTGGTTGTGTCTAGCATAGTTTCGTGTTTCATGGGTTGGATATGAGAGTGACTTGGCATTTCCAGGTGATTATCATACATAAAAAGGGAGGCAGGTTTGAGAGGGGAGAAGGTTTGTCAAAGTTTGGGATTGCAAGGATGTTTTGAAAAGTTGAAAACTATGTAAGACATAAAATTAAAAGTATATATGACACTAAGAATAATCACGTAAACATATAGACCATATGAAATTATAAATGTTACTGATGATAATCACATATAACACAAAATTAAAAATAGCAATTCTATGTTTGATTTTCACACAGAAGGGTTAAAGGGGTATCACACACCTATAAGGTCATTATCGACTTAAGAAATATTTGGTGCTTGGTTCTGCATAATGATGGACTGTATCTGATAGTGTATGCTATAACACTGAACTGTACTCAATTGTATAATATTCTGTCATTGTAGACATTTGTGGGTTTTATAGTCATTCACCCAATAAACATCTAATCTCTCATGTTACAAGTGCTTGACATATTTAACAACATAACTATTTTTGCAATAATTTTTGTCTATCCTCGTGAAGGAAGTATGCTCCTCTAATGGTCAAGGATACATGCACACACGCACAGATATGCATGCTTGTAAAATCTTGTTCCATTTTAAGTTTTTTTTTGATGAGGAGACAACTGAGTTACATAGATATCAGCATCTCTGCCCTTCAAGAATCGGATTACACTAAAAAACAGATTACAATAAGATGGGTAAGCATACATCTAAATCAGTGTCTCCTTTGGCTATGCAGCCACAATTAGGGGATTCAATCCATCAAAATCACCCAAGAACCAACCTCCTGACCATATCCGTTTCTAGTAATCCATATCCACCATCCAGGTATCTATGGGGATTTGTACCCTGGTGGATAGCATAACAGCCATCATCCTCACCAATAGGACTACAACCCTTTCAATATTTACAGTTATTTTGAATTTTGGTATATTCACTTTTCAATGTGCCTTTCGATAGAGGGATTAGATTAGATATTTTGTCTCCTAATCCCGACTAATGGAGTTATGTTTCCATTCATATGCAAACAACGTCGTCAATGTGGAGATCTAACCAGTGACTGTCCACAGCCTACAGGTGAATGCAGAGGTAAACAACCCAACTACAGACAAAGTAAATCAGCCTCAATAAGCACCTAGTACATTTATGTCTATACAGACTTCCCAAAGGCTTTTGCAGCACTTTAATCTGTCAAGTTTAAATATAAACTGTCATTACAGAGACGAATTCTGCTACCAAGTTAAAGCCAAAAGAAAATGCACAAACCTATCATATAAAATTATTCGACCATGAAATCCAAAATCATCACAGCAATCAATTTCAGGTATTGCTTTTGAAAATAATAGGGATATCTTGCCTAGTGAAGCATCATCTCCAGAACATAACTCAGGAGCACATCCAAATATTCCAACATTGAGAAAGCGAGCAATCTCCCCAAAGTTAGTAGCTATCTCAAACAAGATGATCCTCAATCAGAAACCATCTCAAGAAGGAGAAATAGGTATTGAACAGGCAGATACAAAATGGTAAAGTGCTGCCTTTAGCATTGTTGTAAAGGGAGTCCATTTTCCAATTTCGCTTAGACCACTAAGCATACACTGTCAAAAAATAGCAAGAAGTTGTCCACAAATCATAGATGGTCATAAAGAATCCTAGTAACATTCCTAGCTTGTTAGAAAGAATTTAAGCACACAATCAAAAACTATCAAGAAGTTGTCCAGTGAACGATGACTTATAATTTTATACCTTTTAGCATTTACTTGAGCATTATAACCTTTTTAACAGCCTAAAACTGACCTATCAAACAATTTTTCTGCAATATTCCTCAGGCTAAGAAAGCCATTACTCAACTTCTTTAAGAAACAGACTTGTCACACTTGATATTCTTGGATGCTCTACCAATCAGTGGGAAGAACTTCTACTGCTATTGATTAGGGAGGTTAAGCTCTGGAAAGGCCAATACAACAGAGGAAAGTAACTTTGATAACATTTTGCGGAGACATACGAGATAGGGTCACCATAAATACCACAAAGTTCCCAGGTAAGTATAGCTCAGAAAACAAATGTATGAACTCTTAAAATATATTTTGAAACGCAAACCAAATAATGGCTCGTTCAAATTTCCTAAGAGTCATGAGTTTCATCTCTAATAGAGATGATTGTGATTGCAACAATAACCTGTAAGATAATGTTTTTGGTTTCTGACCAAAGTAGCAAGTTATCTACAGATGTAATAAATAACATCTTCAAGATGCATTTCCCGGGACAACTCATATAGATTTTTTTATTTTAAGTCAGTGAATTTCATGGCTCAAGCACTAACCTGTGCTTATTTATTATAATTATGCCTGAGTTCAAAGCTTGGAGACAGCAGAATTCTCCAATGGGAGATTCACAATGGCTGCTGGAGGTAAGTGATCCTGATGATTCAAGGATTAGACTGAAATGCAGAAGGTATTGCCCGTAGCCATGCAAACAGAAAAGCCCAATAGTCTCACCGCTGTGCAATGTGTAAGAGGGTTTACCCTAACTGTTTGGATGCTTCATATTGGCTACCTATAGACTGATTGAAAGGAAGGCTTGTATGGACTGCTAATTTTCCATCATCTGTTAACCAGCAAATGATTCCATGTCAACTGGGTTCGCCTTAGACCTCGACAAATCTCTCAAATTGGGTTTGATTGTGTTCATATGTACCCAGAGCGGGCACTGTCATTTCCCTACAATCTCAGTCTTTTGATAAAGGAGACCTCGGTTTGGTCTTTTGGTGTAGATTTGCATTTACAACTATATGATTTGAGGTTCGAGTTGAAATTCATTATTTCAATAGTATTTTGTTGTTGATCAGATTTAAGATACCACAGGGCCAATACACAGATAGTCTCTTTGTTTCTTGAAGCTTCAATAACTGAGTTTTCAGCAATTATAGCTGTGAAATACTTCAGTATGCCATTATATTCCTTCCATGTTAAAAAACGAAAGAACCCGAAATGTCAACCCGTTTTTATGGCACTTGGCTTAAACATGACCAGTTATGCCCAATTTTTTTCTTTTAGATCTGCGCATTCCATGGCCTTATTCAAAGACACCTAAAATGACTTTATAACATGACTCATGAGAATCAGATTAAATTTATTTTTTCCCTAGCAATAACATTTCAATTCGAGACAAAATGCCCAACCAAAAGAAACCCAAAAAGGCATAAAGTTAATAGTTCAAGTCAAACAAGTAAAAAACAAATTAGAAATGAACAATGGGTATTGCTGACCTGCAAAGAGGAAAGCTGCTGCTCAAGTGAATCTAGAGCGTCTCGAATATTTATAAGGCTTAGGGCCTCCGTATCTTCATATTCTTCCTCCTCGTCTTGTGCCGATGATGCTCTCTGGATAATACAATTATCTAACTTCGAATGTAGCTTGGAAGCTCTTGACAGTACGATTGCAATGTCCTCTGCATCCATTTTTTCACTTCACGTACTGATATTCAATTCACGTGGAGTCTAATCCTGCCATTCACAGGATCAATTGGAACTGTGTGCAGAATTAAAGATAAGATTAGTTCCCTACAGAAGGAAAAAACTTGGGTGCCTTCAAGATGACAAGCCATGTTAGTTTTGGCAGTTTTCCTTTCATTTCATTGCCAAAACGATTTTGAGTTTAGGTAGCGCAGACACGGGTTCGAATGTAAGGGTTGTGGGACTCGCTTATATCGTCTAAACTGTTGCCCTCTTGTGCTTTAAGTACAATTAAGGCCAAATAACCACCGAACTTTCATGACCTAACGGCATGGTCCCACTGAGGGGCTTGGTCTCCTATTTTCTTGGAGTATAAGGTCTCGTGCTTATTTTAAAAGCCAGCTGCGGGAAATATTAGAATCTACGCCTAACAAATGGGAGCTCCACTTTTTTAGCCCCCTAAACTTAAGAGGTGGCTGGAGAGGGGGTGTGGGAGTTTCCCCCTATAGTTTAAGATTGATAGAATCTAATATGCATTCCCACCATTATTTTTGGTGATTTTAGAGAGAAATATGATTTTATTTACCTACAAATAACCATAAAAATCCAATGGGATCAATAATATCTCAATGGGTATTGTTGAGAAAACTAATAAAAAATCATGGGACCTTAAAACTGCTAAAATGCTCCTAAATTTTCTCAACAACACTGTTGAGATATTTATGGAGCCCCCTTCCATGAGACCGGAGCTTAATGAGGTTAGAGCGAACATAACTAATCATACAAATTAACCAATGAGAATTAAATATGTGTGATCAAAATTTATCATCGCCTTTACGGAAGAGAAGATGTGGAAGGTCGAAGCTCTATTAGGGTTTCATGTGTGTGCTTTTGTTATTTCGTTGTTTACATTGTGCTCATTTAGCCTTTCTAGGGTTTTCCCTTCGGTCCTAACATAGTGTTAGTCGGTTGTTTTCCTACCACTAAGGCCATGAGTAGCCTTTAGATGGCTAATTCTCCATCCATTACGACAATCATTCAGAATTTGTCGTTGGAAATGGCTCCCAAGCATGCTCGAAAGTTTGTGTTGAAGGTCTACAACAAGGTACAATTTTTAAATCATCACCAGATGTTGTGATTTCTAATGAATTTTTAGACTTTGTGGTCAAATGGTATCGTAACAATTGCCTTATTGTATATTTCTGTGGCCACATCCCTCAAAATCTTACCTACAAAATTGAATAAAGAACCATTGGGAGTCCAACAATATCCTGATCTCACGAATTTGTAACCTCACCAAGGGATTTTATCTCTTTTTCGTTTCGTGAGCCTTCTCAGGTCCAAGCCCTCCTTCTCAAGGTTGTTTGTTGGTATTTAGGTAATACCCTTTTACTGTTTTCTCAATGGACCCTCGACTTAAGTCCCTTTGACCAGCCATGTTTCTTTAAAAATCTCGGTTTGGATCAAACTTCCTGGACTCCTCGTTCATCTCTGGTCTTTCCTACCATAGATAGTTAAACCCATTGGCAGGGTGATATGTCATGAGCAAAAGCATTTTTACACTTGTCCTAACAAACAGGTTTGTGTCAAAGTTGACCTTGCAAAAGATCTGCGAGACCACCTAGATATTCAAGTTAGGTCTCTGTGTATCTCTCAAAAGGTGGTTTATTTCAACCTACCCAAAGACGTGCTTTTATTGACAAGTCCTGGACCATCGTATTCGTGACTTTCCTCTTCGGCTCATTCTAAGTCGGTGGTGATGCAACCCTCGGTGTATAAACGTAAAGGTGATCAATCGATTGATGGTTGGACTACAGTCAAGAATAAGAAGGGTTTAGGTGCGAAATCCACTTTGGTGGTGCCCCCTTCTCCTTCTCCTTCTCATCTTCCATTCAAGGATAATTCGGGGTCGGCTCCACCCCCCTCATCAGTTTCCATTCCTTCCATGCTCTCGCAGAGTCAAGTTTTGCCTTCACAATCACAGAACTCTAGGAATTTAGCTTCAACGTCTCTTCCTTTACGTCATTCACGCGATCTACCCAGGAGGTGTCACACGGCTCGCGAGGAGATAATGGGGTTAAATAATTCAAACCAGATCCTGCTGGCTAATAATTTTGTAATTCTTGGCTCGAAAGATGGCATGCTAGACAGTCAGGGGGAGTTTGATGTGTCTAATTTTTCATGAATTTCATCTCTTGGAATATTAGGGGTCTTACATAACCCTCTCGTAAATATTATATTCGGTTAGCCTGTCAATGCTTAAGTTGCTTGGATATTATTTGTTTACATGAAATTAAAATTTCTAGTTTTTGCTTTAGAATACGCTAATTTGTATTGCTCCTGCTTTTTCACATTTTCATACTCAACACATTAATGGCAAAGGTAGTGCTAGTATTTCCATTGCCCCAAAATTTTCTACCTTAATCACCTCCTCGAGGCCAAGATCCCTCAAATCGGGTTGTGTGGGTGATTATGGCGATTAATGATCTTTCTTTTGGTATTCTTAATTTTTATGCTCCTAATGATGGCACAGAAAGAACGGCGTTATGGAAATGGTTAGGTGATAACTTGCCTTTATCTTATTGGTTGGTGTGTGGTGACTTTAATATGATTGAACAACTTGTCGACAAATGTAGCGCCTTCCCTATGCATTGGTGTGTTAGCAAGCATGTGGCCTAAGTACTACTTCAAAATTTGTTGGGGGCTTTCTAGTCCTTTTCTCAAACGATGGTAGGAATTTAAGTCTCAAGCTTGGTATACTTGGACCAATATTCGAGAAGGATGCGATTGGATTTTAAAAGACTTGATCGTGTACTTCTCTCTCAGTAGCCTATATTTGATTTTGACATGCAAGGCCTCTCCCCTGTCACGGTGTGGTCAGATGTACTTTTTATTAGATCATCGTCTGATCTCTTTTAAGATTATTTGGCGTGGGGCCACGTTCAAAGTCCCATCAAATCAATTCCTTCTTAATGTTTCCTTGTTGAGTCACCCGGGGTGGTCTCTCTTATTGCTAAAGTTTGGAATATGGCACCACATCCACCTTTTGCTACCAACTGGATTGAGTGGTGGGAAGCAACGATTCAATGCATCATCGATTCTTCCACTAGTTTGGTAAGCGGAGTTACTCAGTGCTTAAGCGAGGTAGACTCAACACCGCACGAGAGAATTCTAGAGGATCTCTATTCTCCTCGAATCAAATCCTTTCAACACCCCTCTTGATTCAGTCATCAATATTCGGCACAAGCTCAAGCTCATGGAATCTCAATTGACCTCTAGTGCTTAGATCTGGTTGAGGTTGCATTGGCTCAAGGTGGGAGACAAAGCATCTAAGCACTTTTTAAATCCTTTCGTGCTAAACATGTTCGTTAACAAATCAAAGCTATTCAAGTTGCTCATAATCAACTCACAGATTTTCCAGAGATCACTAATGCCTTTGTGGAGCATTATTAGTTAGTCTTCCAAGCACAAGAGGCCACTAATGAGTGAGTTATTGCTTTGTAGCAATGTATTGAGGTGGTTCCGATCAAGCTTTCTCCTACTGATTGTGTGAGATGCAATGCCCCTCTTTCCTTCGATGAGCTTTAATGTTACTCTATTATGTCTTATTGATGATAAATCTCCAGGATGGATGACTTTCCTTGTGAATTCTACAAAGCCACTTGGTCTTTTATTGGTTTAGACTTGTTTGGATTTCTGATGAAGCTCTCTCGATCCAACTCCTTAGGGAGCTTCATCAATCAAGGTAACATTAAGTTCATCCCTAAAGCGGGTAATTCATAGTTGATTAATAATTAACGGCCTATCACTTTGTTGAATGTTTCTTACAAAATTCTTGCTAAGGCCCTTGCTCTTCGCATTGCAGATCTTTTACCCAAGATTGTTCGACCCGAGCAGACAAGATTTGTCAAAGGTCGCTACATTCGGATAATCGTATAGTAGTCGTGAAGGAATATAATGGACTCGGTTGTCTCTGCAAAAACACTTATTCCTCAAAATTGACTTTGAAAAGGCTTAAGATCGTATTGAATGGCGTTTTATTCTAACTATGCTCATAGATTTAGGTTTTGGCAAAAAAATTTACCTCGGTTGTTTGAACTCTATTCTCCAATGCTTCCGCTTGCCTCACTGATCCAAAAATGGATCTGGAAATGCCCAATTCTATGTATTCTCCATATTTAATACTTGCTCTATAGATTCTCAACCTATTGTTTCTTCAGGAGATGGTCTAGTCAGGTTGGGGTGATCTAGACACCTTGAATGACAATTTAGACCATAATTGTTTTGTTTGAGCAATTTTACAGGTGATGGTTACGCAACCGTTGGTTTGCGTTCAACGATTGTCTTGTTCGCAACGGCTCCAAAATTCAAGATCTCAATAGTTACAAATCTTTGAGCTTCTAAAACGATTTGTTTCACCTTTCATGCATCCTTGGGACAGAAAGCGATTATAAATACAAGTTCAATTCTTCATTTTAGCTAGGGATTTTGACTAAATTCTAGTGTGAGCAAAGGGCAGAAGTTGGAGTTCTTTCTTGTTTTGTTCATTGAGAATGAGTTCTTTATTGTTGATAAGTTGTGAGTAAGCAAATACAATTAGGAGTGTGAATCCTTCTTGAAGGCCAATTGTTGGCAGTACTTTGTATTTTTAGAGATTTACATAGTAGAAGGGAAGAAAATTTGCTTACCCACTGAAGATTTTCCCACATTGGGTTTCTCTAGGATAAATCTTGTCTCCTTTGTCTCTCTTTTCTCAAAATTTTAGTATAATAGTGTTTAATTCTTGTACATTATATTGGTAATAAAGAACTTAGTAAATATTTCATTCATTTTCATAAGCACAAGATCTGTTTATTGTTAGAATTGAGCATTTTACATATCAGATTGGTATTAGAGTAGTTAATATTTCAGTTTTTGTGTGGTTAACTCATGTTGAAATTGCAGTTAGATGCCCCTTACCCAAAAGCAAAAAGAAAGCGATGAAGGTATCCTTATTCCTTTTGAAGCAAATATTTTCATAAGGAAGTGGAAGCAAGGAATTGAAACATGGCTCATAGAGAAGATGCAGATGATAGCAAAGAAGAACGTTTCTACAAGTTGGAGGCAAATGTGGTAAGTCTATCTAAGGATATGGGCAGTATTTCCTTGTCCATATGGAAGGTGGATTCCATCATGGGATTGCTCACAAAGAAACTCGGTGTTCCAAATGAAACACCGAAAGCCCATGAAGAAGATGTTTATGAGTATGAAGAAGAGTAGCCCCGTGTCATTCCCACATCTCCACCTTTTAAAGCATATCCCAAGATAGAGATTCATCCTTATGATGGAGACGTGAATGTTGAGAAGCTAGACCATTAGCTAGCTCAACTGGAGGTATATTTCAATTTGCATCAAATTAATGAGAGTCAGTAGATTTCCTTTTCTCGGTTAAAATTAACCAATCATGCTTTAACTTGGTTTGAAATTTATGTTCATTCATTGGTTGTTAAGAAGCTTCCTCTAATTACTAAGTGGGATGATTTTAAAAGCTAATAAAAAATCAGTTTTATCTTATTTGTTATGAGGAAGAGAGGTCCATGTATTAGCGATTCGAGGCGAAACAAGGCCAGAATGTGTAGGAGTATACTAGTGAGTTCCGAAGAAAGTTTTCCAAATGGGAAAAGATGTAGCAGACCGGGACCTATTGATGAAGTATATTGGTGGACTCCATAGCCACTTGAGGAAACTAGTCCTCTTGGCCAAGTCGAAATGCGTATGCGAGGCTTATACGTAAGCTCACTACTTGGAGATGGACAAGAAGAAGAGTTCATCTACCTCTCAGCATGCTTTGAACAAACAAGGTGACACCAAGCAGAAGGATAAAGGAAAAGGAAAGGGTAAGAAAAATGTTACTTTTGTTTCTAAAAAGGATATTAAAGTTCATTGTGGGCATTGTGATGTTGACACTTAATCCGAGGAAAAATGTTGGAAGCTCCACCCTAAATTACATCCCTTCAAGAATAAGAAAAATAAGACCATGGTCGTCCTCCACGGAGAGGAAGTGTTTTACAACAAAGAGGTGGATGAGACTATGTGTTGTACCTCTGTCCACAGAGAGCTATGTTTGGGTAATGTGAGGTGTTGCTCGGAGAAAAGGAACTAACTAAGCTCTTTCATTTAAAAACAAAAGTGAAGAAAACTAAGACGGGTGCTCTTTTTATACATGTTCTCAAGCTAATTTGATTAGTAAAGAGTTAGTGGATAGGCTAAAGTTGGAAACTTATAATCACCCAAGCCCGTATTCTTTGGGTTAGGTAAAGAAAGGTGTAGACATCAAGGTTACTAAGCAATGTAAGATCACTTTTGGTATTGATAAGAAGTTTATTGATGAAGTTACTGTGGATGTTGTTCCCCTTGATGTGTGTGGTGTAGTATTTGGCAGCCCATATTTGTATATCAAGGATGTTATCTTCATGAGGAGAGCCAACCAATACCACTTGGTGAAGGATGGTCGAGATGTTATTTTCAGGAGGAGATTGAATCAATACCAGTTGGTTAAAGATGGGAAAAACTACACCATAAACTCCTATGAAGGCAAATCTAAGCTCTCCTTAGCAAGTTCCACTCAAGGTAACCAATTTTTAATGTTACTGAGAAGGTTTCTTTTTTATTTTTAAAGATAAGAAAGAATGTAAGGATCTTCGTAGTTGTTCTTTTGACAAGGAGCATGAGATGCAATTGCCACTAGGTTATCTACACATAGGGAAGGAAGGGAAGGACCCACCTCAAGGGCATGAAAAGGTGGACCAAGAAGTTCACATGACAAAGAATGTATTTCAGCATATGCACCTCCAGGTACAAGAGAGGTTCAAGAAGTGGGGAAGAAAATTCCTCACCATATGAGTTCCTAAGCTTTTGGGGACCAAAATCCTCTAATTGGGGAGGCATGATCCGAATTTTGGATCAGTAATTTTAGCATCATAAGATAATAAAATCACCATTGTGATTATGTAACTTTTTGATCACTTAACACTATTTCTATGGCTCTTGTTGGATGTAACCACAAAATAGGGTTCAAGATGAAGTTGTGAAACCATGAGACCTCAAAGAAGATAGGTTTTAGTGCAAAGGCTTAAAAACTATGAAGATGTCATCAAAATAAAAACTTGATTGCATATTTTTGCTCATTTCAAAATATTATGCAAGTTCAAAAACAACACTCAATTTTGAGTTCGTATGCAAAAGTTATGACCTCCGAAAGGTAGCGGACTTTGTATGGTGACAAAACCGCCCCTAAAGCTAGTGGTAGTTATGCAACTGCTGCCCTAGAGGTTTTGTAACCTTCAATGGTGGTTTCAGAATCGCCCTGGCAGTTTCACGATTCTTTGTAATGGTTTCAGTAACCACCATGGCGGTTCGCAACTACTACTAGTATGTGGAAAGTGGCGGTTCTATCATGCGGGAAAGTATGGGAAGAGTAAACAGATGTACATGGTTCCTCTTTGACTTATGAGTCTTTTAAGATTCTAATTCAAGCTCTCTTTGGTGTAAAACTTATATATATGTGGGGAAGGTGCATGCTGATATAGAGAAGGAAGAGATTCCAAGCAATTTTTATTCTTGATCATATGTGGTTTTCTGAATTGGAGTGTGAAAGGAAGGTGTGATTGAGTGAGTTACAGAGCTTGTATGAGTGTTTAAACATCATAGTGTTCATGGAGGCCTTGGGAAGGTAGTAAGCTTGTACAAAAATACATGATAGTGAGATGAGGAAGCATTGCTTCACTCTTGTTGGAGTTTTCTCAATTTGAGTTTCTCTAGGGTAATCTTGTGTCTCTCTCATTGTGTGTTCTCTTTCATTTCTCAGTATTTCTTTGATTATGCAACACTCTTAGTTCATTTCTAAAGCATATTTAATGGTTATTTATGCAAATTAAAAGCAAGTAGTTTTATTGATGAAAGATGGGAATTGTGAGGAATGCATAGGATCCATGTTGGTGAAAATTAATGTGTACTATCCACCTAGTTTGTTGTCCTTCTTCGGGGAAGGCCCATATGTTATCACTCTAAAGTGTTCAGTGTAATTCTAAATTATTGTACATATGATAAGGAATTGTATGCTCTTGTTCAAGCGGTCAAGAAATGGAAACATTATTTGATGGGTAAGGAAACTATCATTCACATGGATCATCAACCTCTCTAATATTTGTAAGCTCAAAACAAACTTCAATAGGCTAGACACTATAAATGGATGGGTTTTTTTATAGAAATTTCATTTGATTATTAAATATAAGAAATGTGTGACTAACAAGTTAGATGATATGTTATCTAGACCTCCTTTGCTTTCAGCTATGGGAACATTAACTCTTCTTGAGCCTTTTTTATGTGAAGCATATTAGGAAGGTTATGAGTAGGATCCAGATTTTGCAGATATTTTTCAACGAAACCTCCAAGTGAGGGATTTGCACCTAGAGGAGAATACTATTTCCAGGATGGTTTTCTCTACAAGAATGAGAAACTTTGTGTGCCTAAGGGGAAAGAGTGCAGTTGATGAGAGAAGCACACACTTCCAAGGTAGTTGGTCACTTTGGTGTGACAAAATGTAGCACACTTACAGAGGTATGTTTATTGGCCAAACATATAAGCAAAAGTTTCTAAATTCATCAAGGGTTATGTTTTATGTAGTACAAATAAGCCTAATAATAAGAAGTTGGGGTTATATATGTCATTACAGTTCCTTCCCAACCATGGGAGAGTATCTCCATGGATTTTGTGGGTGGTTTACCTACCTCAAGAAAGGTCATGATTATATTTTTGTGATAGTAGACCGATTTAGCAAGATGTGTATTCTAATTCCTTGCAAGAATACCATTAAGGCCAGTGATGCAACTGAGTTATTTTTTACTAATGTGTGGGTTCACTTTGGTTTTCTTGATTCTATTGTGTTAGACAGGACTCACAGTTCATAGGAAATTTTGGTCTACTTTGTGGGAGAAGATGGATACAAAGTTGAAGAGGTCTACCGCCTTTCATCCATAGACAAATGGGCAAACAAAAGTGGTGAACCATACCTTGGTCCAACTCTTGAGAGGGTATAATAGGAAACATCGAGGACTTGGGATGAGAACTTGGTGTATATCCAACATTCTTATAATAGGGTTCATGTTTCGACTAGTAAAACTCCTTTTGAAACATGTTTTGGTTATTTGCCTAAGAGTGTTTTTTATGTTGTTTTGAGATTACCATGCAAAGACGACGATAAATTGGAACTTGAGGTCCACAATTTGAGAAGTTCATCAAGAAAATTTAACATATACTATTTTAGGTACAAGAGAGGTTAACAGAGTCACATGCCAAGTATAAAGCACAACATGATCAACATAGGACTAAGCATTCCTTCTTTGTTGGAGATAAGGCATGGTTCTACTTGAGAAGGGATAGTCTACAAGGAAAATATAAGAAACTCAAGCCTCTTCGATATGGCCCATTTGAGATTCTGGAACAAGTGGATGATAATGCATTTCATTTGGACTTTCCTCCTTATATGAGGATTTACTCAATTGTGAATATTGAAAATTTATGTCTCTTTGAGCCCTCCATGTTGGATGAAGAAGAAGAGGGAGTATTGCTTTCATCTATTGAGGATCTTGCTCTAGAAAATCAGCTAGCATTGGAGGAAGATGTGATCTTACAACAAAAAGAGAGGACGACATAAAGAGGAGAGTAGGACATGTGGTTAATTGGGTTAAAAGGCTAGTTGCCTACCAAGGCCAAGTGGTATTCTAGAGAGGATGTGGGGAAGAAATTTCCTCACCTCATCAGCCCTGAAGCTTTTAGGGACTTAAAAGCCTCAAGTTGGGGAGGTATGATCCAAAAATGGATATGGAAATGCCCAATTCTATGTATTCTCCATATTTGATACTTGCTCTATAGATTCTCAGCCTATTCTTTCTTCAAGAGATGGTCTAGTCAAGCTGGGGGTGATCCGGACACCTTCGAATGACAATTTAGACCATAATTGTTCTATTTGGGCAATTTTACAGTGGCGACTATGCATCCGCCTTTGACAGTTATGTGCGTCACTCTTCATAGCAAGCGATGGTGGCAGAATCGCCACAACGGTTATCAACCATTGGTCCTGTTTCATGATAGATTCCAAAATTTGGGATCTCAACAGTTACAAATGTTTGAGCTTCCAAAATGATTCATTTCACCTTTCCATGCATCCTTGGACAAAGCAACTATAAATACAAGTTCAATTATTCATTCTAACAAGTGATTTTGAGTGAATTCTAGTGTGAGAAAAGAGGAGAAGTTGGATTTCTTTCTTGTTTTGTTCATTGAGAGTGAGTTCTTCATTATTGAGAAGTTGTGAGCAAGAAAATACAATTAGAAGGAGTGTGAATCCTTCTTGAAGGCCAATTGTTGGTAGTACTTTGTATTTTTAGAGATTTACATAGCGAAGGGAAGCAAATTTTCTTACCGACTGGAGTTTTTCCCACATTGGGTTTCTCTATGATAAATATTGTCTCCTTTGTCTCTTTTTCTCAATTTTGTAGTATAATAGTGTTAATTCTTTCACATTATATTGGTAACAAAGAACTCGTAAATCTTTCGTCCATTTTCACAAGAACGTGATCTATTTATTGTTAGAATTGAGTAGTTTACGGATCACTTACTATCAATGGTCAACAATCCTCCTCAATTAGCCTCTTCCACTCTATTGACAAGGGTGCCCTCTTACACATGCTATTTTGTTTCTAGCCACCGATGCTCTTGGATATTTTATTGCTCAATGGGCTGCTCAAGGCCGCATTCAGGATTTTTTTCACCAAATCATTTGACTCAACTCATTAATGGGCACTTTGTTGATGATTATTTTCTTACCCTTGCTGAAAATGAGCAAAATTTTGTTGAAGTTTTTGAATGCCTTGACATATTTTGTCTTGCTTTAAGATCTAACATTTAGGTGGCTAAAAATTTGGGCTATCAGCAAAGCAGTTGGCCTATGCCTAGTTGGTTGAAAGCTTACACTTGGAAGTGGATTGGGCGCGGAGAATAATTTAAATTTTTAGGCATTCCTTTTGCCTCGATATTGATTCCACTACTTTATGGCGGTATGTGATTGACATGGTTGAGCATAAAGTTTCTCGGTGATCTTCTAAATCCCTTTCATTATGTGAACAAATTTTAGGTGTGTACCAAGATTCTAGCGGTCCATCATGTTTACTATTCTTCTTGTTGGTGCCCATCTCGGGTTTCCTTTGCCAAGCTCTTATGGGATTACCTTTGGTCTAAAAGTTTTGGTTCAACTGGCTTCCATCGAGTGGCTTGGGAGCTTTGTTGTCTACCCCGCGATCAAGGGGCGTGTGCATTATTGATTTTTATAGGAAAAAACATCTCTTTATGTTCTAAATGGATGGTGCGATGTCTCTCGAGTATTCAAGCCTGGAAAATTCTGCTTTGACATTGCATTGCTTCAGATGCCCCTTACGGAAAAAATATGTTGGAATAATATAGGGTTACATACCTTAATTATCACCAAGGCTCGGTCAAGATTGATGGTACTTTCATCGCCAAAATCATATAGAAGGCCTTTGCACAACAATGAAACCATTGTTACATTCGATTAGCAATGGCTTTCACACCGAACTCTCTTTTAATTTCAAGAATATCTGGTGGTCTCCCATTATCACAGAAGATAACATTCCACTTGCTGAAACTTTGGGCATCAAAGCTCTTTGTTTATCTTGAAAGGGGATTCACGCGATTCTATTTTATTTAATTTGCATTAAATCTATTTGCATAGTAATTGATGTATACATGATAAAATACATAAATGACCCAAGAAAACTAAGATTTAAAATATAAAACCCTAAGAAAGAGATAGAGGAAGGATGACTTAGCTGATATGCGTGCAGTTGGATTTGATCTCATCGGGAGAAGTGATGAACAAGATGTAAACAACATCATAATTAATCTCTGTAAATTATGGAGCTTGCAAACAAGGCTAGATAGGGATATTGGGCACGATGACTTGGTCAGGTGCTGTGACTATGCACAACCTCTAGATCTACTTTCTGTTGTGTTCTTTAGGGTGCATGATTATTCCCCTGTTGATTTCGATAATTACTCCTTGATTTTCGAAGGTACCTATAACTGCAAAAGAAATGTTCACTTGCACAAGCCCACAAACTACATCAAACCTAAAAGGGAAAATGCATAATGGGGAGTCAGATTGACCCTAATGGTCACCCCAAGAGTGAACTTACAACCAAGCACTGCAATACATCTCAGACTCCATGTAGTTCTTGTGAGTGCATGTAGAAATTGTGCCCTAGGAAGACCTTATATAAGATGCACTAGATAACGGGCTAGATTTGCTTTGTAAGATGTAAATGTGTGGATGAAATAGAATAAACTTCCCCTTCCTATATAGTGTATGTAAAGTATGTAGTACCTTGTCCCTTGAGTAGATACTAGATGGATGCCTTTAGAGTACTTTAGTGCCTTTGGATGCAAGCTTAGGTGATGATAGTAATGCTTAGTGTTTGGTCCTTCATTTTGAAAACATAACTATGTATTTATATGATTCCCTTGTTTGAATTTTGTAATTGACAACTAGAAGGCCGACCCATAAGTGAAAAAGATGCCCAAAAGATAAAAGATACCCAAAAGAAGCGAGTAAGATAGAAAAGGGTCAGGGGCGCCCAGAGGGGACATGATCGCCTTGGTGTTGTTGTCTTGGTTGGATGTTGTTGTCCGAAACCATGAAATATGAACAAGTAAAGTTTCAAGTGGGTTGTAGGGTGTGCAAGACCAAAGAGAAAGTAAGAAACAAAGAAAAGAGGCCAAAGATAGTTGTCAACCACTAGTTTTCTTGCTTATGAATCATGTAAATGTTAGCATGCTTTTAAGACCTAGAAATGTACCCAAGTGCATGATTTTGTGTCTACACATTAAAGGTTTAGTTTCCCGCAAAGATTGGATTTTCTGGTACAAGCTCAAGATGAAATTCCATCTTGTTGATTCAAACCTTCCGTCTATCTACATAATTCAAGGGTTGATACCAAATGTCATGCTACATAAGTTTGGACTCAAGCCTATGGATGCGTGGTGGTGAGATTGACATTGGAATCATGATATTACCTTTCTTCACTACAATTTTAGCACCATTTACTATCTATTGAGTCCTATTTCACATTTCATTTCTAAATTCAATGCCCATTGGGGCTTGAAATCTTCCCCAACTACTTGGTTTTGTCAACTTTCTCGTGCTTGGAACTCTTTGATTGAACCTAAAGTCAATCATTTTCTATGGTGCCTTATCTATCAAAATCTTCCTGTTAGTGAACGTCTTAGTCACATCAGAATTCCCAATCCTGAATGTCCCTTTTGCTCTTGACCTGAATCTTTTAATCATTTTTTTTGGTATTGTTCCCCACACCAAGCCGTTTGGTCTTGGATTCATATGCTATTTCAACCCTACCACCCTAAATTATTTCAATGGCATATGGATTTGTTTGGAGATTTCAGTTCTTGGCCTACTTATATTGATACTTTGTGGCATTTGTTTAGAGCTTGTATTATCTTTCAAATTTAGATTTAGCTCATAATTCTGTAATATTCCAAAGTGATCAAACTGTTGCTTTATTTTCCACTAATGATAAAGTGACTATTTTTTTTCTATTGTGAGAAAATAGATTCAAGCTCAAGCCAAAAAATTTACTTTGGAATTTTCTCACATGTAGGAATTGTTCGCACACTAGGGAGTGTTCCTTCGCAAGACGAGTTTGGTCCCTCTTGACCCTTTTTTGCCACCACCTTGACCATCTCTACCTCATCGTCCACCGTGCAAGGACCACGTCATAAAAGTTGCTTTCACATCGAACACTTTGCCTCTCCCTAAGGTCGCCCTTTAGCTCGGTTCTCGTGCAGGTCGGGCTGAAGTATCCCTCATGGGGGAATAATGTGGCAAGTTCTTCATGTTGGGACTCTCCTCGGCATGAAGTTTAGACATTCGTTGTCTCTCTACCCCTTGGTTGGGGAATTACGGTGCCTCTATAGATGTAAATGTCCTCGATCAAGATGATTGCAAGTTGATCCTCCTTCGATTGAGCCATCGAGTGGAGCTTTCATCCCTTCTTGGGATGATCCTCCTCTCAGAAAGCTTGTGACACGCGCTTAATGATTTTTGGTTTTTTGTAATTCTCATGTTTACCTTTGTGGCATTCTTGGTTGGCCCTTTGGGCATTTTGTGGTGCCCTCGTGGCTTTTTTGTGGGACCGTGAGTATTCCGGTTGCCCCTGCTCTTGTAACTCTCATATATATATATTTTAATATGGGCAAAGTTCAATAGTAAATTTGTTATCACTTTTATATTTTATTATTGATGTGTCCACATGTAGGTCACCGAAACCTCTAGTGTGGAATTGTTGGGTTTGAATCTTGGGTGGAGAGCTTTGAATGCTCTACTACTGGATGGACTACCAACTCACCTAAGTGACTCCTTTGTTGCTTGTAATTTTCATCTACATTCTTTATATTTTAATTTTTAACTTTAAAAAGTATTTTTTATTAATAATATATAAACGTTAATATGTTCACATTACATTAAAATTTGTAATGATTCTATATAATTATTAAAAATCAAGCAAAAAGGGTTTAAAATAAATGACCATCAAGAATTAAATATCAAGGCACACACCATTATTAATTAAGTTAAACATGGCAATGAATCGAGTTGGAGGAGGAGAGCTATCGAGTTACCCCACAACCACTATCACCGGGGGTCCGTTGTGTAAGGTATGGGATCTTAGCCATTATTTCTTCTTCTTCCTCAAGTTGTATAGATGGAGAAATAGTAAGAGATAGATGGAGGAATTTGTCTTCAAAGGGTGTCATCTAAGGGTCACATATGTCGTCACTACCAACTTGTTTATCAATAATTCCTTTGCCACTATTTTTATTAAGTGAAGGCTAATGAGAGAAAGGTGAAAAATGCCATTGATTTTTATAGCGATAATGCCCTCTAAATCCTTGGCCATGACCTTGAGAAGGTGAGTAGTGAAGAGGATAAGAAAGAAGCACTCAACTAACTGCATGGGGCATTACCCTAATGGTTTGGGAGGCTTTGGAGATGTTCATCCTCTAGATGAACCTTTTTATCCTTGACCGAGATCGAAGCATAACATTTGAAATATTAACAACTTTATTAACTATAGAAAATGTTTATCCATAGATAATTTATTAAAAATAACATGATTTCTATTTTTCCATATGTGAAAGAGAATATTAACGTGAAAAGATGCCATATTTGGTTATATTTTGCAAGCAACGTGATCATTTCCCTAAGCAAGACCATTTTCTAGGTAAATTTTTTGGAAGGGTGGAAAAAGATGTGAATCCACTTCCATGTCAAATGAGCATGAGGGAAAAAATAGAATAAATGCTTGATAGTCACATTGACATTTTTTGCACTCATGCAAAAATGGAAAATTGAAACTTCATTTCAAATGGAAGGTATTGATGAATGAACCTAACTAAGATGGGTACATACAATTTCTTAAAGGTTTTAAGTTGCAGTAAGTGGATCAAAAAGAAAAATGCAGCTATGTGTGATGTTGCAGAATGCAACACCTCACGTATGTTGTTATTCCATGTTCACCTTCATCAAAGTTGCATAAAAGCTCAAGAACTAAAGTATGGCCTTAAGGAAGGCATAAATAGATGCAAACCTGAGGAGTTGGACTCAAAAACAACAAATAGAGTTGTTGATTGCAGGTTGAAGAGTTCATTATTAAGTTACAGGTATTTTCAATTTGATCATTTCCTATGATTAATTGTTATTAAGTATGTTATTGAGTTGTTTAATTCATTGTACCATCATTACATATCATAAGAGCTGAAAGTAAAAGGAAGTACACAACTCAATTACAAAAATAATATCATTTATTCATGAGGAAATTCAATGTTTCCCACACAAGCCGTGGGATGTAACTTATGATTATTGAAATAAAAGATACATGTGCATAAAGCTAAAAGAAAAAGAGTATAGAAGAAACCCATCATTGCCTTGGGTTTTTCTCTTGGTCTTCATTGCTTCAGTTCTAGATCCATCTTTATCTTCTACGCATCATCCAACCCAACAATGCACTTGAAAGAGAGAAAAGAGAAGACATCGATCAATGAACTCAAGGTTTAATCGGTATTCTTGTGTTATCTAGTTTCAGGAAAATGAATCATTTAAGATCAAGAAGCATAAGGTACATCAAAGTAACAAATGTAGAAATGAAAAGTACTATCTTGCATAAGCTCATGGCATTCACGAAATCATGATAGAAGAAAAGAAAATTACTATGGAATACGGGAGAGTTAAAAAGCCTATTACTTTTCTAACTGTTTATCTTAGTGTGCAGGTATTTATAGGAAATGAAAAACAACAAAACATCTATTATATATATAAGTGAATTCTTTGTTTGCATTTACAAATGAATTACAAATTGCATCGAGATCGGTTCAAGTACAAAATATCATGAGATGGAACAAAAATGAACAAAAACCCACTAAGGAATGCACAAATATGCTACCACTCAGATTAAGATGCTAAAAACTAGAAGTATATTTCTAGCACATTTGAGATGCATACAAGGAATGCTAAAATATGTAGTCATGTAACACAATATGTTTATATTTTACAAGGTGGTAATCACTTCCATTGCATTAAGCTATCAAAACAATTTCAAGATTATGTTTTTTCAAACTTGCCAAGCATGTCATTTGATAGATAAAAATGAAAATAGAACAGATGAAATGATGTCCTTACAGATCATGACTATGCGAAGAAGGGAAACTCACACTCTGATTCAAAGGAAATAAAATTATGCCTTCAAGATCATGAATGAATATTCTTATGTTCAACATGGCTTCCTTAATGTGTTTGAAAATATATAAGATAGTATACAAGTAACAAAACAAGGTAAAATAGGTAAAACCAACTTGTTATACATTGGAAAGTATGAAGGGGAAACACCCATTCATGATAAGAGGAATATTTGAAGATTTTTAGTTCTTTACAAGATGAAAACAATATTTCAAAATTGCAGATTACAGAAGTGAACATCATATCAAATATCCACAAGCCAACAAACTTCTTCACAATTACGAGATCAATTCAAATATAATCAAGGGAAGGCGGGTTCAAAATAAGAAGTTCCTTTTCATAATGCATATGTAAAGTCAGTAGCCTCAACATCATATCAAATAACCAATAGTGAGATTAAAGTGTAATGATAGTTTCAATAGATCACATATATAGGCATCCAAAGGAAATACAACTCTCTTGTATACAATTTCGAAGTTATTTAATGCAAAGAATGAACATGCACAAAATGAAAGCTTTGCAAAGTATGAATCTTCTCCAAGGACCAGAAAATAGATTAATGTATGCAAGTGTAAATGGAGCATTGACTTATCTAAGGAGACCATTAGAAATTATGAAGACATTCTAGGTTTTTAGTTTTGTAACAACTAATGTATTTCAAACAAAAGAACACATATCTTATTAGAAGTCAAGATAGTTAAGAGCAGAAAATATGAAATTAGAGACCAAAGCTACACTCCAACACCGAGCTATTCGCTTATGCAAAAGGTTAAATTGTAGCCAAAACAAAGTTTTCACGAAGTAACACGTGAAGAGATTTATATCTAGACAATACAACATCTTTTATAGGCGAGTTAACAAATACAAAACAAAGAGCTACAAAGCATATTCGAACCTTGATATCAGGAAAACATCAAGTCCCTCAAGATATCAAATACTATCAGCTGAAGAAGTGAACAAAAGAAAACAAATTTCCATGGTTTTATCACAACAAGTACAAACCATACATATTAGTTTTGAAAAGAGTAAATTCTTAGGGCAAGTGTGTTGGGGTTAGCACACTGGTTGTATAGACAATATATTAGATCTAAGTTTACATGCAAATAAAAGTGGATATTCTACCAAAAGAAATATACAAAACAAGAGACATAAATCAACACCAAATTTAACATGGTTCACCTAGTGTGGGCTACGTCCACTAAGAAACAAGCCAATCTATTATCCAAAGCTTTGATAAGATATACAATGAAGATTTACAATCTTCCACACCTCTCAGATGTACAATACTTTCTTTCTCTCAAGCTTTTTGCTTCATCACCAAGAATTCTCTCTCTCACCAACTTTTGCAAGTTCTTCTTAATTCTTGTTAATACTTACTTTTAAACCCTAGCTTTCATGCTTATATAGGCATTTATAAACTTAGAGCACTTAGCCATGTAATTACAATAAATAGATATACTTTAATGCTAAAAATAGATCTAATTCCGAGAGTTAATTAAAACACCCACGCAGTAACCGATGTCGGTTCTCCCTAACTGATGTCGGTTCCTCCTTGCCTAACCAATGTTGGTCCTAGGTGACCGATGCCGGTCCCTCCTAACCGATTACGATTCTTTGTGTTTTCCAAAAAATTTTACATTGCTGAAGCTAAAGCTGAAGTAATTGAGCTCCACAACTCAACAAAGTGAGATTATGTAAAACATAGCTTTAGAGTATTGATAATGATGACATGACTTAAAAGGCTATTAAGAAATTATGATCTTGAACAAACCCAAGTAAGGGGAAATATTGAAAAATTACAAACCCTCCATCAAATCTAAATCAGGGCAAAATAGAGTTCGAATATAAAACAAACATCAAATACCCATAAAATTTTTTAGAGCACTTAAAGTTCATTCATGATTTTGTAAAGATTTTACTGTTTCATAAAAAGAAGGCTACATTTTCTTTATTCATATGCCGTTCTAGGATTTTCATAGTTTTGCAGAGAAACTAAAGAATACATTCAACTTACTAGTTTGAGCAAACTTGAAGAAATCCTCGAAAGACCCAAAGTATAGAGTCAAAAAGATCGAAGACCCAGGAATTTTTTGAGTTACAAGTCTTTGAGAGATCGTGA
Source organism: Taxus wallichiana var. yunnanensis (assembly GCA_018340775.1). NCBI lineage: Eukaryota > Viridiplantae > Streptophyta > Pinopsida > Cupressales > Taxaceae > Taxus > Taxus wallichiana. The sequence continues at coordinate 690,050,378 of CM031234.1, read as the reverse complement.
ACTACAAGCATTAAAGATTGTTTGAGTATCAATTTGATAGAAAAGGAAGAAATGGAGGTGCAAATTTGTTAAAAAATAGAAAAATCACCTTTTAATAATGGTTTCCTTTCTTCTTATCCTAAACAATTTAAAATGCTCACAAAAATCTCACCAAGCTCTAAAGATTCTACCATGGTTGTCATCATTCACAAGAAGGCTCAAGAATTCAATGAATTAGAGTCATAAAGTTGGGAAAAGAATAGAATGAAGTTTCGACGCCGTATTAATGGCGGTACATCAAACCGCCTAAGCTTAAAATGAATTTTCATGGCCCCGAAGGAAAAAATTTGTAGAGCTTTATGCTCGAAAATGAGCTCGTGAAATGCAAAAGTTTAGGGTTTGAAGGTTTTTGCTACACCTAACTCAACCATGATGGAACCCAACTCACCATGGTGTAAAATCAATGACATAAGATCAACAATCTTGGATCAAACATCGAAATCAAATCACCAAAGTCAATACAACCCTAATCGAGAACAAGTAAATGGATTAACGACGGAGATGCAAGTAAGTACAAAGATCAACAAACTTGATCAATTCATCGAGAATCAATGCATAACTCATCTAAAGTTAGCTTCAATAATGAGGATGATCACGGTAAAAATCAATTGGTGTGCATTGCAAACCCACAATTGCACGATATCAATGATGAAGATCGAAATGGTACGGTGATCAACGAACACACACATGAAAACCACAACTTCACCATGGTTTCACCAGTCAAACCTCAAGTTAAATGCCACCACACACAAGATGGGTCATATCATTGTGAGAGGGGACAAGGTCCCATTAAATTTATCATTGCATTGACCTTACAAAAGGTGGTGAGATAATATTATTGCTACTGAGAATAATCAAAGGTGGTCGACGAAAACAAAGAATATGTCAAAGATCAAATGATTAATATTTGATGGCCCCAATCATAGTATGTGCCAAAAAAATCAAAGGTGGTTGATAATAAATCATAATATGCCTGACTAATGTCCATGGGTCCTCGTGACCAAATAATCATGGGCGTTTTCACATTAATGCCGAGGTCCCATGAAATTTCTAATCAAAGGTGGTCTACATTTTAAGTAAGGTGGCTAATGATATTTCTGATAAAAAGGGGGTCGATAATAAAGTATATGCCGAGAAGGTCACCATCATGTGCCACATGCAAAGTTACCTTAATTTTCACAAAGGACCTTATTATCTGCAAAAGAGGAAGATATTATTGTGCACATGCCTACAGGTGGTCCCCATAAGGAGTAGATTATTGAGTGAATTTTTTGCTAAGTGTTGGAGACCAAAGGGATTATTTTTGCTTACATAGGAATAAATTTTTGCATGCCTTCACAAAAGGACAAAACAAAGAAGAACACAAAATTTCCTTTGTAATGTGAGTGAATATTCAAGTGTCACATCAAAGAATTAAGTATGATTATTTAATCATCACCTACAACACAAAGGAAATAGTTGCATGCACATTGGAGAAAACTTGCACATCAAGAAAGGGTTAAAATTAGCTAAAATATTCACCTAAGTTATTTATTGTATTAAAAATAGAGTAGTGAACTACACTTGACTAAGTGTATTTTTGCTACTAAGGCTATTAATGCCTCATTGTAAAAGCATGTTTATTTGTATTCCTTTATTTATTCATGATAAAGGCTAAAATTAACATGCATGGGCGAGTCAGATATGCAACCTATTTTTAGGAGGGCTTGGGTGAATTATTTTTACTATATATTGTGTGCATTAACAAGGCACAAGGAGGAAGTTTTGGATGTAGGAGTGTTGAAGCAAATTTTTTCTAGTTTTTCCTTGAATGAGAACCAGTTATTTCCTTTCCAATTATTTATAGTGGTGTGTATCTTTTTATTAGCTCTTGTGAATGTTAGTTCCCTAAATTAAATATCTTACCTTGCTACAAATTTGGTGTTTTCTATACAATTTTTGTGTGCATGTTAGTTGTTGTGTTGTTGTGATTTATTCCCTCAACACACAAGTGTTTTCCTTAGGATCAAGTTGAAAACCCATTAGTTCGTGCATCTGTAATTTGTTCTCAATTTTATTGTGTATGTACTTAATCAAAGCCCTCAATCAATTTTGGTGTATCACCCCATTTCAATTTCAATTACAATAATCTTTTTACCCTTAAAACTCAAAAAACCCCAAAAAATTAGTTTATCACACATCAATAAGGAACCACCTTGATACTGGAGACTTGCCTCAACAATAGGTATACCCATAGACCTGAAGTGTTTCCATTGTATATAAAGAGGTGAGTGAATAAAGTAAGCTTAGAACCCCTGTTGTTATCCCTCAATTAGGGTGTGATTATGAGAGATAACGAGTTTTGCACACCCGATGGGATATGGATCAAATTTACAACAATTTTCAACAAGTTACAACATATTTGAAGCAAAGAAAACAACACTTTTGGAAGGACAAAGCTGTAGAAATCCATTGAAAATCAAAAGAAATTATTTGGTAACTCTATAAGGCTGATTTCAGACCAGTTTTGCGAAGCATGTTCCATGCCTAAGGTGACTACAAGATCAACGGTAAGAGGTCTTCCTCATAATTTTGTTTCTTTTCCTTTAAATTCAACAAGAAGAAGAAGAGTTGGCAATACCTTACCCTATAATAGGCCTGGTTTTGGAAACCCTCCTCCCCTTGCTTCACCACGTATCAATCTTGTTATTCAAATCCCATTTATTCCAATGGCTCAACCACCACCTAGAAATTTTTTACCTTTTAATAATGGTAGCCCTTTGATTATTCTTGTTTATCATGATATACCTACTACTGCCTTAAAAGGTTTACCCTCATTTACTGGTGAAAATCATATTACCCCTGCTGAGCATATTAAAGACATTGCTAACCCTTTATTCAGTTCATAATATTACTCATGAAGATGTAGCTTTAAGACTTTTAGTTGCATCATTTAAAGGAAAAACATTGCAATGGTACCAAAATTTAGAAGTAGGGACAATAACAACTTGGGATGAATTGGGAAATCAATTACTTAAGTAGTTTCAAGACAATTCTGACCATTTATCTCTCATAGAGCAACTATCCACAATCAAAAGAGCTCCTCATGAATTTATGGCCAGTTTTAATATCAAATTTGCTAGAACTTGGGAGAGAATTCCAACCAGTGTTAAGTCTTACGCTAATCATGCATTTTTATACTATCTTAGAGCCATAAACAATGATATTGCAGCCATGATACATTCTATGGGAGGAACTACACTTCCAATGGCTTATGACATTGCTATTAGAGCTGAAAAAAACTTTATTCAAGCTAGAAAATTAGCTCACAGGCCCTCAATGCATATTATGGCAGATTTGGCACCTATTCCACAACCTATTACAATAATAGATCCCGTTGGTACAACACCATCAGATGAAGTACTTAAGGCTTTGTATACACATACAAATGAAATAACAACATTAAAGAGACAATTGGCTCAGCCTAATAGACCTTATCAAACACTTTATCGGTAGAATAGGCATCCATACTAGAAAAATCAAAAGGCTTATGGAAACTTCATTTCGATGGAGCAAAGAACAAAAAAGGACAAGGTGCAGGTTTGGTGCTTACTTCCCCTTTAAATGAAAGGTATTTTTCAGCTCTAAGTTTGTAATTTTCATGTACTTGTAACATAGTTGAATATGAAGCATTAATTCATGGCCTACAATGGGCCAAAAAGAGAGGAATCAGTATGTTACAAGTTTATGGTGATTTTGAGTTAGTGATAAATCAAGTAAAAACTTTAATGTTTGTAAGAACTCATTCTTTGAAATATTACAAACATAGAGTTTCAGATTTAATGGATGATTTTGAAGCTATTAACATACAATCAATCCCAAGAGCTGAAAATAAACATGCAGGAAGACTTTTAGTAGTTGGAGCTAGCTTTGAAGTCTTTAGAACAAGTTGAAAATCGAGAAAATACAACAACATATCAAGTGATTATCCGACCTTGATGTTTTATAATGAAGAAAGCGGCAAGTTTTGAAGATGATGAACAAATCTGCAACAAGAAGATGAATTTTCTGTAGTTAATCAAGAAAAATTGTAGCACTTATATGGTGATCAAATTGTACAGCTGAAGAAAAACAAGTTGCCTCAAGGGCTGGTCACATTAGAGGATATTTTCAGTTCAGATGATCAGCTTAGAAAAGACAAAGGAAAGATCTCAACTCATGCAGGTAATTACAAAGAGGTCTTAGTTGATGATGAAAAGAAATTATTCATTAGAAAGGTATGTTCCTTAGCTGAAAAACAATATTTTATCAGTTTATGCAAATAATTTAAAGATGTTTTTACTTGTAAATACCAAGATTTGAGAGGATTTGATCCTAGTTTAGCTCAAAGCATACCATAAAATTACAGCCAAATTCAAAACCAATAAGGCGAAACAAATACCTATTAATCCTAAGATTGAGCCATTAATGAGGAAAGAGTTATCCAAGTTAATTGAATCAGGTATTATCTTTCAGTTAAGCATTCAAATTGGGTAGCTAATCTTGTGCATGTCAAAAAAGGAATGGTGAAATCGGTTGTGTGTGGATTTTAGAGATCTTAACAAAGCTTCATTAAAAGATCATTATCTGCTGCCAAATATGGACTAGATTTTAAGAACAGTTTTAGGTTCAGATAGGCTGTCCCTTTTAGATGGTTATAGTGGATACAATCAGATTCTTGTGAGAAATAAAGATAGATACAAGACAACCTTCACCACAAAGTGGGGGACTTATGCTTATAAAAGAATGCCTTTTGGAATTTCTAATTTGGTGCAACGTTTCAACGTGTAATGGATATGGATTTTCATAGCCTTCTAAATAAATGCATCTTGGTTTATTTAGATGATGTTACTATATTTTCAAAGAATTCTAATGATCATCTTATGCATTTAAGACAAACTTTTCAGCTTTGCAGGTAGTTTGGAATATCATTGAATCCTAAAAAGTCCATCTTTTCAGTCCACGAAGGTAAACTACTCGGACATATTGTTTCTAGGAAAGGTTTAGCTATTGATCCTTTAGAATTGATGTAATATCGTAGCTATCCTTACCTCATCATAAGAAGACATTACAAATTTTTCTTGGAAAAATCAACTTTGTTAGAAGATTTGTTCCAATTTTGCAGCATTGGTTAAGCCATTAACAACTATGTTAAAGAAAGGAAAAAAATTATCTTGGACCAACGAAGGAAGAAAAGGATTTGAGGCCATCAAATCAGCTATTTCACAAGCTCCTACTTTGGAAAATCCTAATTTTGATAAAGATTTCACGATGTATGCACTTACAGGAGTTGAAACTATTTCAAATGATATTAACTCAGGTTAATGATGAGAATACAGAACAACCCATTACTTTCTTTGGAAAAAGTTTACATGACTACGAGACAAGGTACACTTTTCTTGAAAAATAAGTACTTGCTATAGTTAGAGGACTAAAAAAATTCAAGTACATGCTTTCCAATAACAAGATTCATGTTTTAGTCTCTCATCCAAGTGTTAAAGCATTCTTGTTGAACAAGGAATTGAATGAGAAGTGAGCAAGTTGGATTACAAAGGTTATGGAGTATGATGTTGACATTTGTGTTGCAAAAATAGTACGAGGAAAAGGATTATGTGAACATTTGATTGTTGATATGGAAAAATAACAAAGTTGTAAACTCATTACATCCATCATAACATATTGCGATTTCATATCAAGCAACTTGAAATTTTAATACACCACGAAAATCAGCAACGAACTCAATCCGGAGGTTCCAAGATCAAGTTGGATGTTAGATTTGATCAATTACTTACAACATGGTACTTATTCGGAAGGTATGGACAAGAAAAAACAAAGGTATTTTAGATTACAGGCCATACCTTATGCTTTTATTGATGGTGTGTTGTTTAAAAAGGATATCAATGGAGTTTTGCTACGTTGTATTGATTATGATAAAGTGCAACAGTTATTATCGAATTTCATGAAGGACCTGTAGGAGGTCACTTCTCAGCACGTACTACAACTCTTAAAATCATGAAAGTTGGTTATTGTTGGCCTAACATATTCAAGGACTGTTTTGAATGGATTAAAAATGTAAGAAGTGTGCATTCTTTGTTAGAAAATAAAGATTAGCTTCGTTGCGCTTACTGACCTATCTCGGTGGATCAACCATTCATGCAGTGGGGTCCTGACTTCACTGGCATGATAAACCCTCCTTGATCACAAGGACACAAGTGGATCTTGAATACCATAGATTATTTCACACGTTGGAATGAAGTAGTAGCCTTGAAAGAAGCTAATGAGACTTCAATCTTATCATTTTATGAAGGTATAGTTTATAGATTTGGTTTTCCAACAACTATCATTTCAGATAATGTCTTAGCTTTTCTTGGAGCAAAAGTGACAGATTGGGCTGTCAAGCATGACATTTATCTAATTAATTCGTCTAATTATTACCCACAAGGTAACATATTAGCTGAAACTACTATAAAAAATTTGTTAAGGATCATCAGAAGAACACTCAAGGACAACCAAAGAGCTTGGTATCTGATGTTGAATTCAACACTTTGGGCTGATAGAGTGACTCCTAAAAGATCAGTTGGCAACTCACTGTATAAGCTTGTTTATGGATGTGAGGCAAGAATGCCTATTTCAGTTGAGCTACCCGCATTGGATTTACTACATCAAATGGAATTACTTGAGAATGAACCAATGCAGGTTCATTATGCAGAACTTATGGAGTGTAAGAGCTAAGAGATCAAGCTCACTTGAACATGGAAAAAAATTAGAAACAGATCAAGAGAACGTTTGATAAAAAGGCTAAGTTCAGAGTCTTCAACAAAGGAGACATTGTCTTTGAAATGGGATGCTGATCATGCAAATTCGGAAACCACACAAAGTTTGATACAATTTAGAGTGGTCCTTATATGATTTCATCTTGTAAAGAACACAATGCATTTTCATCTTTTAAGTTTGAATGGAGAGGAACTTCCCATTCTTGTAAATGGTATGTTTCTCAAACACTTTATTCTTGAAAAATCTTACAATGTTGGTTAGAGTAGGATTCCTTTTCAATAAGTGCGCACTCATCCACATTGTAATGTTTTTCAATTCAATAAGTGAATTCATGCATATGATCTGGTTTACGAGATCCTTTCCCATCTTTAATTTGTTTTTCAAAAAGGTCATTTTTTCAAAAAAGGGAAGATTTTGGTTATATGCTTTGACTCCATGCCCAATGGACAAGAGCAAGGCACTGGTCTACAAGATAGCTGGAAACTTTCCCTGCAAGATCGCTATAATTGTTCACATTTTTTATACTCATGCAAATATGGCAACTCAAAACTTCACTTCAGATGGAAGGTATTGATGAATGAACCTAACTAAGGGGGTACATACAATTTTTTAAAGGTTTTAAGTTGCAGTAAGTGGATCAATAAAGCAAAATGTAGCAATGTGTCTTTGTTGGAGAATGCAAAACCTCACGTATGCTTTATTCCATCTCTAAATTCATTAAAGTTACACAAAATCTCGAAGAACTGAAAGTACAACCTTGAGGAAGATGGAAATAGATGCGGACTGAGGAGTTGGACTCAAAATAACAAACAAAGTTACTGATTGTAGGTTGCAGAGTTCATTATTAAGTTATAGGTATTTTCCATTTGATCATTTCCTATGATTAATTCCTACAAAGTATGTTATTGAGTTTTTAATGAATTATACCATGATTACATATCATAAGAGATGAAAGTAAAAGGATGTACACAACTCAATTACAAAAATAATATCATTTATTCATGAGGAAATTCAATGTTTCCCACACAAGCCGTGGGATGTAACTTATGATTATTGAAATAAAAGATACATGTGCATAAAGATAAAAGAAAAAGAGTATAAAAGAAACCCATCATTGCCTTGGGTTTTCTCCTGGTCTTCATTGCTTCAGTTCTAGCTCCATCTTTATCTTCTACATCATCCAACCCATCAATGCACTTGAAAAGAGAAAAAGAAAAGACATCATTCAAAGAGCTCAAGGTTTAATCTGTATTCATGTGTTATCTAGTTTTAGGAAAATGAATCATTTGAAGACAACAAGCATAAGGTACATCAGAGTAACAAATGTAGAAATGAAAAGTACTATCTTGCAGAAGCTCATGGCATTCACAGAAATCATGATAGACAGAAAAGAAAATTACTATGGAATACAAGAGAGGTTGATATCCTATTACCATACTAAGCTGTTTATTTTAGTGTGTAGGTATTTATAGCAAACAAAAAACAACAAAGCATCTATTATGTATCTAAGTGAATTCTTGTTTGCATTTACAAATGAATTGCAAGATTGCATCGAGATAGTACAAGTACAAAATATCATGAGTGGAACAAAAATGAACAAAAAACCACTAAGGAATGCACAAATATGCTACCACTCAGATTAAGATGCTAAAAAATAGAAGTATATTTCTAGCACATTTCAAATGCATAGCAAGGAATGCTAAAATATGTAGTCATGTAACACAATATGTTTATATTTTACAAGATGGTAATCACTTCCCGATTGCATTAAGCTATCAAAACAATTTCAAGATTATGTTTTTTCAAACATGCCAAGTATTCTCGCTATAATGAAAATGAAAACATAATAGATGAAATGATGTCTTTCTGATCATGAATATGCATGAAAGGAAGCTCACACTACTGATTCAAAGGAAACACAATTATGCATTCAATATCAAGAATAAATATGCTTATGTTCAACATGGCTTCCTCAATGTGTTTGAAAATATGCAAGATAGTATATAAGTAAATGAGAAAAAGGTAAACTAAGTACAACCAAATTTTTCTACATTGGAAAGTAACAAAAAGGAAACACCCATTGCATGATCATAGGAATATTTTAAGATTTCTAGTTCTTTACAAGATGAAAACAATATTTCAAAATTACAGATTACGGTGAACATCATATCAAATATCCACAAGTAAACAAACTTCTTCATATTCTGAGATCAACTCAAATATGATCAAGGGAAGGCTAGGTTCGAATAAGAAGTTCCATTTCACAATGCATCTACAAAGTTACAACCTCAACATCATATCAAATAACCAATAGTTAGATTAAAGTGCACTAATAGTTTGATATATCACATATATATATGCATCTAAAGGAAATACGACTCTCTTTTGTATACAATTGCTAAAGTTATTTAATACAAAGAATGAACATGCACAAAATGAAAGCTTTGTAAAGTATGAATCTTCTCAAGGACCATAAAATAGATTAATGTGCGTAAGTGCAAATGGAACATTAGTTGCTCCGAGGACACCATTGGAAATTATGAAGACATTCTAGGTTTTCGGTTTTGTAACAACTAATATCTTTCGAGACAAAAGAACACATATCTTATTTAGAAGTCAAGATAGTTAAGAGCAGACAATATAAAATTGGAGACCAAAGCTATACTCAACATTGAGCTATTCACTTATGCAACGAGTTGAGTTGCTGAAAAAAAAAAGTTTGCATGAAGTAACACATGAAGAGATTAAGATCTAGAAAATATAACATCTTTTACTGAGCCAAGTTAAAAATACAAAAGAAAGAGCTACAAAGCAAATTCAAACCCCAACATCAAGAAAACATCAAGCCCCTGAAGATATCAAACACTATTAGCTGAAGTGGTGAGAAAAAGAAAACAGATTTCCATGGTTTTATCACAACAAGTACAAACCATACGGATCAATTTTGAGAGGAGCGATTCTCGGGAAAGTGAGATTATGTAGCAAATAGAAATTTAGAGTATTGATAATGGAAACATGACTTAAAAAGCTTCTCGAAATTATGATATAGAACAAACCAGTAAGGGAAAATCTCGAAAAATTGTAAACCCTCCATCAAATCTAAATTAGGGCAAAACAATGTTTAAATATCAAGCAAACGTCAAATACCCATACATAATTTGAGCTCTTAAAGTTTATTCATGATTTTGTCAAAATTTTAGAGTTTTAGAAAAAAGGCTTCATTTTCTTTATGGTTGTTCCAGGATTTTTCAAAGTTTTGCAGAGAAACTAAAGAATATAGCCAACTTACTAGTTTCATAGCAAACTCGAAGAAATCCTCAAAGACCTAAAGTTCAGAGTCAAAAAGATTGAAGACCGGGAACTTTTTTTGAGTTACGGTGCAAGAGATCATGAATTACAAGTGTCAAAGATTGTTTGATATCAAACTGATAGAAAATGATGAAATGGAGGTGCAGACTGTTGAAAACCATAAAAATACCTTTTAATAATGGCACCCTTTCTTCTTATCAGAAACAATTTAAAATTCTCACAGATCTCATCAAACTCTAAAGCTTCTACAATGGCAGCCAACATTCACAAGAAGGCATAAGAATTCAATGAATCGAGTCACAAAGTTGGGAAAATAATAGAATTGAGCTTCGGGGTTGTATTAATGGTGGTACATCAAACCTCAAAATGAATTTTCATGGCCATCGAAGGAAACACTTTACACAGCTTCGCAACGCTCGAAATGAGCTCGTGAAATGTAAAAGTTTAGGGTTCAATTTTTTTGCTACACCTAACTCAACCATGATGAATCCCAACTCACCATGGTACAAAATAAAAGGCATAAGATCAACGAGTCACGAGGATCAAAGATTAAAATCAAATTACCAAATTCTAATGCAACTCCGGTCATAACAAGTAAATGGATTAATGACGGAGATGCAAAAGCGAGTCTGACAAAGATCAACGAACTTGATCAATTCATCGAGAATCAATGCATAACTCATCCAAAGTTAGCTTCAACGGTGAGGATGATCATAATATAAATCAAGCGGTGTATATTACAAACCAAAATTGCCAGGATATCAACATTAGAGACTGAAATGGTATAGTGATCAACGACACACATGAAAACTCAAACTTCACCACAGTTTCACCATAGTCAAATCTTGAGTTAAATGCCACCAACGAGAGGATGGGTCATATCATCGTGAGAGGGGACAAGGTCCCATTAAATTTATCGAGTGTTGACCTTGCAGAAGGTGTTCGAGATAATATTATTGCTACAAAATAATCAAAGGTGGTCGCGAAAATGAAACATATGCAAAGATCAAATGATTAATATTTGATGGCCCCAATCATAATATATGCTAAAAAATCAAAGGTGGTTGATTATAAATCATAATATGTCAGCTAATGTCCATGGGTCACGTGACCAAATAATCATGGTCGGTTTTCACATTTATGCCAAGGTCCTATGACCTTTCTAATCAAAGGTGGTGCTACATTTCAAGTAAGGTGGCTAATGATATTTGCAATGAAAAGGGGGTCAATAATAAATTATATGCCAAGAAGGTCAACATCATATGGCACATGTAGTTACCTTAATTTTCACAAAAGGACCTTATTATCTACACAAGAGGAGGATATTATTGTGCATGCATGCTTACAGGTGGTGCCCACGAGGAGTGAATTATTGAATGAAATTTTTGCTAAGTGTTGGAGACCAAAGTGATTATTTTTACTTACACAAGAATAATTTTTTTCATGCCTTCACAAAAGGACATAATAGAGAAGAATACAAAATTTTATTTATAATGTGGGTGAATATTCAAGTGTCACATCAGAGAATTAAGTATGATTATTTAATCATCACCTACAACACAAAGGAAATAGTTGCATGCACATTGGAGAAAATGCTACGCCCTTAACCCATTACTTGTATTAGGATATGAGTAGCCAACTTGTGGCTTACCATATCATTTATTATATCATTTATACTTTATCATGCTTAAAGGTCAGCCTTGGTGATGGCCATAACATATGAATAGTATATATAGGGGATTGTAGGTAGTAGTTCATTATCATTTGAGCATTTGAGTCTTATTATATGGTTTGGCGGTTGCCCCTCGAAGTGGCGAAGCTATTATAATTGCATATTGAGATAATTATTCTAAAATATTGTGTTATTTGGTGTTCCATTGCTGCTCATAATCTGAATTATACTAGTAATTTCATTCCAAGTGGTATCGAGATGTGATCTTGGCCAAAATTAGGTCAAAAACCTAATTTTTGTTTCCGTAATCTATTTCGAACCAGAGTGAATTGGTTGGAGATATTTTTACCAAAGTTGTGAAACATTTCAAGTAAGGTTACCTGAAAATTTTAGACTTTTTTGATTTATTTTGCACAAGTTATTACAAATTTAGTGTTTTTCATAAAATCGCTCCCTACGGTGCAAATTGTGGAATTTTTCAAGTTCTTTACATTTTCAGAAATCTCTAAAAAAATAGTATTAGTATCTTTTTTTTTTTTTCTGTTAGGCCAAATTTGTATTGAAACCCTAAACCCTAAGGTTTGATATCATGGCGGGGCCTTCCACAAGAGCAAAAAAGAATCCAGGTTACTCGGGTAAAACCCCAAATAAAGATGGGATAGTGATTGAAGAGATGGATTCAGAAGGGGTAAATACAAATTCCTCAGCACTAGGGTTTACCTCAGTTGATCATAAGGTGATCCAACTTGAGTATGAGCTGCGAAATGTACAATCTGAGATGGCCTCTAAAGGAGACATAGCCCAAATCAATCATCGGTTGGATGATATCATGCAACATGTAAAGGGTAAAAATTATGGCCCAAATCCGGCCCATATTAACCAAGGAGGATCTTCAGTTCAAAATCATGGACAAAATAACTAGGTTGGATCACTTTTCTAGCCCAATCAGAATCCAACTTATTTGTAACCACAAAACATGATATCGAAAGTGGATATGCTCAAATTTGATGGTAAAGATCCCCTAAATTGGATAAATCAAATGGAGAACTTCTTGAGCTACATCAAACACCATTAAGACAAAAGGTGACATTGGCATCCCCATATCTTGAACCAGACCAATTCATTTGGTATCGATGGTTATGTGCTCAGAGGTAGAAGAATGGTCTCGGTGTCACTTGGACAGTTTTTATCGAGGAGTTGTAATTGCACTATAGTTCCAGTGTTTCAGAGAACTAATTTAGTCAATTAGCAAAGTTACGACAAACAGGATCAGTCAAAGATTATGTGCATCAATTCAGAACCTATCCTTAAGGGTGGAGAATATACCAGAAGAGAATCTGAATGACCTATTTCTTGGGGGTCTTAAGGACCACATCGAGCATGAGGTACACATGTTTAATCCACTCAAGCTTTTTGATTCTATTATCATGGCATGTTGAGTAGAGGAAAAAGTTCTTTGTAGTAGGAGGTCGCCTTTCATTAACACCAGAGACCGTAGTATCTCTTCCCCTTCATTTTCTAGGCCAATTAGACTGACTCCTCAACAAATGGAAGAAAAGAGAGCAAAAGGATTATGTTTTAATTGTGATAGAAAATATGGACCGGGACAAATGTGTTGAGAAGAAGTTGGTCTATATTGACGGAGGTAATGAAGATGATGCGGATGCTGAAATTATAGGAGAGGCTCAGGAACCAGTAGAAGATGAAGTAGAGGATCACCAACCTATAATTTCTTGTTATGCATTGTCAGGTATTAGTACTCCTCAAACACTCAAGGTTATTGGCTATCTCAAAAAATAGAAGGTGACAGTGTTGATTGACTCGGGGAGTACTCATAACTTCATAAATAGTAAGTTAGCTACCCACCTCAATTGTTTTATTTACCTAACTCTATAAATACAAGTTATGATTGCGGATGGTGGGACAATAAAGTGCACAGGAAAGTGCCATAGTATCAAGATTTCTATGGGAGACTACATGTTAGACTCACCTATGTTTGCTATTTCTATGGGAGGGGCAGATATTGTTTTGGGTGTCCAATGGCTCACAACCTTAGGTACTATAGAGATGAATTTCCAAGAATTGTTCATGCAATTTCATTCAGATGGAAGGACAATATAATTGAATGGGATGGTAGCTAAGTATCCACAGATTATTAGCTCTCATCAGATGCAAAAGGTTCTCAGAAAAGGAGTAGATGGATTTATAGCAAAGTTATTTTCCATAGAAGTACAACATATAGAGTCTTTAATGCCACCCGATCTTCAGAAGATTGTTGATGCTCACTCATATGTTTTTGCAATTCCAAAGGGACTACCACTAGTTAGGGATCATGATCATGCCATTCAGTTGATTCCAAGGAGCTAAACACCTAACATCAGACCATACAGATACCCATATTCCCAGAAAAGTGAGATCGAGAAAATGGTTCAGGAAATGTTGAAGGCAGGTATCATTAAGCTGCTAGAGCTCATATTCTTCACCAATGGTCATGGTACGTAAGAAGGATGAAACATGGAGGATGTGTCTAAATTACTGAGAACTCAACAAGTACACCATCAAATATAAGTTTCCTATTCCAGTAATTGATGATTTACTTGATGAATTACATGGTGCTATTTATTTCACAAAATTAGATCTTTGTTTGGGTACCATCAAATTAGAATAAAAGAGGAAGATGTTCATAAAACAACTTTCAGGACTCATGAGGGCCATTATGAGTTTTTGGTAATGCCTTTTGGTCTTACAAATGTGCCTTTAACCTTTCAAAGCTTGATGAACACTGTTTTTAGGCCATTTTTAAGGAAATTTGTATTTGTTTTCTTTGATGACATATTGATTTATAGTAAGACATGGGAAGAACACTTACAACATGTAAATAAAGTGTTGGAAGTTTTGGAGAAACATACTCTCTATGCAAAGCCATCTAAATGTTCTTTTGGTGTACAAGAGGTAGAGTACTTGGGTCACATTGTATCCCATGAAGGCGACAAAGTTGATCCTCAGAAGATCAAAGCTATGGTGGAATGGCCAAGGCCCAAAATCTCAAAAATCTGCATGGGTTCCTATTACTAATGTGGTACTACTGAGAAGATTCATGTGGGGATATGGTAGAATAACAACCCCACTCACTGCATTGCTAAAGAAGGATGCCTTCCATTGGACAAACTTAGCCACTAAATCCTTTGAGTAGCTGAAGGAAGCCTTGTGCAGCACCCTAATTTTGGCTACTTCCAACTTCTCAAAAACCTTCATTGTTGAATGTGACACTTCAGGATCAAGATTGGGAGTAGTTATAATGCAAGAAGGAAAACCAATTGCATTTGAGAGTCACTAATTCAAAGGAAAAGATTTTCTCAAACATGTATATGAGAAAGAAATGATGGCTATTCTTCATGCTTCGTCAAGCAATGGAGGCCCTATCTCATGGGTAGACACTTGGTAAAAAATGATCATGATAGTCTCAAATACTTTTTGGAGCAAAGGTTATCATCTAAAGAACAACAAAAGTGGGTAACAAAAATGTTGGGTTATGATTTTGAAATCATATACAAAAAGGGTAAAGAAAATGTAGTAGGTGATGCGTTGTTCGGGAAGGATACATCCACATATGCCTTACTATGTGGAATGTCCATGTTGACGGCCGATTGGGTGGATGAAGCAAGATTGGAATGGGACCAAGAAAAGGATACAAAATCTCTAATACTGAGAATATCAAGCAAGGATCTATGACATCTAACAAATTCAAGTGGAAAGGTAATGCCCTATGGTACAGAGGAGTTATACTTGAGTAAAGATTACGAGTTGAATCATAATATTCTTGCAGAGCTACATGCCTCACTTGTTGGAGGACACTTTGGGTTTTTGAAGACATATCATAGAATAAAAAGAGAATTCTTTTTGGAAGGACTCAAAGGGGATGTACAAAAGTTTGTATTAGAGTGTTCAGTGTGCCAATAGAACAAAGTTGAAACAATTAAGACACCAAGTCTATTGCAACCCTTACCAATTCCTAGCCAGAGATGGGAGGAGGTCTCCATGGATTTCATCACCGGATTGCCTTGTTCAGAGGGTAAGAATGTTATTTTCATGATTGTGGATAGGCTCACAAAATATGCCCATTTTTGTGCCCTATCACATCCATTTGTAGCTAGTACAGTCGTAGCTATTTTTTTGGAGACAGTTCAAAGGCTACATGGAACCCCAAAGATAATTGTAAGTGATCGTGATCCTATTTTCACAAGTAATTTTTGGATGGAATTATTTTCATGTTTGGGTACTCAGCTAGCTCACAGTTCATCTTATCATCCTCAAATTGATGGGCAAATGGAAGTGGTCAACAAATGCTTAGAGGGGTATCTACGTTGTTTTGTATCAGATAAGCAGGAAAGGTGGATTAAATGGCTACCACTTGCAGAATGGTGGTATAACACATATTTTCATACCTCTTCTCAAATGACCCCATTTTTAGCATTATAAGGTTACCATCAACCTTCTATTACTTCGTCCTTAAGGGTGCAAACTAAGGTTAGAGATGTTGAGGAACACATTCAACATCAACAACAGGTTTTGGCTAGTTTGAAGGAAAATTTAGCATTAGCACAAAATACGATGAAACAACAAGCAAATCAACACCGTAGTGAAAGACATTTTGAAATTAGTGATTGGGTTTTTGTAGGTTTCCAGCTTAACAAACACATGTCCCTAAAGCAACATAAAAATGACAACAAACTTGATCCTAAATATTATGGCCCTTATCAGGTTCTACAGAAAATTGGCAGTGTTGCTTATAAACTAGAGTTGCCTCCATCTTCACACATACACCCAGTATTCCATGTTTCATGCCTGAAGAAGGTTATTAGATAGAAATTTGAAGCCCAGACAGAGTTACTAGAACTTGACGAGGAAGGAAGAATCATTTTGGAGCCAGAGAAGATTTTGCAAACACATACTAAGAGGCTGAGAACCAGAGACATTAAGGAATATTTGATCAAGTGGAAGAATATGAGCATAGAAGATGCGGACACGGGAGGATGAAGGTTTTACTGCGTGCAACATCCAAGATTATTCAACGTTGGTTTGAAGGGGAAGGGCATGCTACACCCTTAACCTAATGCTTGTATTAGGATATGAGTAGCTGACTTGTGGCTTACCATATCATTTTATTATATGATTTATACTTTATCATGTTTAATAGGCCGGCCTTGGTGATGGCCATAACATATGAATAGTATATATAGGGGATTGTAGGTAGTATTTCATTATCATTTGAGCATTTGAGTCTTATTATATGGTTTGGAGGTTGCCCCCTCGAAGTGGCGAAGCTATTATAATTACATATTGAGATCATTATTATGAAATATTGTGTTATTTGGTGTTCTATTGCCGCTCATAATCTGAATTATACTAGTAATTTCATTCGAGAAAACTTGCACATTAAGCAAAGGGTTAAAATTAGCTAAAGTATTCACCCAAGTTATTTATCATATTAAAAATAGAGCAGTCAACTACACTTTGACTAAGTGTATTTTGGAACTAAGGCTATTAATGCCTCATTGTAAACTACATGTTTATTTTTATTCCTTTATTTATTCATGATAAAGGCTAAAATTAACATGCATGGGCGAGTACAAAAGCTATCCTATTTTTAGGAGGGGTTGGGTGAATTATTTTACTATATATTGTGTGCATTAACAAGGCGAGAATGAGAACTTTTGGATGTAGGAGTCTTGAAGAATTTTTTTGCAGTTTTCCCTTGAATGAGAACCAGTTATTGTTTTTCCAATTATTTGCAGTGGTGCGTATGTTTTTATTAACTCTTGTGAATGTTAGTTCCCTGAATTAATTATTTTAACTTGCTGCAAATTTTGTGTTTTCTATACAATCTTAGTGTGCATGTTAGTTGTTGTGTTGTTGTGATTTATTCCCTTAACACACAAGTGTTTGCCTTAGGATCAAGCTAAAAACCCATTGGTTCATGCATCTGCAATTTGTTCTCAATTTTATTGTGCATGTACTTAGTCAAAGCCCTTAATCAATTTTGGTGTATCACCCCATTTCAATTTCAGTTACAACAATCTTTTCACCCTTAAAACTCAAAAAACCCCAAAAAAATAGTTTATGACACATCAATAAGGAACCGCCCTTGATACCAGAGACTTGCCTCAACAATAGGTATACCCACAGACCTCAGGTGTTTCTATTGTATATACAGAAGTGAGTGAATAAAGCAAGCTTAGAACCCCTGTTGTTATCCCTCAATTAGGGTGTGATTATGAGAGATAACAATTTTTGGCACACCGGTGGGATATGGATCAGATTTACAACAATTTTCAGCAAGTTACAACAAATTTAAAGCAAAGAAAACAACATTTTTGGAACTAAGGCTATTAATGCCTCATTATAAACTGCATGTTTATTTTTATTCCTTTATTTATTCATGATAAAGGCTAAAATTAACATGCATGGGTGAGTATAGACTGCAACCTATTTTTAGGAGGGGTTGGGTGAATTATTTTTGCTATATATTGTGTGCATTAACAAGGCACAAGGAGGACTTTTTGGATGTAGGAGTGTTGAAGCAAAGTTTTCTAGTTTTTCCCTTGAATGAGAACCAGTTATTACCTTTCCAATTATTTATAGTGGTGTGTATATTTTTATTAGCTCTTGTGAATGTTAATTCCCTGAATTAATTATCTTACCTTGTTACAAATTTGGTGTTTTCTATACAGTCTTAGTGTGCATGTTAGTTGTTGTGTTGTTGTGATTTATTCCCTCAACACACAAGTGTTTTCCTTAGGATCAAGTTGAAAACCCATTGGTTCATGCATCTGCAATTTGTTCTCAATTTTATTGTGTATGTACTTAGTCAAATCCCTCAATCAATTTTGGTGTATCACCCCATTTCAATTTCAGTTACAACAATCTTTTTACCCTTAAAACTCAAAAAACCCCAAAAAATTAGTTTAGGATACATCAATAAGGAACCGACCTTGATACCGAGACTTACCTCAATAATAGGTATACCCACAGACCTGAGGTGTTTCCATTGTATATATAGAAGTGAGTGAATAAAGCAAGATTAGAACCCCTGTTGTTATCCTTGATTAGGGTGCGATTATGAGAGATAACAATTTTTGGCACACCGGTGGGATATGGATCAGATTTGCAACAATTTTCAGCAAGTTACAAAAATTTAAAGCAAAGAAAACAACACTTTTGAAGGAAAAAGTTGCAGAAATCCATTGAAAAATCAAAAGAATTTATTTGGCAATTCCATAAGGCTGATTTCAGACCATTTTTGTAGCATGTTCCATGCCTAAGGTGACTACAAGATCAACGGTAAGAGGTCTTCCTCATAATTTTATTTCTTTACCTTTAAATTCAACAAGAAAAAGAAGAGTTGGTAATATCTTACCCTATAACAGACCCAATTTTGGCAACCCTCCTCCCCTTGCTTCACCATGTATCAATCTTATTGTTCGAATCCCATTTATTCCAATAGCTCAACCAATTACTAGAAATTTTGTACTTTTTAATAATGACATCACTTTGATTATTCCTATTTATCATGATATACCTGTTGCTTCCTTAAAGGTTTACCCTCATTTATTGGTGAAAATCATATTACCCCTACTAAGCATATTAAAGACATTGCAACTATTTTTGGTCCATAATATTACTCATGAAGATGTAGCTTTAAGACTTTTAGTTGCATCATTTAAAGGACAAACATTGCAATGGTACCAAACTTTAGAAGTAGGGACAATAACAACTTGGGATGAATTGGGAAATCAATTACTTAAGCAGTTTCAAGATAATTTTGACCATTTATCTCTCATAGAGAAGCTCTCCACAATCAAAAGAGCTCCCATGAATTTATGGCCAGTTTTAATATCAGATTTGCTAGAACTTGGGAGAGAATTCCATCAGTGTTAAGCCTCAAGTTGATCATGCATTTTTATACTATCTTAGAGCCTTAAATAGTGATATTTCAGCCATGATATAGTCTATGGGAGGAACTACACTTCCAACAACTTATGACATTCGTTATTAGAGCTGAAAACAACCTTATTCAAGCTAGAAAGTTAGCTCCAGGCCCTTAATTCCTATTATGGTAGATTTGACACCTATTCTACAACCTATTACCATAATAGAGCTTGCTTTGTTACAACACCATAAAATGAAGTACTTAACATTTTGTAGACCCATACAAATGAAATAACAACATTAAGAGACAATAGGCTCAAATTAACAGACCTTATCAAGCACCTTATCAGTAGAATAGGCAGCCATACCAGTAAAATTAGAATTATAGGTAGCCTTATCAGCCAAAGAAATTTGATCCTAAAGCTCCTAGTTCATATGGTGCCCTTGTACCGGAAATATAGCCTCAAAAGAGTTGTTTCCACCTTGCAATCAACCTCATTTAGCTTCTAATTGCCCAAATGCATTCCTAAATTTGAGCCTTATTGCAAAACCTCAATCTGAAACATTCTACGTGCCTCAACAAGAAACTCAGAGTCAGAAACCACATGAACATAATCTAGTAAGCTTTGGTGAAGAAGATTTTATTGCTGTTACAAATAGGTCTCAAAAAAGGCTCAAGATGAATAAAAAAACAACAAAGACATGTTTTACCTATAGTTACCGACAAATCAACAAGTGTAGGTCAAAAACAACAAACAGATCCTACTGTTCGTTCAAAAACAACAAATAGTTCAGCTCCTAAAGAGAAGCAAAAATAGTTACAACATGATCCTAGAAGATTGTTCATACCTCATATTTCAAAATTTCTGAACCAGAGTCAATTTTTGCTAAAGATTATGCTAAAACTATAGAAGTTGTTTCTAAAACTATTGCTTCTTTTAATGTCATTAAGGTTATGAAAAAACAAAATATTAGTATTTCATTATGGGATGCTTTAAATCTGCCAGGACAACAAGATTTACTTGCTCAAGAAGAGCTGGCTAAGTTTCAGATATCATCAAAACTAGTAGAGAAAGAAGCTCAAAAGGCTAATATGGTCCTTGGTATAGTTGATCAAGATAGTATGAAATATGTTAGATGGATGGTACGAGAAGGTGCTTAATGCTCATGATATTAAAAAGCCACCTCCTTTTTATCTTTCTCTTATTATTGGAGATCATCTAGTTCATAACTGCATGGTTAATAGTGGTGCAAGAAACATAGTTATGCCTAAAGCAATTGCAAAAAATTAGGCTGTAGTATGAACCAATAGAAAAGAGTGTATTGCAACTTGACGGAACAACAACCAACACAGTTGGTGTCATCAAAAATTTGGAGGTAACATTACATGCTTGTCCCAATGTTTCAATTTTACAAGATGTAACTGTTGTAGATCTACCTCCCTACTTTTCCTTATGTTTATCAAGATATTTTACAACAAATATAGGAGGTTATCTTTCTTGATTGGTCATTTTTGTTCTTCACTACGAGGTATGGAACTAAAGTTATAGTTAATTTAGATCCTTTGGCTAGATTTCATATTGAACCTCATGCTTCAAATGTTGTAGAAAATTATGCAGCCATAAATCATTGATTTTGATGTCCTAACACATGTTTTTGCATTAGATGGTGTTTCTAACTTGTTTATGGATGAAAAAACTCAAGAAGAACATGCTTATGATCCTTTCAAGGAAGTAGAAGAAGGTTTTTTGGTGTTTATTATTTGCATGAAGAAAATGCACATATCCCTTTGTTGTCCAAAACAGAAAATACAACAAAAGGCTTATGGAAGCTTCATTTCGATGGAGCAAAGAATAAAAAAGGACAAGGTGCAGGTTTGATGCTTACTTCCCCTTCAAATGAAAGGTATTTTCAGCTCTAAGTCTGTAATTTTCATGTACTTGTAATGTAGCTAAATATGAAGCATTAATTCATGGCCTACAATGGGCCAGAAAGAGAGGAATCAATATGTTACAAGTTTATGGTGATTCTGAGTTAGTGATAAATCAAGTAAAAAAATTTAATGTTTGTAAGAATTCATTGCTGAAATCTTACAAACATAGAGTTTCATATTTAATGGATGATTTTGAAGCTATTAACATACAATCAATCCCAAGAGTTAAAAATAAACATGCAGACAGACTTGCAGCAATTGGAGCTAGCTTTGAAGTGCTAGAAAAATTGAAAATCAAAAAAATATAGCCACTAATAAAGTGATTATCGGACCTTGATTGCTCTAATGAAGAAAACTAGCAAGTTTTCGAAGATAATAAACAAATATGTAGATTTACAGTAGCAGAAGAAGTGAATTTTCTACGATTAATCAAGAAAAATTACAACACTTATATGGTGATCAAGATATAGTATAGCTATATACCATTAATCTTAATGTGCAAAGTGGTGGTAAGGATATAGTATAACCACAAATATACCATTAATCTTAATGTGCAAAGTGGTGATAAGGATATAGTATAGCTTAAGGCCATTTTGAGCCTTTACGTAAAGAAAAGTTCTTGATGCAGATACAATGTCTCAAAAGGATTTTCCATGCTTCATACCCTATAAACCTCTAACAACCCATTTAAAACTTAAAGCCTAGAGCCTTGAAGCTTGATGTTAATGAGGCCAAGACCTCTAACTCTCTTAGATATGCAAAAATATCCCAAGAGACCCTTTGAAATCCTTGCTTTACCTTCATAATACAACCATACAAAATCCATCATCAAATTCTCCAATTCTAAAGTATAAGAAACATTGGAAGGCGGCTAATAAGAAGAATAATACACATGACTTGTCTACAAGAATTTTAGAACAAACCTAGAATTTATAAGCCAGGAGAGAGGTTTGATGATCCAATGGGAATCATTTTTATCAACTATTTGAATCACATATGACCAAATATCAAAATGAGAATCTTGAAAAGTGAAAGGAATGCGTACGTAATTAAATTTCTCGCTATGTTGAATCATTTTCCATTGATATCCCTCTAGCCAAGTGTAATATCAAAACTATGTTTATGTTCCTAATTAGATTCATCAAATATAAAAGATAATCCAAGACAAGATATAAATTAGGCAAACCTAAATTATAGAAGGATATTAGACCACATAATACACAACAAATATAAGATTGAAAGTGGGTTAGGGTTTAGAAAGAAGTCACCATTTTCTAGGCTCGGACTATGTGATAGTGAGTTGAATCTGGTTAAGGGAGTTGTGCAATGTGATGATGATGCTTCACCTATGTCTTTGGATTTGGAATTTGTATACGGATCTATGTGATGATGCTTCCATACTTGTATATGTTTTCTACTCTCACTTTATCTTAAAAGGGATTAGTTCGATTTAACTTAGACTAGCCTCACCTCACCCAAAATGGTGTGATGAGCACTATATTGTGTACCAATACTCTAAAGAGGGATCAAGCCACGTGTAGTTAACCCAATCATATGATGAAGCAACATAAGGTTACTTGCATTTTAATTATGTGCCTTTTAGAGGTAATTTTACTATAATTTTTATCTTTGTCTTATTTTAGGTGCTCTTTACCTTTGTTGGATAGTTAATAAAGACCTATAAATTTCCTATTATAAGCTTTTACTATTCTACATAGATTTGTAATGATTTTCAAAATAATAAAACATGGATCTTTTGACACAAAAATGAATCTTTCATAATTTTGACATAACTTTTCACTCCAACCTCCATTTTGAGTGATGAAGAGACCTCCAACTTTGGTATTATACACTTTTGACGATTCCTATGTATTGTTTTAGATTTGCAAAAGAACAAAATAGAATATTTTAAAAGATTATATTTTTATTCTTTTGAAAATGTAAAACAATCCATAGGGAATCGTCAAAATTTTATATTAACAAAGTTGTAGGTCTTGTCAATATCTTTTCATGGTTTAAATATCTCTCAAATGAAGGATAAAGTGAAAATTTATGGCAAAATTATGAAATATTTCTTATTGTGTCAAAATATTCTTTTTTATTCTTTTGAAAATAGTTTCAACTTTGTGCGAGAATTATAAGAAAATTATAATAGAAAAGTTATAGGTTTATCTAATATTTTTCCAATGGTGTAAAAAGAACCCAAAATGGAGCTTGAGATAAAACATGGTAAAATTCTAGAAAATTCCTCAAAAAATCTTAAAAGGCAAATAATTAAAATGCAAGTAACCTTTTGGAGGTTAGAGAAAGTAAACAAGATGGAGCCCTTAATTTGGCTCAGAACACTTGGTGATTGACACTTAAATTGCATGCGGTCAAGGATTTGTGATTTAGGGTAGCGAAAAAGATTTATTAAGATTTAATAGCTTTGTTGTGATGTTTTATAAGGGAGAGATGCTTCAATTTTTCTTAGTGACTTCTTAGAGTGTGCCTTTGATATGGGATCCCTATATTATTCTAATGAGGAAGGGTGCATGTTAGGGTTTTTATCCTAACACTTGCTCAAGGGTCCATACCCAAAAACATCCCTTGGTGAATCTCTTGACATAGATTGGCACATCACTTGGAGGTGAGCCGAACACTCACTCAAAACATGAGAGGAGTCGGATCCCTTTAAGGTTAGGTGTAAGGCTTCAAGAGAGATGTGTGGGTGATGCATGTGTATCTATGCATGTAAATTTACACTTATATATTACTCTCAACCAAATATAATTGAAATTAGTTATTATTCGAACACCTACATTGTGCATTATACTAAAATATAACCATATTCTTACTCCAATGAATCATTAACAATATAAACAACATAATGCACACATAAACAAAAGGAAATTCTTATAACGTTTCTTTTATATTAAGTTGTGTATAGTTCATTACATAAACAACATGAGGTTTTATTGAATATTCATTATACTTATCACCTGCAGACGATGCAAAATAATTCCATATATATAACAACCTCTCACCACAACTTAACTAACATTCCTAATACAATGCTCAAAATGCCTACTTATACATTGAAGATTATAGTTGGAATTCAAACTCACCCACCCAAATTTAGGGGGCAAATGCTCATCTACCCTAACTCTTGAACTTTAAATGGCTTGCTCTCCGCATTTGTCCCAATTCATGTGTCATGATTTATGCTAACAAATGGAAGATTTGATGGCATTTCTCTTCAAGTTGTCCTAGTGTGCTCTAAAAAAATGATTTTGTAATTGTTGGTGTGACATGCATATGGACATACACATATAAACAATTTACCCAAAAAATTAATGTCAACGTCCCCCTAGACTAACTAGGTTGTTGGTCTTTAGACAACTGCTTCATTTCTCAGGCACATTTAGATCCTTGATATTGATCTCAAAGGCGCTCCAATTGACTAGGGTGGCCTTTACTTCCTCAATATTATAAGCTATTTCAAAATTTACCATGTTTAAAGGTTCTAGGAGGTTTCCTTCTTTTGTTGTCATACATGCATTTTTTAATTTTTAATTCAATTCTCCATCTCCTTCAAGTCTTCATCCTCTTCCATTGCTTAGAATTGGAGGTCATAAAATTCCTAGAGTGTTTTATACTTCATAAATATTACCTCTTCCAAAGTTGAGGTTTTCCAAGTATAATCCTGCTTTAGCTTTGATGGGCATCTAGTTTGAAAAACTTGAGCCTCTAGTGCCTTTTTTCTTATCTTCATCATATTTGAGGCCTTTACTTGCCTTAACATTATTGGCTTGTATTTGGGAATGGATGTGCTTAAACACATAAACATGGAAATTTATCATTTAGCAATGACAACATTAGCTTTATCCTTAAATCATGACTTGCACAACACCTTGAGATTAATTTTCTATTCTTAGTCCCATACATGACATTATCTCCTTAATGACACTACTTAGTCACTCACATGATTGTTTGCATCAATCTACAATAGTTTATCACCTTCAAGTGTCACGCCAAGAAGTTTCTAGCACCTCCTCCTCCTTATCCATACGAGACTTTCAAATAGGGACCAAACCATCCATTAGTTTGGTCTTAAATTGAAATTTTGTCCCCAATCACCCAACGATCACTTTCACAAATTGATATCTTTTATGGATTGATACTATCCGATGGGTTGGCCTTAATGTAAAATTATACTTATGAACCCTTATATAAGGAAGTCAAATGCACTCATTTACCCACTTGGATATTTCAAGAGAATCAATTGCAAATATCATTCGAAAGTACTTCAAACTCTCATAAATTTCAAAAAGAAGTGGCACAATCTAGGAGAAATCCCTACATATGTCCGAAGAACACTTAACTAGGTTATAGAGTAACGCTTTCCAAACTAGAGAACATCGAGTGTAGACACAAAATCACACACATATTACTATTTTATTATGTTGTTAGTATGTTGTTATATGCATGGATCTTAAGTAAGAAAAGTATTCACTAGTGACATAACCATTTGTCCATCCACTTTCTTTGATTGTTTCTATTGTGATTTTCTCTCACATCTGTCATTTCTATACCCACTTTTGGTCAAGTCACATGGATCCCTGTCTATCTTTCTCTTCACATCGATGTCATTTATTTGAACACTAGTGCCCATTTTTGACACTAGTGCCCATATCCATTTTGAGCTCTCTGTCCCGCTTATTATTTTTAATTATTTTGACATTTGAGGTTGGTCCTTTTAATTTTCTTATCCTTATCCCGAGCTCATAGTTGACCTTTCATGTCACTAGTGTCAAAATTCAAATAAGAGATCCATATATACACAACATATACACTATTATTCTGGTTGACAATTCTAAGGGGCAATCACATCTACATACTATCACTACCATCAAAGGGACTGCATTTTTGGGCTACATAGAAAGGGGAAGTGCTGAATTCCATATCACACATTTGCATCTTATCTAGCTATAACCCGCTATCTTGGTGTCATTGGCACAAGGGAAACCTAAGGACACTATTTCACACACAAGCACAAATAACTACATGGAGTCTAGAATGTAGTGCAACACTCGATCATAAGTTCACTCTTTGGGTGACCACCGGGGTCATCCGACTTCACATTTTACATATTTCATTCAAATTTTATGTGTTTGTGAGCTTGTGCAGGTAGATAGGGTTTGTTTTACAGGTTATAGGTACCTTTGGCGATCAAAGAGTGAATATTAGGTGAGTATCATGAATTGGCAAAGTGAAATCCTAGCGATACGAAAAAAAAAGATCTTGAGTATCCACATAGTCACATGCACTTATGACCAATCAATAGTGCCCGGTGCCTCTCGTCTGTATTGGGAAACCTTATTCCGCTTTGCTCCTAAGTTCTAAAATTCACATAGAATAGTTACTATGGTGTTTACATCCTATCCAACACTTTACCCGCGCCGGATCGTTTCCAAATCGCAAATGAATCAACTAAGTAATTTATCTCTCCCATTTACTTATAGTTTTGCATTTCTTGAGTGCTTAAAATTTGTATTTTACCGTACATTTTATCATATCATTTACTCGAGATTATATTTACTTTTATATTTATTAAATCATTTGGTGAACCCTGTGCTTCTTTGAACTCCTTGCCCTAGGATCCCGAAAACCCTCATGGACAAAAATAGGCCCTCTTCTCCCAAGCATAATACGAATGATACATGCTTCGCAACTCATTTTGACAATACCTCTATAGAATTTGAATTTCATGATCTCTACCACAATCCTCAATATGATCCCACAGTCCTCCAAAAACTCCTTTCCTTCCAAAACACCCTTCATGTTGGCCTTGACACCCCTGATATTTACATAGTCTCCCCTGACCAAAGCTTTGCATCATGTTCTCCCTCACCTCCTATAGCCACCAATGCTGCTCCATCTTCCTCTCCTTCTCTTATAGAAAATGATACAATTCATATAGATTCTTTGCATGATGAGGTTCTTGTTTGTGACAATATGGATGCTAATAATTCTACTTCTAATGATGACAATGTAAATGTGAATGATGATGCTTCTATTAGTAGTCAAGATGAATGTAAAGCTATATCTCCTACTCTTCCTACTTCTAAAATTATTTCCAATGATTGCAATGATAAATATGATGCTAGTACCCCTACAACTTCCTTGTATGCTAATGATAATATTGATGAAATACTTGGTTGCAAAAATATATCTAATAGTGATGTTGACTATTCTTCTATTTATGAACATGTTAGTGATGATGTTACTTCTATTGTGAATGTTGAATGTGAATTTACCACTCGTATTTTCTACTTCGAGGTTGTTTCTAATGTTTCCCATAATGATTCTACTCCTATCACTAGTGCACCTCTTATTGTGTCTCTTGAGCATATATTTATCATTCCCATAGGGCCTCCAAATTCCTCTCCTACTCTACCACCTCCTTCTCAAGTTCCCATGATCACTCACAATGGAAAGATCCAACCCCTAAATATGCCTCTCACTTCACCAACCATTCCTTCATACGATATCCTCTCCCTCATACATGCTGTTGGTAATTTGAAATCTTAAGTTCATACCTTCACCCTTGATAGTAAATCCTATTATGCTTCCACTGATAATAATTCGCTACATGATAATTCCATTCCTAAAAATATTCGTAATTTCGATTCCCAAAAGACTCCATTATGTGTACTTCTCTTGTTTCAATGGTACTAAAAATCCTTATTTACATTTTAAGTATTCTTGTTTAGTCATGGCTGCTCATTCTAATGATCGCTTGTTACTCAAAGCATTCCATCATAGCCTTGTTGATCACACTCTCCAATGGTATACTCACTTGCCTTATGGATTCATTAGTACTTATTATGAGACGGAGGATGCTTTTCTAAGATGATTTATTTCTAACAAAGGCCCTAAAGTTACATATGAATGCTTGCCTTCTTTGCATCAAGGAAAGAATAAACCAATTTTAGATTAAATTTTATGCTTCAATTATTAAATACATTGATTATTATTTTAGCATATTGATTTAGAAATGCAATTTATTTTTTTGTCATGGCTTAATTCCTCCCTTTAAGGCAAAAATACTATATGATACATGTGAATCATTTACTCTTTTATGCTATAAATTCATTGATCTAGAAAAGGACCTCATTGCGGATAATGTCTTAGCAACTTCTGCTCTTCCTCATATGCCTTTTAACTCTTCCCCTCTTCCATCTATTGACCCTATTGCACTATCCCCATCTCCACCTCCATACAAGCCTCTTCTTTCCCCTCCACCACGTCGGCATTCACCTAAGTCTTCTACATCTCCCACTTGTGAACCATTACACTTATAACATAATGCTAAGCAACATGATGTCTTGCAAACCTTACTTGATAAGTGACTAATACATCTACCTTCTAACCATCATCATCCACATCACCACTTGTAACACCAACATGACCACCCTTTTCTATAATTTCCACTGCATCAATGGCCATTGTGATAATGATTGCTATTCTCTCCATGATCACTTACAAAAATTAGAAGACAAAGGTGTCATTTCTTTCCACTCTGCTCTCGTGAGCGTTTTTCTCTCTCATATCCCTCCGAAGTGGTTTCCATCACTGTTCACTTGTATCCTTTACCTCCATCTAAGGTTTTCATCTGCCCACATCATAAGATGATTATACATCCGCATCCTCCAACTAACCCACCTATAGTCACATCCTTCCATTCCTCACACATTGTTATAGTACCTCATTGGCTTCCTAAGCCTCTTGCTTCCACACTTCCTACCACCACACCTCCCTTTCTTGTTTTAATTCCATATGACATCCATTTTTTCACTTACCCTCACATCGTTTCTTCTTCACATACTCCCTCCATGCCTTGCAGTCTTGTTCATCTCTAGTAGATGACATCCATTTTCCTTTTCATTACCCTATGATCCACTCTCATGTTATAGTTCACACCTGATTTTTGAAGGCATACTACATCAATGAACCTCTCTTTTTACACCTCATCTTTGTATGCTTCATGTCATATATTTTATAGCATCTACCCGCACATGACAAACCCATTTCCCAATTACACACTCTTGTTCTATGGTTCAGTCTTGACTTGAGGGGAATTTATAAATGAACCTCATCCTTACAGTGGGAAGAAATCACTCTTCTTCCCCCTTCATTCTCATCACACACAATTACGAACATTATTTTACAT
This sequence comes from Taxus wallichiana var. yunnanensis, assembly GCA_018340775.1. NCBI lineage: Eukaryota > Viridiplantae > Streptophyta > Pinopsida > Cupressales > Taxaceae > Taxus > Taxus wallichiana. The sequence goes on along the minus strand of CM031234.1, from coordinate 690,020,489 downwards.
CTCATCATTATTCCATTATCAACACATCATTATTGTTACATGTATTTATCTACCAAATTACATCACATCCATACATTTATACTTATTACATGTTATACCATACATTCTGTTCATTCACATTCTTTATCTAGTCTATTCTTGGGTTATTATTTTCACATTGTAGCACATTTACGATTAACTAAAATGTTGAATAATGGTAGTTAATATAAACTAGGAACAACAATAAATAACAATAAATAAAAGAAGTAAATAAATATAGAAAGTGAAGCAAACAACTAGGCTAATGAAAATAGAAACCCTAATGTGCAAGAAGAGTAAGGAAATGACTTAGCTGATTCGAAGGATGATCTAGACTATGTCGTTAAATGAACTAAATATTCTAGAAGCAGAAAAAAACATGCAAAGGTTTTGAAAAGGAAAGATTTGAGATGTTTGGCTAGAATGGGGTGATCGGGAGAGGATTAGGGCACTTATGGGCACCCTAGTCTAAGTTTTGAGCACCCTGGTCTATGTTGGAGGTCCAAAACCAAACTTGCAGGGTTGGAAGATGATTTAAATCCTCGCCCTCTGTTGTGTGTAATTATTTACTTTGTGCCAAATGTCATCTATGATCTCTGATAGAACTATAAAACCCCAAAACAAACACCAATCCCTAAAAATAAAAATGCAAATGAAGGGGTCATACTTTCCTCAGCTTCCACAATGGTGGACTTACTAACTAAGTGTTGCACTACATCTTAGACCCGATGTAGTTATATGTGATTATGTGTGCAATCATGCCCTAGGTGCTCTTGTGTCAGTTGCACTTTGTGAAAGTAGCGAGTAATAACTATGTGTAGAAATGTAATAGAATGGTGGATGGAATAGAATAAACTTCCCTCTTATGTAGTGTGATGTAGATGAACCATCCTTGTGCCTTGTGATGGAGCTAGATGGATGCAACCTTAGGTGATGATAGTAGTGACTAGTGCTTGGTCCCTCATTATGATCTCATAACTTTATATTTATATGGTTCTCTTGTTCTAATTTCATAATTAACCCCAAAAAGGTCGACCACAAGAAATATGAAATGTTCAAACTGCTAGAAAGTTCCCTGGGAAAAGGATCGAGCACCCCGATTGGGACTAGGGTGCCTGTGGGTGCCCTAGTACAAGCTGGGTGCCCTATTCAAGGCTATAATGACTCAAAATGACAAAAAATAGACTGGGAAAGTATGTCTTTGAAGGTCGAAGTAACAACAAGAAAAACAAAGTAAAATGACCAAAAGATGAGGGTTAATTAGTACTTTCTTCACTTAAAAACCATATGAATAATTGTATGAGACTGGGAATAAATAATGTCTAATGTGCATGATTTTGTGTCTACATTTGCCCCCACTTTATGTTGGTGAGAAAAACACTCGATAACATAAAGTAGATAGATATGCATACCTGATGCCCATGTAGATTGATGTAGAATGCGTGTCAAAGGACTAGAAAAAGTGTGGAGTGATAAAAAGATGATGGAGCATGGAAACTAAAGATGTAAAAACACATAAAAGTGATGAGAGTGAACCTAGGGTGGAAACGTGTGTGTAGTTGTTAATGTGTGTGATGTACCTGCATGTTAGTATAGTGTGTGTCTTTGCCTTAAATTGTTATTATTGATGCCATTGTTGTTGTTGTTGACTACTTTCTTCTCATACAATCAGATATGTAAGGAGAAGATGATCAAGAAGTCAAATACACATGTATATATGTAAAAATGCATGTATAAGATGCATTTATATGTATGTAAGAGTATGTAAATGTAAAATACACAAAAAAAAAAAAAGGAATATGTGCACCTAATCCATGATGAGAGAAAGGGTGTAGAAAGAGGATATTTTGTTGTGGGTTAGTTGGGTGATATGATGCCATAGGATGAAGAAGTATAGGGAGGAATTTTGCTTTATCCTCCAACCTTTAACTTCTTCCCTGAACATGTGTGAAGAGATATCTCGTATTGCTTGGTGTTTTGGGCGATCCGACGCCACTAGCTGAAGTAGTGGAGAGAGGAAGTCCATTGTATCCTCTAACCTATAACTACTCCCAGAATGCTAAGGACTACCATGTCTTGTAAAAGCTGCTTTGTGTACGAAGTTCATATACTAGTTTGAACCCACTTCTTGTATAACCCATAATGCAAGGATGGAAAGCGAATCAACTAAAATCGTATAGAATTGATATATATATATATATATATATATATATATATATTATGTAAACCCTAAATGATACCCCCTCTTTGGGGGCGTATGCAACATCACTGATAGGAGAATGTAGCCCCAAAAGAGGACCAATCATATGAAATTTGTAACCCCGCCTGCAAGGGGAAAGGAAATACACTTGTAGAAACCAAGGCACACACAAATAAAAGGTTAGACAAGTGTTAGTATAAACAAACATGCATGTAGAAAGTAATGTGTAAGCTACATAAATAGTGTATAAGATACCAAACAATGTAGTAATGTAAACACACAAGAAGACAAAGTAAGTCACAAAAGTGGGATGCAAACATGGGACATCACTCACGATGTCGCAAGACATGTAAGGCCATCATGACCGCATACAAATAACAAGTGTGTATACCAAACAAAGGGAAAGGTCCGCTTATAATAAAAAATAATAGCAGAGACAAGTACAAACAAAAAATAAGTGGAAGCAAGTAATCCTGTGAAAAAATGTTGTACATGAAGCACCCATTAGCATGTTAGAAAGATAACTAATATGTTAAAAGTGTGTATAACCATGTAATATAGAGTGCTAAGTATAAAATGAAATAATAACACATGTGAGAGACGAATGTGGATGCCCCCAATGACCAATGTAGGATGGGTAGAAGGAAAGCATCCGTACTACGTGCAAAAGACCTATATCTACGATCACAACTAAGAAAAGGCATGAACATGCATGTGTGTATGGTATAGATAAATGAAATACAAGAGATCGACTAACATATGTAATAAGACAACCATATATAAAAAAATGTAAACAAGAATAAAAGCAACCAAGATATGCATCATGCTATTGATGGGTGGAATGGAATGCAATATGGAATGATATGAGACACATGCCCCCAAGTGAGTGGAAATGTCTGTAGTGAGGTTTATTTGGTATGCCCCCTCGTGATCAAGAATGAACCATAAACGAGAGTGCTTCATCAATAAATGGTTGAAATGTGTGTTGTGTCTAACATCTTGTGATGAATGTATATGTGCGATGATATGCGACCTAGATATGATGTGTGTGTGTGTGTGTGTGTGTGTGTGTGTGTGTGTGTGTGTGTGTGTGTGTGTGTGTGTGTGTGTGACCCTTATAGCTGAAGCATATATCATGACAAGATGATCAAAAGAGTGATGATATAGCCTAAGCGTATATCACTACAAGATGAATATAGGGAGTGGTGATGTATCCTAAAGTGTGTACCACTACAAGATGAAGGAATAGGTGACCATTTAGCCTAAAGTGTATATCACTAACCTAGTAATGTCACATGATAGAAGGTTGAATGATGAACATGTAATTATGATAAGGTCCATTTGATTTGTAAACCCTCGGAAGTTGAGTATGGACCGAGGAACTAAATTGCATCATAGGGTAGTGAGTGCAACATATAGAAGAAGGTGTAGTATGTGTGATGACCATATGATGAGTACAAATGTGTAAAATGCAATGTAATATGTTTAGATATACTAGTGAGTAATGTTAAATTCCAGGGTAATAATAGTGTGACACATGTATGATGAAGACTAGTATGATGTATGACATGTAGATGTGTAAATATCGAAATGGTGTAGACTAAAAGTAGAGTGTATTATGTAAGATGCACGATGGGTGAATAGATACGGTGTGTATTGTAGTGTATGGGGTTCATGTGTGTAGATATCCCTCAATAGTCGAGTGTGAACCAAAGCACAAGAGTGTGTCCTTAGGTAATGACAATGCTAAAACCTATGATGAATATGTCTAAGCTAGGAGATTGATGTAAAGTAATGTAAGGATGAGTGATGCACTAATGCTAATATGAGGAGGGGGATGTGTTAGATGTTATGCCCCCAAGTGTATGGTAATGCATGTACTATTTGATAAATGATGTATGAAGGTGGTGAATTATCATAGATTTTGTAAGATTGATTCTAGTAATGGGATAAATAATGAGATATTGTATAGTATGCGTGATGCGATAGATGATTGTAGAGGTACGTATGTATGAGTAGTTATGTAATAGATATATATGTTAATGCAATATGAAACGAGGCTCTTTATTATAACATACCCCTCAACAATCATATAAGAACCATAAGAATATGAGTGTGTCATCAAGAGGGTAGGGTGACAAGAGTCACCTACCAAAGACCAAGTTTGCGTGAAGTGGTGGAAGCATGGTGGACAAGAGTAATAGTAGGACCATGCGGTGGTGGAATTTACAATGTGTCTTGACCAACAATAGAAGGGGTAGTTGCTTTGAAAAAATGATTGGCTGCTAAAGTGGTGTAGGATGGGGAGGTATATTGAATGGTGGTAGCTTTGGTGGTGTTGATTATGCTCTTTGAAGAATAAGGGTGATTGATTTTGAGAGGTGGTTGCTTGACTTGAGTAGATTGCATAGGTGGCACTTGAGTGATGGAAGAAAGAACACTAGAAGTGATAACATGATACTCATTAGGGGTAGAAGGAGGAGATTTAGAAGCCCATTGAGTTATAACATGTGTAGATGGGCATGCAATAGGATGTTGTAAAATGAATGGGATAAATCACGACGCTTAAGATGTTTGATTCTTCATTGTAAAGCGTGGCAATCATTGTCATTATGTCCATTGATTTGATGATAATTGCAATATGGATGACCTTGATATTTTTATAACCGATAAGGAGGATAGTAATGAGTAGGTGGTAAAGTGATCAATTGATGACTAGGAGCTCGGTAAGAAGGTCATGTTGCTTAGCATTGTTATCCAAGATGAGAGGCTTTGGCAATGGTATGACTTGAGGCTCGCGAATATGAGCACATGTAGTAGACATAGAATGAGAATGAGATGTAGAAAGAGAAAAAAATGCACTTGAGAAACATCCTTAAGCTGCTAAAGTTCAAATTTTAGAGATGTAATTGTGGATTCTATGGCCTTAAATTTGTCTTGAAATAAAGCATGTAGAGCTTGAATTGAGTCCAATAAAGGTTGATTAGATGGAGGAACACTAGGACTAGGGTTATCAGATAGATGGTGGAAAATAGGACTTATTTCGTTCGGTGGCATATCTTTAGGATGACATATAGAGTCTAGTTCTTTTTGTAGAATAACTTGACAGTCGAGATACATTTTAAGAAAATCAGACAAAGGAACTTGAGGAACTTTACGACCCATGATAGAAGAAAGATGAGGATCCTAAGCGTGAAGAACAATTACGGGTTCACCAAAATGATTAACTAAAATTTGGAATAATGGTAGTTAATCTAAACTAGGAACAACAATAAATAACAATAAATAAAAGTAGTAAATAAATATAGAAAGTGACCCAAACAACTAGGCTAATGAAAATAGAAACCCTAATGTGCAAGAAGAGTAAGGAAATGACTTAGCTGATCTGGAGGTTGATCTAGATTATGTCGTAAAATGAACTGAATATTCTAGAAGTAGGAACAGACATGCAAAGGTCATGAAAAGGAAATATTTCAGCTATTTGGCTATCTTGGGTGCTTGGGAGAGGATCGGGGTGCTTTTGAACACCCTAGTCTAAGTTTTGAGTGCCTTGGTTTGTGCAGGAGGTACAAAACCAAATTAACATGGTTGGAAGATGATATGAAGCCCTCACTTTCTGTCACGTGTAATTTTCTGCTCTGTGCCAAATGTCATCAATGATCACTGATGAAAGATAGACCTAAAAACCCCAAAACAAGCATCAAACCCTAAAAAAGAAAATACAAATGAATGGGTTGGACTATCCTTAGTTGTAATAATGTTGGACTTACTAACTAAGTGTTGCACTACATCTAGGACCCTATGCAGTTCTATGTGCTTGTGTGTGCAATCATGCCCTAGGTGCTTGTATGCATGAAATAGTTAGCTATGTAAGTAAAGTTGAAACTAACACCTAGTAGCTTCAATACAATGCTAAAATAAACCTATGCATCATCATGCTAAGAGCTTAAGCAAAGCTAACCTATCAAAATTTCTACATTAAACATGAAATGAACATTTCAAGCTAATATGCTAAAAAAATTAACTTCTATCTCTTATTGAATGCTAAATGAGATGAGATTGAACCTATGTAGATCTCTAGAAATCAAAGAGTTGATTATGTGCTTGAAATCCCAAGGTTTCTAAGAATGGAGTCTTGTCAAATCATGGCTACAAGACCATTTGACATATCTCCATATGACTTCAAAACTTGGGTGGATGAATGCAAGAAATGGAGAAGGCTAGCTCTTCTAATGGAAGAATGCTCAAAGATGATAAAATGGCTATAGTGTATGCTCTATGCTCATTTAGGAGTGTAGGTGTAAATAGAAAGGTAGGAGGAGGGATCCTTATATAGCCCAATGGATAGAAGAATCTCTACATCCCTCTTCATGTGGGATAAATGGAGAGGTTGGGTTAGTTGTGGATAAGGAAGGTTTAGAAAGGGTTGAGTCAACCTTAGGAGAGTTTAGTTTGTCCTTTAGTGACCCATGGGGTTTGAGGGGCTTTATTAATTAACCAAAGTGATTAATTAATAGGTGTGCAAGCTTATAGAAGATTTTTAGAGGAATAATTAGCATGATTTAGACTATGAGAGGGATTTAATCAAATAAGTGATGATTTATTGATTTAATGGAAGAAAAAACTAATTAATTAATAATAATTAATTAGTCTAGATATAAAGAGGAATTAATTAACGGAAGGTCATTAATTGGTGTATTTATTGGATAGAAGGGTTAAATAACTAGCGTAATGTAACTAATTAACGACGATAGAATATAAAGTGCACTATATTGACGATATGTCATCAATTTGTGGGAAAGAGGATAATTAACACAATTTAAGTATTTAAATTACTCGGGTTAAATTATAGGTGTCTACAGTGCTCTTGTGCTAGTCACACTTTGTGAAAGTAGCGAACAATAACTATGTGTAGAAATGTAATAGAATGGTGGATGGAATAGAATAAACTTCCCTTATATGCGGTGTGATGTAAATGAACCTGCCTTGTGATGGAGATAGATGGATGCAAATGGAGCCTTTGATGGATGCGACCTTGGGTGATGATAGTAGTGACTAGTGCTTTGTCCCTCATTATGATGTCATAACTTTATATTTATATGGTTCTCTTGTTCTAATTTTGTGATTAACCTTGAAAATGCCAACCACAAGGAATATGAAATGTTCAAACAACTAGAAAGTTCCCAAAGAGTGACAGGAAAGTGGGAAAAGGATTAGGGCACCCTGACTGGGACTAGAGCACATGTGGGCGCCCTCAAGACAAGCACTGGGCACACCATCAAAGCTATAATGACACAAAATGACAAAATCGAGACCGAGAAAGTATGTGTTAAGGGTCAACAATAATGACTTAAAGCAAAGTAAAATGGCCAAAAGACAAGGGTTAATTTGTACTTTCTTCACTCAAAAACCATATGAATAGTAGTATGAGACTGGGACTAAATAATGTCTAAAGTGCATGATTTTAAGTCTACAATTTCAACCATCAACAATATATATCAAATCAACCATCCCAATAATGCCTATAGAATCTATCAAACTAAATAAACACTACCAAGAACATATCATCATCATCACATAGTATACAATGCACATCAACAATAAATGCCACATCAACACAAGTCAATATATATATATATATAATTGCTCGGGAAAGCCTCCATGCATACATACATCATATCCAATGTATCATATATCATCCTCACTATCACTATCAACAATCATGGAAGCTCTAGAATTGGAAGCTTCACCGCTAACTCTACGCCGCTGATCTTGGCCTTTATGATTTTCTAGCTGACTTTGTAACACAACAAGCTCCACCATCTATTCCACATATCAAACCTATAGCTCCACATATCGTGTAAATATATCCTGAGCTAGGCATCCTCCTCCTATGACCTCTCTCAATTTCTCTACCTCTGCACGAGCCTCATCGTGCTCGCTTAACAAAACTATGCATGTCATTATTCATATAGCCAATAAATTAAATAAATGGACATGCTCACCTACAATAACATCAATCCACTCTAGCATACCTCCTCCAACAAGCACATCTAGGGGCAAGTTTCTACTCAATGTGTGTACAGAGGTATCCACAATCAACAACCAATAAACATCACTGCAATCCCACAACAAACATTAGCTATTATACATATTTGCATCAATAAAAAAATAACATAAAACACTAAATAATACTCATGATCTACTCTCGCCGTTCTTTATATCGTCTACCTCGGGGTATGTTCTTGTCCCTTTACTCATCAAATGTTGGCCCACCAACCGTATTTACAACCACCAAAAATAGAAACACCCATCAGTGTATCATCCACCACTTGCTATATGCATAGGTGTACCCCACATCATCAACCTATATAAGCTCTATAGCCGTATCCACCTCATCTAGATTAGGATCCACTAGTTGTGCTCACGTCGAGCTTGGTTTCGCTCCCTGGTCATCTTGCCACCCTCATTGATCGATACCATATATATGGCTCTAGAGGCACATATTGGGCCATGCTAAATTGTCTAAATACTCACTCACCTTGAAATAACTATGTCACCCTTGGGAAGATATCCTCTAACCACATGGTATGCTGAATGCACCGCAACTCCACATCATCCTCCAATACCATAGTCTCTATATATCCTCCATAGAATGGCCCCGAGACCCATCTGATCTATCATTGACCTATAGATGGTCATATCCATCCTCTTACTATGGGTGCCCACCCTTCTCGTTGTGAATATCTTGGGTCAAGCCCAATCGGCATGTGGCCCATTGAGTGGCCTCAATATAGCAATATGCTTATATGCCCACACATGTAACAAAGTAGTGGCTCCTACCCCCACCATGATCCTCCTGTGTGAATCTATACAAATCCCTATACAAATGGGCCAATACACGTTGTGCCCATGCATATCTAGTACCATTCTCCTTGATGTTGTGGAAAATATCATGCATCATGTATAAAATCCCAAATGCATCACTATCCACCGCCACCGACGAAGCTATCACAACTGTAATAAATTTTCGCAATCGTGGAACCCTAGATCTCAAAATAACATCCAAACTAATATGTGTCTTGGCTTTGTACTTATGTCCCCTGTAAAATACCGTCATGTCACCCTCATATGACTACGGGCATCTAATACATACATAATATACATTCTCTCTCTCCTACTATAGGTAACCACAATATCCTATATACATCCTCTAGTGTCACTTCGTCATCTTACCCGCCGAAACTAGAATGTACAAGTATCTATGCACCATCTCTCACACAAAGTAGTCAACATAGGCATATTATGGGGTATCTCCTCCAATCTAGCAATGTGTCATAGGCCGAAACGTTCCAAAATATCCCACTCTACATTTGACAACCCCAACGTAAGCAATGTACCCAAGTGACAACCTACATGAAACTCTATGGAGTGTATATCCCTCTACACAATACCAACAACATCAAAATTATTACATTGGCACATCATACATACTATAAAATCAATCATCTTAGCATCAAAATAAACGTATCACACCAAATAGTTCCAAAACCCCTGCTCTGGGATGCTAGCGCCTAGGAGCAGGTCACTAATGCCCATAAGCGGAGTCACTAGTGCTAAGAAATGGACGCTAGTGTCCTCGGGTATAAAAACACCATGACTAATTTTTTCCTGGTCGAAAGACCCAAAATAAAAAAACAATTTTCCTAAAATTAACAAAATTAGGAATATTTGACAATTTTTCCAAAAATAGTCACACATACCAACTCATTGGTCGTCTGCGAAGCCACGACCGTCGTTACTCTCTCAAATCTAGTGAAACTCACTTCCCTAACACATGGTATCGTCACACGCAGTGAGCTCCAAATTTCACTTGATCTCGGTAAAAATGAAATTCCTGTTAACTTTTCAATATTACTATATATAATAAATCCAATTTTCCATATACTATAATTACTATCTATAATCATTTTTCTAAATAATACATGACACACGGTTTCAGTCATATCTTGAGCCTCATTACTTTGTTTGTCTTGCCGTTTACGCAATCAGATCATAATCTCCTCTAGCACCATATTATATAAATTTTAACATCTTCTATTCAAATCAGTAACATGTACTACTCAACATCTATTCATACCATGACGATATTATCCCAAACTACTTCTCATTTACTATTACAAATATGTATTGATTTCAACTCAGTGCTCATTTCTATGCCCTTGACCCTTTTGCCAAAAAGGGGGCATTCAATCAAGATCATCTTATAATCCCTCTTAGGATACAACACAATCAATCAACATTCCCAACACATTACTATTACCCTTCTATCTAATCTCATTAAAAAAATGTAGAATCATTTTTACATGATAGTTAATACTTTATATTGTTTCAAATCTATTCCCCCTAATGACCTAATCTGGGGGAAAGGCAAAAACCTCTCCGTGAGTAATCTCCTAAGTACATATTATTTCAAACAATCTTCTATAACTCAAATCAAATAAATCAATTAGTACAATAAGTACATTTACTATATATCCCAAATGATCTAGCTTGGTAGCTGCATTACTTTACTATCACTTCTAGATGACCTAACTTGGAAGCTATCTAAAATTATTCAAATCAAAACAATAAGATGTCATTTCCTTTCCTATACTACTCCCATGTGGGTTCTTCAATTGGAACTAAAGAGGAACTAAATTATAACTAATCAAGTACTAAATCGGAGATAAATTTGGTCTCTATCCATCTCAGCAGCTTGAACTTTTGGGGATGTAGTCATGGATGAAGAGTAAAAGTAAACATCTCTTCCCAAGACTCTTCCTTTGGCAAGTAAAATGCCAAAATCCTCCCATTTTCAAATAAATCAGGTTGGGAATTGATCACTCCCCACCTCTTCTATTGCCTCGAATAACAATTCAAAATATCCAAAGTCTCTAAATCATTTCAACTATCTCTCCAGTTTCTCCTTATGATGTTTTACTATCTCAACTTATGCCACATGGGTGAAAGCACCGATCCATGGTTTTCCATACTACAAGTTTCTACATTCTACATGCACTTTGCAACATGGCTTCTCTGAAAATCTATACAGGTATGTTCCTTATTTCCTTTATACTACTTGAATTTAATTAAAATAGCATGGGGGAAAATGAAGACACAATATCATGCACATATTACTATTTTAATATGTTGTCAAGTATGTTGTTATATGCATGGGTCTTAAGTAAGAAAAGTATTCACTTTGTGACATAACAATTTGTCCATCCTTTTGTTTTATTTGTTTTAATTGTGATTTTCTCTCACATTTGTCATTTCTATACCCACTTCTAGTCAGGTCACATGGATCCATGTATGCCTCTGTCTCTTCCCATTTGACATCATTTATTCCAGGACACTAGCACCCATTTTAGACACTAGGCCTAAACGCCTGTGTCCATTCTAGGTGCTTTTGTCCCGCTTATTCTTTTACTTATTTTGACACATGAGGTTGGCCTTTTTAGTTTTCATATCCTTATCTTGAGCTCATATTCGGCCTTTCGTGTCACTAGTGTCAAAATTCAAATAAGAGATCCATATATATACATAACATACCCATTATTATTATGGCTAGCAATTCTAATGGGAAATCACATCTACATACTATCACTACCATCAAAGGAATGCATTTTTGGGATGTATACACTCCATAGAAAGGGGAAGTGCTGAATTCCATATCACACATTTGCATCTTATCTAGCTATTCTGTTATCTTGGTGTCATTGGCATGAGGGCAACCTAAGGACAATATTTCACACATAAACACAACAAACTATATAGAGTCTAGAATGTAGTGCAATGATCGGTAATAATTTCACTCTTCGGGTGAATGCCGGGTCGGTTTGACTTCACATTTTGCATATTTAATTCATATTTGATGTGTTTGTGAGTTGGTTACTTATTGCTTGTGTCAAATATGTACTCTATTTTTTTATTTATCACATGTTACTTTGCAATTAGGATTTCAAAAATGTCAATATTTGTTAAATCATTTGGTGAACATGATCTTTCAAACCCTACCTTCTGAGCATTTATCAAAATTTCTCTTCTTTTCAAGTCATGGATCAATCTTATTATCCTTCTTTCACCCCAACTAAGGTTTCTGGCATGGTTACTACTGCTGCTAATTTTATGCAAGTTTGTACTCAACATCCTCCTCACTTTATTACGCCTAGGGCTGATCCAACTATCAATGTAGTCACCACTTGCCACACTCATCCTCCTATGACTCCACCCATTTCTATCCCACCACCTATCACTTCTGCAACTCCTACCACCACTTCTAAGGGTTATGACATCATAGAGCAACTTAAGAATACACTGGCCAAAATATCTCTTTACGACTTATTACGCAATGCACCTAATTGTCGTCATACATTAGAGGCATCCCTTCACTCTATCCACATTGAAAGTGATAATTATTTAGTGCCCTTCACATATCTCATCTAGTATCTAAAAAATCTAGCACATGCTATATCGTTTAGTGATGAGGACTTTTGGACCTCAAACTTGCACTGTCTCGAGATCATGATGAACTGGGGTGTTTGAGGCAACATGGGACTATCTCCAAGTTGTGGGACCTTGCTCACTTGAGATAGAACTCTAGAGAAGGCTGGTTCCTTTACCTATTCCTATTGCTACAACAACTCCTAGTGTTAATCAAATCCTAAACTAATCATGTCAAGGGACCAAAGTTAGAAGGATGTGTAAAAATGGAAACTAATCCAATGGAGGCGTTAACACCATAAAGAAGGGGGATGAATACAATTAGCTTTAAGCAAAAATTATGAAGAATGCACATAGAGAAGATATACACACATATCACGGTCTAAAACATATCCACCCACTCATTTTCATGGGACGTAATCGGAAAAGGAACTCTACAAGGACGTGTGAAGACACAAAAATAGGCAATGCATAGGAAAGGAAAGGATAAATAATAAAAAATGAGCGGAGACGAGAGAATAGCCATAAAACAAAGCTTTAATTGTTTCGAGAAAATGCACAATCAATTACAATGGCGTATGAGGCCGATATCCACATGCGAGAGAACCATATATGAAGGTCTATAACTTAAAATGCTAAGGAACAAAATTTTTAGAAAATTAAAGGGACCAACAACCACCTTTACAATGAACATGGTTCTTACATTTATAGAAGGAAAGAAGGAGAAGAGAAAGAAGAGGGAAAATCAAATTTGAATCTTCAACCACCAACAACCAAAAATGAATGGCTAGAAATCCACCTATAATCTTTGTCAAATGTGCCTCCCTATGAAGGTTCGACTTGTAAAAGAAGGAAGCGGTAAGATCCAATTGAATCTAGGTGGTTGAGCTAACTCAAACTATGCATTAATGGCACGAGATGCATTTCCATACTTCTCACCAACCAAATCCCACCAATATTTGAATATGAATAATCCAACATGTAGCCCACATTAGTAGATTTCAACAAGACCAAGCGTGTATAAATCCAAGCTCGCACTACAAGTTATGACATTGTGAAGATCGTAGTGAAATCTAGATACGCAATGGCAAGTGGCGCACACCTTGATTGGTTAAAGGATCGGCTAACTATTTTTTTCCAATTCTACCATGTGTCACATAGTGGTTTGTTGTAAGAATTTGGCACTTAGTTGACACACTTTGATATGTTGCATGTAGCATACTCAAGTCGACAAGTTTCCCCATGTTACAGTGACTGTGTTGGTCCGAAAAATTGTCGGTTAGGTGGGTCGTTGGGAAATAGGCCAACAGTGTGCAGGGCATAGCCCCTCTTTGAGACAGCAAAGTGAAACTAGTTTATTGCTAATCTATCAAGCAGGAATCTATGCAAATCTACACTATTCTAACTTTAGGGGGTTTGGGATCTCATCCCAGTAGATGTAGTTCCAAAAACGAAGAAAGGTAGGAGAGAAGGAATGAAGGAGGGTAGATCTGAAGGAAGAAAAGAAATGAATTCCAAGATGGAAAGGTCAAAAGTTTATGCTTTGAGCCGGTAGTAAATAGATCCAAACTTACTTGCATAAATAATTAAAGCAATATTGATGAACAAATGACAATAGTAGGAATGAATCTAACAGAATAAAAACATAGATCTAACTTAAGAAAGATTTGATGCAAATAACACATACATTAAGCACAAAGTCTAAACATATGTATTAATATTTCTTCTATTACAAGAAAACACAAAGTCTTTCTCTCCTCACTTCTTTTTTCATACAAAAATTTCCACCGAATACAACAAGTATTCTAGTATTTATAGAAGGAGAGGGGAAAGAAGACAAAAGAAAACCCACAACTTACAAAATATCTAGAAAATATCTAAAAAGTCAACAGTTGACTTGGGAAATTTTTGGATGGCAACATCCCATGGTGCAACATGGATGATGTCATCGTGTATGCCAACATGTTTTTAAAATATTTTACAAAAATGATCAATGGATCCCAGAAAGAAGAAACAACTCTTCCCCTTTGTAAAATGGCACAACTTTCTGCACGTCGACACGAAAAAAATTCCCCTTTATAAAATGGCGCAACTTTCTGCTCATCGACACGACAAAAATTCCCCTTTGTAAAATGGCATAACTTTTTGCACATCGACACAACAAAAATTCCCCTTTGTAAAATGGCACAACTTTCTGCACATCAACATGACAAAAATTCCCCTTTGTAAAATGGCGCAACTTTTTGCACGTCGACACGACAAAAATTCCCCTTTGTAAAATGGCGCAACTTTTTACACGTCGACATGACAAAAATTCCCCTTTGTAAAATGGCACAATTTTCGTACACGTCGACACAACAAAAATTCCCCTTTGTAAAATGGCACAACTTTCTGCATGTCGACACGCGAAAATTCCCCTTTGTAAAATGGCACAACTTTCTACACATCGACACGACAAAAATTCCCCTTTGTAAAATGGCACAACTTTCTGCACGTTGACACGACAAAAATTCCCCTTTGTAAAATGGCACAACTTTCTGCACGTCGACACAACAAAAATTCCCCTTTGTAAAATGGTGCAACTTTCTACATGTCGACACGACAAAAATTCCCCTTTGTAAAATGGCACAACTTTCTGCACGTCGACACAACATTTTCTCCCCTTTGTAAATGGGTGCAAAAATGGCTAAGTCCTGAAACAACTTGATTTTGAAAGGGAGTTTTGGGCTATTTCGAATGTTGTCAAACTTCCTTGGGGCCAAAACAAATTTTTTTGGTATGGTTACCTGTAAATTGCCCTTGTCAATTTTGTAGGATAACAATTGGCTCTTTCTGGGGACTATCTTTGAGTGAAACTTAAGGGTAGAGAATCCCATATTTTCATGTGCCTATCCATTGGGTTACAAAGAGTCAAAAAAAAGGGTGACCAGAGGGTGAACAAAAGGAAAAGAAAGGGAACACACAATAGAAAGTAAACACACAACGAAAGAAAGCTGTACAAAGAAGAGAACAAACTCTACTTCCTGAAGACCTTCACGTGCTACCCACTATAGGGAAGCGAGAGCTCGGTTCCATCCAGCTATGAGAGATAGAAACTATTCCCTCCATTGAGCTACTTGATCCTGTATGGCGCTCTCTAAAGAGACTCAAAATTCCCGTGCATACCTTTTGGTTCTCTTCGTTTGTCCCACAGAAGAACAAGATCTCCTACTTGGAAATCTCTCTACTTAGATTTCTTGTTGAACAACCTCTTAACTTGATTCTGGTGTTCAATGATCTTTTCGACCACCTTCAATCACTTTTCTTCAAGTTTCAGTCAGTACATAATCCTCTTTTCAAGAGAATTCTGAAAAGTTTCATCTTCAATTGCTCGAGCTAAGCGCAGAGCAGGAAGTTCTGCGGAGATAGGGATTTCAGCATTGATCCCATATAACACTTAGAAAGGTGACATGCTGAGAGACCTCTTTGGAGTGATACGATCCACCCACAAAGCATCGTATAATGATTTGTGCCAGGACCGTTGGTTTTCATCAACTAGCTTCCGTATGATAGTCACCAGGTTCTTGTTGTTGGATTTTACCTGACCATTTCCTTGAGGATAATAATCAGAAGCATGAGCCAAGGTTATTTCGTATCCATAACAAAAACTAATTACTTCCCATGAAGAGAAGTTGGAAGTGTTATCAGCAACGATTTTGTGTGGAATGCCAAATCTCACAATAATATTCTCTTTAATGAAGTTGTAAACAACTTCAGAAGTGGCATGCTTGGTGCGGTATGGCCTCCACCCATTTCGTGAAGTAATCAGTTGCTATTAGAATGTAACTATGTCCAGTACTTGATTGAGGATTGAGTGCTCCAATGAAATCAATTCCCCATTGCCTGAATGGTTCGTCAATGATGATAGGTCTGAGGGGGAACGCATATAGCTTTGGTTTGCAACGAACTGTTGGCAAAGTTCACATTTTGCTACCCAGGTGGTTGTATCTTGAAATAGTGTCGGCTAGTAGTACCTAGCCCGAATGATTTTATGTGTTGTCACGGATGAGGAGAAGTGACCACTGCAGGCTGAGTCATGAAAACTTTTCAACAATTTTACCTACTACGGCTGGTCAACACATCGTAGAAAAATGCCGTCAATTCTATGTTTATACAATCCATCATCCCATATGACATATCTTGCGGCTCTGAGCTTCACCATTTTCTTTTCCTTTATAGTTAGGTGAGTTGGGCACTCACCATAGGTGAGAAAGAACGTGATATCAGAATACCCATCATCGTTGGTTGTGACAAAAAGAGCCATGGGCAAAGAATCCGCTTTCTCTAGTTCATTTTGTTCTCCATCAATGTGATCATCTTTCTCTTCAGGTACCTTTGAATCTTTATTTTCAGCCATTAGCTGACATAGGCCCTTACCTCTTACCAACTTGGTTAGTTTGATGTCAGTCGTATTCTTGGATCTTTGCAATCCAGTTCCCTCGTAATCTCCCTTACTCCTGTTGAGTTAGGATAGACTTAATAGTCGTGTCAGGAACCAACACTACTGTATGAGAATTCAGAATATAATAGTAGAAGTTCTTGATTGCTTTTACCATGAAAAAGGCATGCTTTTCCAAATGTGACATCTTTATTTCATGAGGCTTAAGAGGAGAACTCATGAAAGAAATTGAGGATTCAATATCCTCGGAGTTCTTTTGCATCAAGATAGCTGATACAGTATGCGTAGATGCATAACTGTACATGATGAAGTCTTTGTTGAAGTCAGGACACACTAGAATAGGTGCATGAGTGATGAAGGTTTTTATGTCTTCAAATGATGTCCTACCTTCCTCACTCCATCAAAATGTTTGGGACCCTTTCATCATATTAGATATATGACGAGTCTTCTCAGAAAAATCAGGAACGAAGCGTATAATAAAATTTACCTTTCCAAAGAAAGAGTGAACACCAGTCTTGCTTATAGGCAAAGTAAGGCTCTGAATAGCGTTGACCCTTTTGACATATATCTTAGTTCCTCTCTCTTGACGACATGTCTGCAGCTTTCCTTCGGTGACCCCAAAAATTGACTTCTTGGGATTTAATGAAATCCCGTGCTCTTGGCATCTAATCAAGACTTGTTCTAAGTGATCACAGTGATCACTTCGTATTTTGGAGAACATGGTCAGGTCATCTAGGTAAACTCTGATGACTTTTACCATCATACCTTTGAATGCACAGTCCCTTTCTCATTGGAAGGTGGCACGAGTTGATCAAAGTGAATGGCATTCTGTTGTAGGTGAAGGTACCCCAAGGGGTTGTTAATCTTTGTCTTGAATGATCTTTAGGCGTGACTTTAATTTAATTGTAACTGAAAAGCATCAAGCATAGACAACATTTACGAAGCCCAGTTCTTGCTTGTAGCACTTGATCCATTATGGGCGGTGGATAGTTAGTTATCTTTTAAGGATGACTGGTTCAAGTTGTAAAAGTCCACTTATATGCGTATCTCGCCATTCTTCTTCCGCACAAGCAAAATATTTGCAACCAGTCTTGTGATGAATTAGAAAAATAATTCTTACATCCAGCATGTTCTAAATTTATACCTAGATGGTACCTAAGTTTTGGGGTTGTAATGCCTTTGGCTTTGACGGAAAGGCTTGACCTCGTCTTTGAGCGGAATGTCGTGCGAATGTCCTTTGGCTTGAAAGACTTTAGATCAGCATAGGACCATGCTAACACATCCATGTACTTTTTCAGCAACTTAATGAATTTTCACTTTTCCTCAGCGTCTAACACTTCCCGATATTCATGAAATGAGGATGTTCCACATGACCAGATTGATGGATTCAGTTTTTGGATAAGAACAAGGATCATCCTTTCTCTTTTTCTTGACAAAACGATCATGATTATCGAATAATCATTTTAAGAAAACCAAACCTTTCAAAATCTTATTTCCTTTGAGCTGTATCATTGTATCTTTTTTAGATTCATGTGCTTGGCTGGTGAGAGACTCACGACATGTAGAAGTTGACCCATCGAAATGGAGTTCTTTGAAATTGCCAGTTTTCTCCAAAAAAGTGATAAGTTGGTTGTCATCATTGAACACTTGCCAGTGTTGTGAATTATCTGGCACACTTGGGTGAAAAACCACTTCAATGGTATATGTATCCATTTTTAACCCTAGGTGAGGGAGCATGAGAGAGGTTGAGACGGCCAATGAATCAACCATGTCATTTCAAACTCGCGGAACTACTTTGATTGAGAAAGCATCAAAATCTTTGATGTTATCCCATATTGCATTGCGGTAGTGTCTGAGCTGGTCATTCTTTACTTGGTATATCCCTTTTACCTGATTGACAATTAGCTCAACATCACCTTGCACTCTTAGATTCTTGATTCCTTTTTCTTTTGCAGCTTGCATGCCAGAGTAACAAGGATTCATACTCGGCAATATTATTCGTATTGAATAAGCTAACTTGAAATAAAAAGGGAAAATCTCCTCTTCGGGAGATATTAGAATAGCCCTAGCACCTTTGCATCCACTTGTTACGTAACTACCATTAAAGCTGCAATGTCCATACTTCATTTGAGATCCCTCTTTTTGGACGAGAACATCCATTCTATCTGAGTCGGTAGATAGGAAGTAGTTCCCCATCCCTAACGATTCGAAAAGAATATGAGCCTTAGGGTCATCAGAGTTGGTGACTAGATATTTCTTTTGTGATTCTGGTTCCAACGTTTACATCACCCCTTTGATAGGAATCCTAGCTTTGGACCAGTCCATATGAATTTCCCCACCAACTTCTTTACAAAATCTCCTCCCTAGCAATATCCTGTATGTTGCTGGAATGTCACTATGAGAATAGTCATTTTTACCCTTTTCTTAGGAAATGCCGCGAATGCAAACTGCGCATCCTTGATCTGACCAATCAATGGTACCTATTTGGTTTCCATGGAGTAACATCTACCAAAATGTTTAGTAAGTGTGAGGCCCAAAGCATGGGTGACCTTTACTAACATAACATTGTCAGAAGCTCCAGAATCAATTATATAGTTACTTAGTTTATGACCATTGATCAGGAGAGATAGGTGAAAAGGTTCAATTTTCCCTGATGTGGAAGTTGAGGCAACGTTTACACAAGACATAGGAGGAGTGGGAAGAATTCCTTTTGGGGAAATGGGAGGAAGGATGAAGCTTGACTTTGGATATACTTAGTTAATCTTATAAGCTGATCTGGGTTGGACTGAAGGTATTCAACTTTAGACATCTAGATCTTGGTCTTTTTGGCGTGATCAATTATATCAAATGCGACCAAGGGTTGAGCTAACAAAGGAATGAGTCCTTCGTTTCATGTTTGTGGAGGAGGATTACTGGTCTTTATGGGACTGGAGGAAGGTTGAATTGGAGGAGAAACAGGAGGAAAATATTTCTTTACAACAGGTTTAACTAGGAGGTTGAGTAGGAAGGGGATTACCTCTTTTAGTGATCATTGGCGGTGGAGTTACCACAACCTTTTCCTTTTGTTTTTCAGTAGCAACCTTTGCTTATTTTCCTTGCGAGCGAGTGAAAACCGCGTATGATTGTCCACTTGCATACCCTTGGGTACCCTCTTCTTCATTAGATTCCTCATCTTCAAATTCCATATACCCGATAGTAGAGTTGTCAGTTGGTTCACCGACATCTTGGTCATCTTCGCCTTGCGACGAAGGTTCTTCGTAATTTGGATCATCTTCGATTTCAACCAAAGCATTAACCGAGAGGGCTTGATTGATAACCTTGGAGAAGCAAGCAAGCAAATGCAACCTTTGGGGGTGTTGTTGGGAGTGAAGTTCCTCCGTGGGATATCCGATACGGAGTAGTAGATGATGTTTGAGCCAATTGCTTCTTTAATGAGAGCAAGTCATTTGTCATCTTCGAAATGTTGGATCCGAGGAGGTAGCTGAGAAGAAGTTGATGCCTTTAATTTTGATGGCTCCCATCTTAACTCACTTTGGATATAAGAAGGTTGTCTTCTATCCGAATGGCCATAGCTTGAGCAAGGGCCAAGGTGGGTATCTATTCCTATAAAAGTAAGAAAAACTTTTTGAACTCATGACGTTCAAGAAGAAACACTTTTGATTCTCTAAGGTTAGAATCATAGCAAGCGGCACACTGATTGATCGGTGCTGAATTGAATCGGGTGATAAAATCATGCATGGTTTCATTGGTTTCCTTCTTCATGTGAGTGATTTGTGATAATAACACAAATGCATGTCTTGAAGGTTTGTATCTGTCTTCAAATGCAATCCGTAATGTGGTCTAACTGGTGATGGATTCGACTAGTAAATGTTGGAACCATTCTGATGTAGGCCCTTGCAAGGTCTCTAGAAAGAGACGTACCGATACGTCCTCATGAGTTACATCCAGAATGCTGCATGACATAATAAACATAGCTATATGCGCGTACGTGCTTTGATTTCCACTCCCATCAAATTTCAAGAAATTATTGTGATTTTTGTTGGGGAGGGGGTGGACTGGATGTGGCAATGCTAGAGGACCCATGGAGTTTCCCATGGTACGGGAAGATTTTACACCATTCGAAAAGTAGGAAAAAGAACACGAGCAGGGAGTGTGGTTCCACTTAGCAAAAGAGCACTGCAAGTTGATGTCGAGGCACCTTGTGAAATCCGGATCTTTCATGGAGGCGAGGCACTTCTTGCTGATTGATTTGTTGAGCTCAGTGATGTGAATCGTGCTGGAGTGATAATGAAATTGTGCCTTCGAAGTAGATCAAAAATTGGATCAAATTCCCCATGAGCTCTTCTACCATTAGTAAATGGTTCACCCGCTAGCGTATCCGTTCAGATCTGCAACAATCAGGAGCAGATTTACAACAATCTTTTTGTTTATACTTGCTGATTTTCTAATTTTTCTGGCAAAAATCAGTAGCATGTACTTTTTCAATATTTAATTTACCCTTTTTTAATAACAACCGATTGCGGTTTTCTGACAAAGATTAATAAGGATAAAAGTGGGTCAATTTAGTAGGCTGATTTTCGGATCTTTGACCTGAATTTTGCAAGGTTTTGAAAATAACATAAAATGTCAGAATCTCAGATCTACTGAAATATACAAGTTTTTGTAAAAACTCAGTGAACTAAAAGTTTCTATCTGGTCCAGATCTATGGATTTTCATAAGGAAATTTTCAATTTTGATCACTTATGCAAAATTTTGATTTTTAACAAAGGGTTAAAATTTGCAATCTGGTAGTGATTTTTACAGTTTTTAGTTATTTCCTTAGTTCGATCCCAGCAGAGTCACCAAAAACTGTTGGTCCGAAAATTGTCGGTTAGGCAGGTCATGGGGAAATAGGCCAACAGTGTGCAGGGCATAGCCCCTCTTTGAGGCAGCAAAGCAAAACTAGTTTATTGCTAATCTATCAAGTAGGAATATGTGAAAATCTACACTATTCTAACTTTAGGGGGTTTGGGATCTCATCCCAGTAGAGGTAGTTCCAAAAACGAACAGAAAGGTAGGAGGGAAGGAACAGAGGATGGTAGATATGAAGGAAAAAAATAAATGAATTCCAAGACGGAAAGGTCAAAAGGTTTATGCTTTGAGCCGGTAGTAAACATAGCCAAACTTACTTGCATAAACAATTAAAGCAATACTGATGAACAAATGAAAATAGTAGGAATGAATCTAACAAAATAAAAACATAGATCTAACTTAAGAAAGATCTGATGCAAATAACACATACATTAAGCACAAAGTCTGAACATATGTATTAATATTTCTTCTGTTACAAGAAAACACAAAGTCTTTCTCTCCTCACTTCTTTTTCATACAAAAAATGTCCACTTTGAATACAACAAGTATTCTAGTATTTATAGAAGGAGAGGAGGAAAGAAGACAAAAGCAAACCAACAACTTACAAAATATCTAAAAAGTCAACAGTTGACTTGGGAAATTTTTGGATGGCAACATCCCATGGTGCAACATGGATGATGTCATCATGTATGCCAACATGCTTTTTAAATATTTTACAAAAAACGATCAATGGCTCCTAGAAATAAGAAACAATTCTTCCCCTTTGTAAAATGGTGCAACTTTACGCACATCGACATGACAAAAATTCCCCTTTGTAAAATGGCACAAATTTCGCACGTCGACACGAGAAAAATTCCCCTTTGTAAAATGGCACAACTTTACGCATGTCGACACGACATTCCCTTTGTAAAATGGAGCAAATTTCTGCACGTCAACATGACAAAAATTCCCCTTTGTAAAATGGTGTAACTTTACGCGCGTCGACACGACAAAATTCCCCTTTGTAAAATGGCGAAACTTTACGCATGTCGACACGACAAAAATTCTCCTTTGTAAAATGGCACAACTTTACGCACGCGTCGACACAATAAAAATTCCCCTTTGTAAAATGGCGCAACTTTCTGCGTCGACACAACAAAAATTCCCCTTTGTAAAATGGCGCAACTTTCTGCATGTCGACACGACAAAAATTCCCCTTTGTAAAATGGTGCAACTTTCAGCACGTCGACACTACATTTTCTCCCCTTTGTAAATGGGCACAAAAACGGATAAGTCCTGAAACAACTTGATTTCTGAAAGGGAGTTTTGGGCTCTTTCAAACGTTGTCAAACTTCCTTGGGGCCAAAACAAAATTTCTTGGTGTGGTTACCTACAAATTGCCCTTGTCAATTTTACAGGATAACAGACTGGCGTAGAAGGATGTGCAAGGTAAGCACACAAGAGAAAAAGGTGCAAAAGAGGAAAGCAAAGGAAAAACATTCATAGGTAATGCACATGGAAGAACTAAATGTATAGCTATAAGAGACAAGCATGTAAGAGAGACATAAAAATTCAAATGAGAGTGTGCGAAGCAAGAATGAAGGGGTGTGCGTAACAAGCTAGGAAGGAAGCACACACAAAAGTGAAGGCAATATATGCCGGAGAGAAAGCGGAAGAAGCATACGAGGGAATTAGACATATTTGGAAGGCAAGTTATGAATGCATATGAAGGGTACACAAATTGTTAGGAATAATGCGAGATGCACAAGGATCATGCACAAAGAAAATGAAAGGAGATAGAGGAATGGAGAAGAGCGCGTGAGGGCACGTGAGGGATTGTGACTAAGGAAATTGTGCCAAGGGAACAATCAAAGTGTGCACAACCTACAATATTTGAACTTTAGAGCCAGGATGGGGATGTAAGTTGTCAAAATAACTAGGAGAGTCCTTATTTAGACAATTATAAAAATTGTTGGAGCTCAAACTTGCACTTGTCCTAGATCGGGATGAACTAGTTGTTGAGGCAACATGGGACCTGCTGTCTCTAAGTTGCGGGACCTTACACACTTGAGATAGACCTCTAAATAAGGCTGGTTCCTTTACCTATTCCTAATGCTATAGCTACTCCTAGTGCTGAAATCAAATCCTAAACTAATCATGTCAAGAGGACCATAGTTAGAAGGGTGTGTAAAAATGGAAACTAATCTAAAGGAGGCAATATCACCGAGAAAGAAGGGGGATGAACACAGTTAGCTTTAAGTGAAAATGATGGAGAATGCACATAGAGATGATATACACATGTATCACAATCTGAAACACATCCACATACTCATTTTCATGGGACAAAATTAGAAAAGCAACTTGCGTGGACATGAGCAGCATACTAAACAAGAAATGCATAGGAAAGGCAAGGAAAAACAATAAAAAATGAGCCAAGGTAGAGAATAGACACAAAATGAAGCTTTTATTATTTCTAGAAAATGCACAATCAATTGCAATGGCATATGAGGCCGATATCCACATACAAAGAACCAGATATGAAGGTCTACAACTTAAAATGCTAAGGAACAAAGTTCTTAGAAAAGTAAAGGGACCAATAACCACCTTTACAATGAGCACGAGATCTTACATTTATAGGAGGAGGAAAGAAGGAGAAGAGAAAGAAGAGGGAAACTCAAATTTGAATCTTTAACCACCAACAACTAGTAATGAATGCTTAGAAATCCATTTGTAATGTTTTGAGATGCACCTCCCTATGCGGAGTTTGATTTGTAGAAGAAGGAAGAGACAAGATCCAATCAAATATGGGTGGTTGAGCTAACTCAAACTATGCATTAATGGATTGAGACGCATTTTCGTGCTAGTCACCTACCAAATCCTACCAATATTTGAATCAAAATAATCCAATGTGTAGCCCATGTCATTGCAGAATTCCAAAAAGACAAAGCACACATTAATCTAAGCTCTACAATGCAAATTATGATGTTATGAAGATATGTAGTACAATTTGGATATGCAATGACACATAATACATGCTAATCGGTTGAAGGATTGGCCAACTATTTTTTTTTTTTACGCCACGTGTCACATGCTTTGTTCATTGCAATAATTTGGCACTTAGTTTGTGTGCTTTGATAGGCTACATGTAGCACACACAAGTTTAATAGGTTTCCCCATGACACAATGAATAACATAGAAGGATGCATAAGCTATGCACACGAGAGAAAGAGACATAAAAGAGGAAAGTGAAAGACATGTGCACATAAGTAATGTACACGGAAGAACTAGATGTATAATTATAGGAGAAAAACATGTAAGTGGGGCACAAACATTCAAATTAGAGCGCACGACAATAAGAAGAAGGAAGGTGCGTGAGCAAGACATGAAATAAGTGTGTGACGTGAAAAATAAAGGCAACATATGCCAAGGGACAAAGTAGAAGAAGCATGCAAGGGACTTAGCCTTATTTGTAAGACAAGTTATGAATGCGTACGAAGGGTGCAAAACTACTCTTTGGGAAGAAGGCAAACACACAAGGATCACACACAACAAAAATGAAAGGAGATAGAGGAATGGAGAAAGAGTGTGCGAGGGCTTGTGAGGGACTCTAAGGAAATTATGCCAAGGAACAATCAAAGTACACACAACCTGTAATATTTGAACTTCAAAGCCATAATAGGTATGTAAGTTGTTAAAATAAATAGGATATTTATTTGGAAAACAATTTGGTGAATTTCGGGGCCATCTACCTACTAGTGAAGGAGATTAGTATCCTTGGAGTATCCATTGGGCATGGAGTCAGCTTCAACATATGAACCACGATATGAACTTTAAGAACCACCCGTGAAGTCACTTGAGGCCTTTGTTTGTACTTTGGTGAGCTCGCTAAAAATGATAGAAATGGTTAGAAGATTCTTGAATCAAACTGACATCCTGGAAGAAATAAAAGAGCATGTGCAAGAAGTGTGTGAAAGGAAATGACTATATACAAACAAAATAATGTGTGCGCAACATACTTGGAGGAATTGAAACTATTCTAATATTTACAATGATGCAAAAGACTTAATGGAAGTGTTTGAGATAAATCCCATTGACTGGGATTGGTAGCACACCTCCATTAAGGTGAGACAACTCAAAGGAGTTAGCCTCCTTGCAAGAACTGATAGTATATGGGCCACTCCAAAGTACATCAAAATTTGAATGACACCTGGTTTAGCTCTGTCAACATCCCATTTTAAAACTAAGTTACCAACTTTGAAATCTTGAAGCCTAGCCTTTTTTGTCAAACCATTTCTTTGTTGATTATTGTTGCCGTTCTACCTTGGTCATGGCATATTTTCTCAATTCTTCAAGTTCAACCAAATTTTTCATCCTGATCTCTCTTTGGTCTATGCCCTCAAATTCCAATTGTTGGGAAAGTTCTAATGAAGGAAATTCAAGAGATAAAGGAAGTATAACTTGCTTACCATGAACAAGCTTATATGGAAAAGTACTATTGCCTTCTTCACTTTGTGATTCTATCTGCTTTAGAGTGAGCGCAGAGCCATTTGTGTGCCACATTCTTTGGTTTATATTTATTGTCCGCTTCATGATTCTGATTAGGTTCTTATTAGTACACTCATCCAAGCCATTACCTTGGGGGTAATAGTTAGAAGAAGTCTTCAAATAAATGCCCAGATTGAGCACCAAACTAGAAATTTTATTACCAAGGAAGGCCTTTGCAATATCAAAGATAATGGTCTAAGGAATGCCAAACCTTGTTATAATTCCTTCAAGAAAGTCAAGGATGACTAAATCGGTTGATTCCTTGAGCGTGACAGCTTCTGTCCATCTAGTGAAGTAGTCCATAGCTGTCAGCACCCATTTGTTCCCAACACTTGAGGGAGGATTGATCATGCCTGTGAAGTCAAGACACCATTACAAAAAGGTTGATCTGCTTGGATTGGTCGAGGAGGAGGTGATGCTAACATCTTCTTTCCTACAAATAAATCACATTCTTTGCATTTCAAGACCCACTTGTCCACGTCCATGAATAGGGTAGGATAAAAGTATCCTACCTTAATGATCTTCATTGTTGTTGCCTTGGAGAAAAGTGTCCACTAGATAATCCATCGTGAAATTATGATAATACTTTTTCAACTTGCGTGCCATCAATACATCTCAATAGTATGCCATCAATATTTATTTTGAAGAAAATGCCATCAATCAACATATAGGGAATCGACGCAATATCGATGTCATCTCTTTGATTTGTTCAAACCAGGAGGATATGCACTAGAGGAAAGAAATTTTACCATCTCTTCATCCCGCTATGCGTGCTAAGGAATCCATTCTACTTAAGTTCCATGTGTGAGGGATTTTCATCCGAAACAAAGAAGTCTCTTGATCATTCTATGCATCCTTAACAAGTTGCTTACAAAGTGCGCTACCTCTCTAACCAACTTTGTGGCTTTGATAGTCACATTAAAATCCATGATTTTGGTCACCCATATTACTCTTTTCTCACTGATTTCTACTCCCATGATGAAGTATCTTACACTAGAGTGTGAAACTAACAATTTGACGTGATTTGTGGTGAGCATACTTTTGAAATTCTTTAATGTGTGCACGATGGAAAATAATTGTTTATCTACGTGATTGTATTTTAAGTCGTAATCCTCTAGTGTTTGAATGAAGAAAGCCATTGGATGTTTTAGTCCTTGTTCATTTTCTTGTGTCAAGACAACAACAACACTTACATCAGCTCTGTAAGCATAAAAATGAAATCCTTAGAATAATCTGGATTGATAAGTGTTTGCATGCAAGTAATTTCTTACTTGATTTTGTTGAAGCTTTCTTTTCCTTCTGTTGTCCACTTGAAGACTGTATCTTTCTTGAGCTTCAGGGTGATGGGCCTAACCAGATCCTCCAAAGTTAAGAACAAAAATCCAAACAAAATTTAATTTTCCTAGAAAAGACTGCAAGGCTTTCTTAAATCTTTGACAGGGAGAGGACAAGGATGGCTGAAACATGCTCATGATCAATAACAATATCATTTTGGAGCCAACATGGCCCAAAAAATATTGCCTGTGCCACAACAAAGTTGTGTTTCTTAGGGTTAATGGATACTTAATGGATACTTAATATTCTTTGCATCTCTGAAATACCTTGTCTAGGTGTGTCATATGATCGTGACTCGCTTTGAGAAGGCGTTATGTCATCTAAGTAAAATAGGATGAACTGATTGATATATCCTTTGAAAGCAATGTCCATGGCCCTCTAGAAATGTTATGTCTGCATTTGAAAACCAAAGGGAATCTTATGATATGCATATGTTCCCCATTTAGTTGTAAATGTCATTTTGAATTGATCCTCTTCCTTGACCATGATCTGATTGAAACTAGAATACCCATCCAACATGGAAAATATTTATGCACCTACCCATGTCTATAAAATTTTCTCCATAGAAGGTAGAGGATAATGACCCTTCAAAAATGCCTTATTTAAATATCTGAAATTGATGTAGAGTCTTATTTCACCATTCTTATTGTGTACTAGAATAAGATTCCTGATCCAAGTAGAGTACTTGATAGGAAATATAATTTTTCCTCAACGAGTTTAGAAAATTCTTTCCTCATGAGGGGCTCTATTCTTGGATTGGCTGGTCTCTAATTTTGTCTGATAGGATTGATACTAGGATCAAGGTCAATTGAGTGTTTAAAAACACTTGAATCAATTCCTTTTAGGTCTTCATACTCCCATGAGAAGCTATATCTATATTTTTAACACGAGGATATGAAGGCCTCCTTTTCATCATGCACACAATCTTTACTAAGCGGCCAACTCCTTTCCACTTGCACAACAATAATGACCTGGAGTGTAGTCTTATTACATTGTAGACATATACTTTTCTTCACCCTTGAACTCATCATCAAGGCTGAATATTTTCTCTAAGGTGACCAACCCTTTAGGAAACTTATTTGTTTTGAGTTGAATCACTTGGTCACCATAGTTTTCTTACAAGTTAGCTTGCATGCTTGAAGAGAAATCAAATTTATTTTGAATGAATTGGACAATTTGTGTATTGATGTCAAATAATTTCCAGCTGGTATTATTATCTGGAATAGATGGCTTGATCACCATCTTGATGTTTGTGCATTTCCTTTGACAAAATCCTCAGCAAGTGATAATTACAAACCAAGCGCGCCATTTGATCTGCTTCTTTGTTCATCTTTCTTGGCACCACCTATAGATTCAAAGCTTCAAAGCTCTCAAGGAGGTCCTAAACTCTATGTTTATAAGATTTGAGAAGCTTATTCTTTATCACACACTTGTTTATGACTTGGTGGATGACCAATTTTGTGTCCCCAAAGATCTGCAGTGCCTTAATCTTTCTCTTTTCAGCAATAAGAAGACCATGCACCAACACTTCATATTCTGCTACATTGTTGGAGCATGTAAATTGTAATATGTAGGAAAAAAATAACTTCTCATCCTTTAGAGAGATGAGAAAAACACTCGTGCCTATGTCATTTTTGCTTCTAGATCCATCAAAGTATAACTTCCATAGACCAACATTTTCTTCTTTCTATTTGAGCGCATGCAGTAGCACAACTTCTTCTTCAAGGATGCAGTAAGTACCAAGGCCAATTTCAAAGGATTCAAGTTCTTCAACATATGGATCAAATTTGTGATGTCTCTCAGCCCATTCATCTTGCAACATATCGGGTATGGGAAGATAAATAGGTTGCTCTTTTGAAACTAAGACTTGTTCTTGGCCTTCTTGGATTAGGCAATTAGCTTGAGGGGGATGGGTCATATGACTCAACATGATATGAAAATATTGGATCAACTTGTATGGTAAATCAGGTACCATACCTTATTCTTAGTAACATATGAGACCAATCAGAAGACAACTATCCACCCACTTTAGCAGTGAAATCTCTTAATAGACACATGATAAATAAAGGAGGTAGGTCAATGATTGACACATCTTGAGTTATTGTGAGGCTTGGAAATGCATGGAGGGTTAACTCAATATCCTTGATGACTCCTAGAGTGGTGAAAGTTGAGCCATCAAGTTGCAATACTCCTTTAGACATGGGGGTGTACTTAAGACCTAGGACATCAACAATTTTATTTGGCATAACAAAAGTACTAGTGCTGAGTCAATCATAAAATTGTGCACGGATGTTTACCTATGATTAAGGACATATAAAAGGGTGGGATTTTGAAAACATTACTTTCTTCTCCTCTACTTGAAAGATATTAATAATAGCATGGGACTTTTGGATAACTAGATCTATGCACAAAAGTTGTTCCAGAGATTCATGTAATAGGTTGCGTTGAGATTTAATGGCTAGGGCATCTCACATTATGACATTAACATTTGCTTTCTTCATCTCATTCACAATGTTGAATGGAAGGCCCATCAATTTGTGCATTTGAGGCATAAAAAAATATTTTCTTGATTGTTAAGGTACAGAGGTAGGGGCCTTAGCTTGCATAGAGGTTTGACCTACTAAAGGATGGTTACATGCCACTTATGTAGGAGTGTTGCGTTATACCTCATGTGTAAGAACTTGTGTGCCATGACTATTGGGTTGATGAGCCACATCTCTGTTCTTTTGAGGATTGGATTTTGTGATAGAAGCTAAAGATTGCACATCGATTCAATCTTTTTTTTCTTGTACTTTGTGTTATCAGCAACCTGGGTGCATAGTTTTGTTGCAATATCCACAACTTGATTGATTGCACATAAGTCTTCATTGCAAAAGAACATAAGGTTTGTCTCAGGAGAAAATTTTGAAATTTATTGATTTTTTGATTCCCCTTGTGCTTATGGAAGGTTCATATTTTAAAGAAATTTGGATCAAGTAAGCTTGTGTGTGCAAGACATTAGCACAATGATTCTTATTGTGAGGCATGTTGCAAGGAAAACACCATTATGAATCTTGAGCCATATTGTTCTGAATTGGAACTAGTGCTTGGCTTGCACTAGACATTGTAAGAGTTTACATAGGAGGAATCACTTGCGAGGGGATGTGCACATTATCACGCTATCTTTCATTTTTATGGTTATGCCCATATATTTGATTTGTATATTGATTTCTAAAGGGATGATGGCTTTGGTTATACCCTTGATTAGAATTATTTCTAAAGGCTTTGTGCTACGCTTCTCTAAAGATATGACTTTATTGGATAAATTTCTAATTAGGGCCTTCATTTCTTCATCTTCCTTCTACTGTGTGAGAGAATATGATGCGGCTATAGTGGGTGAGCACTCTGCTAGGGAACAAGAGTAATAGGAGGTTTGGGGTGTATGAGGCATTTCTAAAAACAAGGTTACGGGTGGTGTATGAGCTAACTTCCCAACTTGTATTAGGTAATTTTCAACATTAATGGCTAATGCATAAGCCCTAGGTAGTGTTGTGCCTCCTATGGATTGAATTACGACAACAATGTTAGAATTCAAATCCCTTAAGAAGTAAAGGAACACACCCTCCGGAGTTGGTCTTACTAGGGTTGGAATCCTCTCCCATGTATTTTGATATCTAAAATTGAAGTCTGCCATAAGTTCATTGGGAGCTCTCTTTATAGTTGTTAGTTGTTCAAGCAAGGAGATATTATCTGTCTTTCTCTAAATTGATTGTCAAGGGCTACCCCAAACTGATTCCAATTTTTAATTGACCCGATGTTTGACTCTTGAACCATTGCAAAGCTGTCCCTTTGAATGAAGAGGCTAATAGTCTAACAACCACATCTTGTTCAACAACTTGGTCGATGGCGTAGACATTGGAAATGTCCTATATGTGGTTAGCTGGAGTAGTATGGTTCTCCCCAGTGAATAAAGGGAAACTCTTAAGTGTAGATGCTGGAATAGAGTTTTGTGCATTAAGAGTAAGGGGACTATTACTAGTGAAATTCAAAATCCTTAATTGGCTTGATTATGTTGTGCTACCATGATGATAGGCCTAAGAGTTCCAATAGGCTATAAAGAAGGCCTTTTGGGAGGTGGTGTTGAAATTACATGGTGCGTAAGAGATGGAGATGCATGCATGATCACTTTTTGTGTGTTCTTCTTGGGGAAAGATGGACGTATTCAAAGGACTCTTTAGATGAGCTTTGTCTTATATGTATTCTTCTCATGAAAGGCACACAAAATACTGAAAATAGTAGATCTAAGTGTTAGGAGTGCCAGATGTGTTGAAATAAGCCTCCAAAGGATGGAAATCACTAAGTCACACACCAAAACTTAACAATGATGAAATTTAAGATTTCAGTGTTGGTCCCACTAGGCATGCCAAAAAATTTTGGAGCTCAAAATTACACCCATCCCAGATCAAGATGAACTGGAATGTTAAGGCAACATGGGATTGTCTCTAAGTTGTGGGACCTTGCATGCTTGAGATAGACCTCTAGAGAAGGTGTTTCCTCTACCTATTCCTACAGCTACAACTACTCCTAGTGCTGAAATCAAATCCTAAAATAATCATGTATAAGGACTAGAGTTAGAAGGATGTGTAAAATTGGAAACTAATCAAAGGGAGGTGATAACACCCAAGAGAAGGGGTGATGAACACAATTAGCTTTAAGAAAAATTATGGAGAATGCGCATAGATATGGTATACATGTGTATCATAGTATGAAACACATCCAACCACTCATTTTCATGCAATAGAATTAGGAAAATAACCTATAGGGACATGAGAAGGCACAACATACAGAAATGCATAGGAAAGGCAAGGAAAAACAATAAAAAATGAGCCAAGGCAGAGAATAGCCACAAAATGAAGCTTTTATTGTTTCTAGAAAATGCACAATCGATTATAATGGCATATGAGGCCGATATCCACATGTAGGGAACTAGATCGAAGGTTTGTAACTTAAAATAATAAGGAACAAAGTTCTTAGCAAACTAAAGGGACTAATAACCACCTTTACAATGAGCATGGATCTTATGTTTATAGAATGAGGAAAGAAGGGGAAGAGAAAGAAGAGGGAAAATCAAATTTGAATCTTCAACCACCAACAACCAAAGTAATGAATTCCTAGAAATCCACCTATAATGTTGTCGAGATGTGCCTCCTATGTAGGTTCTAGTTGTAGAAGAAGGAAGAGGAAAGATCCAATCAAATTTGGGTGGTTGAGCTAACTCAAACTATGTATTAATGTCATGAGACATGTTTTCCTACTTCTCACCTACCAAATCTCGCCAATATTTGAATCGAATAATCAAAATGTAGCCCACATTAGTAGCTTTCCAACAAGACTAAGCACATATTAATCCAAGCTATGTGGTATAAGTTATGATGTTTTGAAGATTTGTAGTGTAATTTAGATACACAATGACATGTGGTATGCTTGATTGGATGAATTGGCCAATTGTTTATTTATTTTTTCATTTTTTCCATGTGTCACACAATAGTTTGTTGCAAGGATTTGGCACCTAGTTGGCATGATTTGATAGGTTGCGTGTAGCACACTCAAGTCTAACAGTTGCCATGTGGCACAATGATGGTGTAGAAGGATGCACAAGGTATGGCTGCAAGAGAAAGAGGTGCAAAAGAGGAAACTGAAGGACATGCACATGTAGGTAATGCACATGGAATAACTAGATGCATAAATGTAAGCGACAAGTATGTAAGTGGAACACATGAATTCAAATGAGAGCGCAAGATAACAAGAAGGAAGGGGTGCATATAGAAATTTAGGAAGGAAGCACACAATGCACAAAAGCGAAGGAAAAATATGCCAAGGGAGAAAGAGGAAGAAACATGCAATGGACTTAACCATATTTAGAAGGCAAGTTATGAATGTGTGTGAAGGGTGCACAAACTGTTAGGAAGAAGATGGACACAAAAGGATCACGTGCAAGGACAATGAAAGGAGATATAGGAATGGAGAAGAGCATGCGAGGGCGTGCGAGGTACTACAACCAAGGAAATTTTTCCAAGGGAAAAATCAAAGTGCACACAACCTGCAATATTTGAACTTCAGATCCAGAAAGGGGATGTAAGTTGTCAAAATAACTAGGAGAGCTATTTGGATAACAAGGACATATCACCATCCACTTTGTTGATAATATATGTGCGCTTATGCTTATCACTACTATCATTCACACTATTTGTATAAAGTGTGTAATCATTGAAAATGAATCCACCATTAATCTATGTGCTCACTCCCTTTTAAAGAATTTTGACATTACTGATAATCTCATTGTTAAAAATTCCACTCTCATTCATGGCTATGATTCCACTACTTGTACATGTCTAGGCACTATCACATTACCTATACAAGTCAGGCCTAAGATTGTTCCTATAATATTCTTCATTATTGATGCCTCGTTTCAATTTAATCCCTTGTTGGGTAGACCCTGAATTCACATAATGCATTTGATCCCATATATTGTTTATTGATGCATTAAATTATTACATGATGGTTATGAACATACCATTGCTGCCGACCCTGATCCATTTAATTTCTGCTGCATAGACCCTATTACTGCTATGCCTATTCCTCCATCGTAGCTTATTCCATATAGCAATATTGGTACATATGACATTGGTCAATCTAGTGCTTCACAACCTTCTTCCAACTCTACAAATATGCTATCCATTTCCACTCACACTACTAATATCATTTCACCGACGATGTCTTCTGCAACAACAATTTCCACTTTGCTTGTTGAGACTCCTCTCACTCCTACATCTAACTCACCTCCTACTAATATCCTTTATACTGCTCTCTAGCATGAAAATGCTAGCACTAATGATTCTGATGATGAGGTCGATACCGTTGAGCTTACTGATGAAAAATTACGTAATCTTAATTTTAATCTGCTTGAGATAGATGAGTCATATTTCAATGATACTTTCATTGCTATTGGATCTGGTGAATATCAATTCAAACAACCCCCTCCTTATACTAATGCTATGTTACTTTATTGGGGGTCTATCCATACATTGAACGTCATCCCACCTTCCTCATCTTCTCATGAGAAACATGCATATGTGCTTCCACCTTTCACACACACTCTTATCATTAATAATGCTTACTAGCCACACATTCCATTTGATATTACTAGTTGTGATATCTTTGTTTACACACATGATGGCTTGAATTGGCTTGGGTTGACACTTGATAATATCTTACCTCCACCTCATTTGCCTCATCTCTATCATGGATGTGTTCATATTATTGTTGCTTATGGTCTCCATGTTTTCCATCTACTAGTCTTGGTTGCACGTACTTCTTTCACTTCTCCGCTTACTCTTGGGAAGTCTTGGCTTGACTACATTGGTGGCACTCTCAATCTTGATCATATTGATATCACATTTCTGTACCCTTTGGCTGCATTTCTATTTACAATGACTCATTTCTCGGCTATTAAAAAAATATCACTCATTGGTATGCATATGGATGTCCACCACGACCTTTCATTGATGAAGAGTATGAAATTGGCATGTACAACTTATGCCATAAAGGCTCCTTATATGATCAGCCGCACACTATTGCTTACCAGGTCTTTGACACATCTCCATTTGGATTGGATCATGAAAATGGTGACCTCTTAGATGATGTTACTTGATTCTTATTCACATCATACACTTGGGGGGAATCATGCTTGCTCTTCCCCCCCTTCTAGCATCATCAGTGTCTCACATTTATAATTTTCCACTATACACTTCACATCTAGTCTTTCGTATTCACTTTGCATTCCATTCCATTCACACTCACAACATGTTGCTTATCTTGGTTGCCATTATTCTTATTTTCTTATATTCACATGTTACACTTTGCTTACTATGTTAGCTAGATATTATGTACATCATTGTCTTTTCTATATACACATGCGCATTCACTTCTTCTCTAGTTATGAATGTAGACTTTACACAAATCTTTACATACAACATGGATGCTTGGCATTGTACCTCTTACCAGTCCCACTGAGGCTCCTAGGGGCATCTACTTTTGTACACATTATAGGTGCTATTATTTTGATTATACTAATTTTTACTATTACTAGCACACTACTCTAGGGATATATACACGTCTTGACATACTTTTTATCTTCCTAACATGCTAAGCTGGTGCATACTGTGCAACATTTGCATTATAGGAACTATTTGCAACCATGGTTTGTCTTACTTTGCTTGTCACCTGTTTACCATTGTATGTCATTGTTTACGGGATTTTCCATATGCATTGCTTGTATGTCTTTGGATGCTTTGGCTTTGATTGTCTTGCGACATTGTGAGAGATGTCCCATGTTTGAAACCCACTTTTCATGTTCTACACTTTCTTCTTTGTTGTTAGATTACACATTGTATTATATATGTGTCTTTGTCTTGTTTACTCTAATGCATGTTTCCAACCACTTTGTTTGCATGTGCCTTGGTTTCTACTAAGCACATTCTCTCTCCCTACAGGTTACAATTTCAGATCAACATCTAGTCTTCTAATTTGGGCCACATGCTCCTAACAATGTCACATATACCCCAAATGTGGGGGGCATACATTGTGAGAATCGGTCACCTCAATTAGTAGTACAAAGTCATAGTTCGGACATGCATAGTATAAGAACATAACAATATTCAATTACAAAAATGGATAAGATTCGACTTGGGTCCTCGGTACAACATAAACACCATCACCCATATTGTAAGGTTGTGGACCTAAATAGCTTTCACTGGAGCATGCATTACAAAGTGACTGGGTTACATAGATATCAAAGATCGGTCGGGGCTTGACCAACATCGGTCAGGAGAAAATGGCATCGATCAGTTGACAGGAGTAACCAACATCGGTTACCTATGTGGGAGTGTTTTATTTATAAGTCACAGGATTTAATATAGCTTTTGTTTTAAATCAAATCTATTGGATGTAATTACATAGATATTGTTCCCTAAGTTTGTCTAGGCTTATATAAACTAGAAAACTAGGGTTAGAGGTGTTAGATGAGAAGAAGAGCATAATCCTTGGTTAAAAGGATGATGATGAAGAAGAAGAATAAGAAAAAGTAGATTACATGAAGATATGAGATTTCATAGAGAGAAGATGAGCAGAAGGAAAGTGAAGGTACACTGTTGGTGAGAAGATGGTATTATCTTCTACTATATTTCCTTTGTATTATTTAGTCTCATGTAATGGCTTGCATAATATGCAAAGCACTTAGTGTTTCTTCTTGTTAGATCCATAGGTTGTTGTGAGATATTGTATTACAGATCCGTGAGATCATGATGTATTGTTGATCCATAGGAATCTAGTATTGTAGAGGAAGTTGTCTCCATGTTTACACAAGTTGATGTAGTGATGGAGGAGAGACTTACTTCTTGGTGCATGCTTATGGTTACACATTGGTAGACCCTTCTAGAGGTCTTGTTTATAGATTCATAGTACAGTGAGAGCTTGGTTACACAATGGCAGATGTAGGGTAGCTTCTTGTATGTGAGATTTGGTGGTGTTTGAGGAGGCATTGTTGTAGTGCACTCGGTGTAGATCCGGTTAGGGATATAGAGGAGACACATATGGTGGTATGGAGGCATAATTTAGTGTACTCAAGTAGATCCAATTAGAGATCTAGAGGAGGAGATACTCTTGTAGAGATACATGTACTCTTGTTGTACATAAGAGTTGGTTTGTAATCTCTTGCTTATATGTTATATATATGAGATCTCTATCTTTGTTGGATGTAGCCCACATTGGGTGAACCACGATGCATGCTATTTTATGTGTGTGTACTTTTGTGTGATTTGGATTATTCTTGTTTATACTTTTACTTGTAGATTTTGTGGGGATTGTTAGATCCGTATTTGCATGTTTTGAGTTTTATATTCAATGGTTGCAATGTTTTTGCATAGACCCATCCCCAAAAAATAGTATAAGAGCTTGGTTATTTCAGAGAAAGGTTTTACTTCAGTATATTATTAGTGGTTTACTAACAGGTGTATGAGAGTAGGGTTTGTTTTTCCTAATGTGAAAATTGTAGGAAGAGATTTAAATCTCAAGTGGAAGCTAGAAATGTGAGGTTCTTTGGAGAATACAATGATCGACTTGATTAGGTGGTAATCGGTGTCGGTAGGGTGATTTGTGTGGTCGATTACAAATGACCATGGTCAATTATTGGGCAACCTAGTTTTAAATAGAAAATCACAGATTTGAAGAAATTGAGAGATGCATGGAATGTGTCTTGTTTGTTGAGGTGTCCCTAGTTCTTGGAGGCACAAGCATGGTGGTTAGATTATAGATCCGGGTTATAGAGGTATGGTTTTATATTGGTTTGGCAGCGCTTTACATTTTGATTGCACATGAATGTTTGGATTACAGATCTGAGGTAGAGGAGCAAGTTTTGCATCCTTGGTGTAGTTAGATGCACGGGATTCGATAGA
Organism: Taxus wallichiana var. yunnanensis; assembly: GCA_018340775.1. Lineage (NCBI taxonomy): Eukaryota > Viridiplantae > Streptophyta > Pinopsida > Cupressales > Taxaceae > Taxus > Taxus wallichiana. The sequence goes on along the minus strand of CM031234.1, from coordinate 689,982,147 downwards.
GAGGTTGTAGCACAGAACGAAGACAAAGCTTCCATTAGAGAAGCATGTACTTTAGTTAAAGATGCGGTTGAGTATCTTGGTGCTAGTAAGGTGATGTATTTCATCTTGATGTAATTTTATTGCATGGATTATTTGATGTATTATTTTTGTACGAGATTTGGGTGCTTCTTAAAATGATTGGCTTAGCTCAACTAGTGGCTTTGATCAAAGTAGGCCCCTGGTATGGTGTTCCATGCCAAATTATAGGGCATTGGGTTCATTCCAGTAGCACCAACATCAGTCTTGGAACCGATGTCGGTCATAGAGGGTAACCGATACAGTCGGTCCCTGTGGTCCATCTCTGTGGTAGCTTATCCGTACAGGGTTTTTTGCAGCATAAGAGGGCATGGTGGTTTTATGTCCTATTTTGGAGGATCTGGTTTCTTGCATAGAGTGTACATGGCAGAGATGGTGTAGATCAATTCAATGATTGAATCATAAAGATGATGGAGTTGGATCGGTTAGTGAAGTGAGACTCTAAGTCAAGTATCTCTATATGGTTCATGTTTTATTTCTTTCGTTTGAAGCAACTAGTATTATGTTTGGATTGTGTGCACAAGTAAAAATTTGCACCATGGATATTTGGTGGGTTTGACTTTTATTTCTGGGATGTGTTGGAATATTGAGGAAAAGGGTATTCATTCTAAGGATGAGATCCTCAATGAAAATTCATGTTTAGACACATAGTTATAGGTAAAAGGAAGAGGCTTAGTACACATGGATAAAAGAAGGTGATTCACCTACTTCACAAGAAGTCCAAACTTCTGTGATGTAGAGGTATTCTTGGTTAAGATGGGAATCAATTTATATTTCTTTCATTTGGTTTTATTTCTCACTGATATATATATTAGAGCTTTTGAGATTGTTATCAGATGCAGTGCAGGGGAGTTCATGTTGAGTAGGAGCAAGCCATGGTTGTTGGCATTGCAGGTTGGACACAGATGCATATGCAGAGTGAGAGGAGGATGCTACTATTTAGAGTGGCTAGGAGGCACAAAGTGGTTATGGAGGATAGTCATAGTTTTGCAGGTATTTTGAGTTTATTGCATGGTGATGTCACTTCTGGTTTATTTTGTGGTGCCTGGATATTCCTATGGGATTGTAGTTGATGGTTTATTCAGATGGGTTGAGATGATAGAGAAATTTTTAGAGTTTGAAGGGTGTAGAAAAGAAAATTTGACTATTATAGAGACCGGTGTATTTTAGGGGTAATCATGGTTGGTCATATGGTAAGCGTGGTCGGTCAAGAGTTCAAGCCAACTATGGTAATCATGATGAAAATAGTCAAGAGTTCAAGCCAATGTGGTAACTCTTGGTGATAAGGAAATCAAGCCAACTATGGTAATCATGGTTGGTTTGACAACAATGTATATTTACCATTTTTGGATGGTGCCCTTGTTTTGTTTTCATCTTGGTTGGTTTGTGCAGAGTATGTTGATGACATGTTTGCTGGTATTTACACTTGGTATTAGTTACATGGTTTAGCATGATTAACTATTATTAACATTGTTTGAGCACATGATTCATATTCAACTTTGGAGTTAGTTGGTGGTGAGACTTGGAGCTTCTGGATAGCTTTGGTGATATGGATGGATGTACATAGTGAGTTTGTACATGTTGATAGATTCTTTTTGTGAGTCTTTGATGATGTAGATATTTGATTTACACATGTATGCCTTGATCATGAGTAGGGGATGTTTGTATTTCCTCTTGATTACTATGTTACTCCATGAGAGATGTTATCTACATATGATTGTCTTGGAAATGCTAGTTGTTTATGCGGGGTTGGATTTACAAATTACAGTGTTTAGATTCTTTGAGTTATGTAGGTTTTTGATTGATCACCCCTTTATTACAGGTAGAACTCATTTGGGATATCTTTACCCAGGATCTTGTTTTGCTTTCACATATTCCAGTTTGACTTGTCTTGGTCAATTATATTGGTGGTTACATGGAGACATGGATAGATGGATGGAGAACATGGTTAGTTTTACTGGGTATGGCTTTGGATGTGATAGAGGATCAATACTTTAGTTTGAGTGGGAGCTCTCACGGTGTGTTTAGTCATGATGGCTTATTGCATGAGGATCTTAGTTGGCTTGATTGCACGATACCAACAATTGGTAAGGTGTTACGATTTAGTGGGATCTTGAGGCTTGGTGTCACATATCAATTATATCTTCATGTAGGTCTGGTGAGTCATGTTTTATATTCTTGGTTTTAGAATATGGTTTGATCTTCTTGGTTTTTTATTTTTTGAGAGAATTGTTAAAGGAAAGAATATATGGTCTTCATGGTGTGTAGAGGACGGTGATGTACAAGTACAAGTACAGAGGCTCAACAATTTATCTCCAAGTGGGAGATTGTTAGGTTTTGGAGCTAAATAGCTTCATTGGAGCATGTATTACAAAGTGACTGGGTTACATAGAGATGACATCGGTCGGGTTTGACCAACATCGGTTAGGGAGAAACTAGCATCGTTCGGAGTGTCAACAGGAGTAACCAACATCGGTTACCTGTGTGGGAGTGTTTTATTTATAAGTCATGAGATTTAATATAGCTTTTTTAAGCAAATCTATTGGATGTAATTACATGGCTATTATGCCCTAAGTTTTTAGGCTTATATAAGCTAGAAAAATAGGGTTAGAGGTGTTAGATGAGAAGAAGAGCATAATCCTTGGTTGAAAGGATGAAGAAGAAGAAGAAGAAGAAAAATTAGATTACATGAAGACATGAGCTTTCATAGAGAGAAGCTAAATAGAAGGAAAGTGCAGGTAAACTGTTGGTGAGAAGATGGTATTATCTTCTACTTGTATTTCCTTTGTATTGTTTAGTCTCATGTAATGGCTTGCATAGTATGCAAAGCACTTAGTGTTTCTTCTTGTTAGATCCACAAGTTGTTGTGAGATCTTGTTATTGCTCATTCTTGTAGATCCACATGTTGTGAGATCTTGTATTACAGATCCATGAGATCATGATGTATTGTTGATCCATAGGAATCTAGTATTATAGAGGAAGTTTTCTTCATGTTTGCACAAGTTGATGCAATGATGGAGGAGAGACTTACTTCTTGGTGCATGGTTACTGATTGCACATTGGTAGACCCTTCTAGAGGTCTTGTTTGTAGATTCACAATATAGTGAGAGCTTGGTTACAGTGGAAAATACGGGGGTAGCTTTTGGTATGTGAGATGTGGTAGTGTTTCGAGAGGCACAATTGTATTGCTCTCGGGTAGATCCAGTTAGAGATATGGAGGAGAAACATGTGGTGGTATGGAGGCATGATTTAGTGTACTCAAGTAGATCTAGTTGGAGATCTGGAGGAGATACTCTTGTAGAGATACATGTACTCTTGTGCAGAAGAGTTTGTTTGTAATCTCTTGCTTATATGTTATATATATGAGATCTCTATCTTTGGTGGATGTAGCCCACATTGGGTGAACCACGGTACATGTTGTGTTATGTGTGTGTACTTTTGTGTGATTTTTTAAATTCTTATTTACACTTTTACTTGTAGATTTTGTGGGGATTGTTAGATCTTTATTTTTACGTTTTGAGTTTTATATTCAATGGTTGTAATGTTTCCGCATACCCCCTTCCCCAACAAATGGTATCAGAGCTTGGTTATTTCAGAGCAAGGTTTTGCTTCAGTATATTTTTAGTGGTTTATTGACAGGTGTATGAGAGTAGGGTTTTTTTTCCTGATGTGAAAATCATAGGAAGATATTTAAATCTCAAGTGGAAGCTAGAAATGTGAGTTTACTAGAGAATACAATGACCGACATTGGTAGGTGACCGTGGTCAATTACATGGTGACTTTGGTTGGTTCTTAGAAACCTAGTTTTAAACAGAAAATCATAGATTTGAAGAAATTGAGAGATGCATAGAATGTGTCTTATTTTTTGAGGTGTCCCTGGTTCTTGGAGGCACAAGCATGGTGGTCAGATTGCATATCGGGTTATAGAGGTATGGTTTTATCTTGGTTTTACTGATTCTTTATGTTTTGATTTCATGTGCATGTTTGGATTGCAGATCGAGATAGAGGAGAAAGTTTTTCATCCTTGGTGTAGTTAGATGCATGAGCTTCGAAGAGAGAGTTTGTAGCACATAACAAAGACATGGCTTCCATCATAGAAGCATGTACTTTAGTTGAGCTAAACCATTGTTGCATTATCAAGTGATCAAATTGTCAAAGCTATTTGTATCCACATAGATATCAAATGTTAGGTGGAGAACTACATGTAATTTGAGACCTCTTTAGAGTATTTGTATGGATTACAATTCAACCCAACCACTACCTTTTTGTAGGGTCTTTTACCCGTGTTTATGGTTTGAAGCTATTTTTACATCCTACGAGAGGGTTTCACATATATGCAACACCTAGAGTTTCGAGTGGAGCATTTTTTAAGATTTGCAAATATATATGAAGCTATAGAGCACCAACACACAACCATATGAAAATTTCAAATGAGTACGAAACTACCAAACAATTCCATACACCTTTGATGGCTCCATACCTTCTTAGTTTGCTCTCTATTTTTAAAGACAAAGCACTTACATATCATTTCTAGAATGCATAGTCCTATAATAGTGTCGATTAGCTTCATGAGTCTAAAATTATCTAGGTACACTTCTTTCTTGTATATTCACTTTATTAGTAATCGCTTCTAATATCATGTCTTGTAATTTTATGAAAATATTATATTTTTAATTTTAATGTTTATTAATTAATTTGAATATATTACCTATTGTTAACCTTTACTCCTATGAATAAATAAGAATACATTAACCTCAAAAACATTATTTATTTATTTAGGGTGTAATCATTTGGTGAACCCATTTATTGATTGAATCCTTCATCTATTTGGCCTAGGTTATCCTATTCCAACTCAAACCCTTTGTTGCATACCCCTAGGGTTAAATTTTAACTTTGTGCATGTTTTTCTTCTACAAAATTTCATCACACGGTGATCACATCAATCATACACTCATTAAGAATATCTAAATACCCAATACACCTAGAAGGCATATGCATACTATGGCTTCCTCTCCTCTCCCTATTTAAGAGATCCTGCTATTTATGAGAATATTTATAATGACGTGTACAATCGAATTCGACTTGGACTCTGTCACACATCATGTTGAAGTTAACCTACCTCTTGGGTCAATATAATTAAAAATGATGAGGAAATGAATGATATAGACCATGATCAATTTCAATTGTTATATAGATCACAAAACAAGTTTAAGTTTTATGTCATTTCGTAGGGATTTTCACGACCACCCACATAATATTAACAATATTTTTAATCTTCTTCTTTCCATTAAGGATTCTCATGATTCTCAATCTTGAAAATTGATTACAAAATATCCTCTCTACGTGCTTAATTGTTATCACATCTATTGTGCCTATATTTTTGGGTACATCCCATATTCCTCTTCATAATGTTACAATATTTATCACTATGTATACTACTATTCCTACAGCCCTTACACATGCCCATGGGTATTTCTACTCATCTTCTACTACATTCCTTTGAGCATATTGTTTATAGTTTGTAATCCCAAGTATAAAAATTACAACAAGGCGTCTTTAGGCCTTCTAATGTTATGGATTCTACTCAATTGCTTCACAATCCACTTGCACCTAAAATAACATCTTATCCTCTAACCCTCGGAGTCTGTTAGCTTCCTATGTGTGAGAGTAAAAGTGATCTTGAATAATATCTTCAATCATTTTACGTCGCTTTCTTAGACTATACTTACAATGATCAATTACTTATTAATTTTTTCCATAGAAGTCTCAAATACTATTCTCTATAATGGCTCTATAATTTACCTAAGTATTTTGCATGACATTTTACTCCTTTAGCTAATCAATTCATTGCACACATTTCCATCAACATTGGTGAAAATATTTCATATTCTCAAATGGATAAGATGTAATAAGGCTCCAATGAACCATTTAATGACTATATTTTGCATTATAAGACTATGCTTACTAAAATAAACAATATACTTGTAGACAATGAGCTTCAAGATTTATTCACTTAAAGTCTCCTTTTTCCTTTATAATAATCAATGATGTTTGATGAATTTTGATATTTCGATGAGCTATGTCATAATTTAAAAGAATGATAGACCAAGCTCCTTACTTTGAACAAGTTTAAGTATGCATCTAATGCCATTAATACATCCACATCTAAATTTATAGGAAAATCTAATTATAAAGGAAAACCTAATGATAAAAAGACTTAAAATAATTACTATTAATGCCATATCTCAACCCACAAATCTTCAACTACAAGTTGTTCCTCAAAATCAATTCACATCGTTTCCCTCCTCCCCTAAAGTTATCTTACAAAAGTGACTAGAGTATAAACTTGTATCTCTCCCTAATCCTATTGAGGTTGATACAAAAAGCCTCATCATAAGAAATTTGATTGTAATGCTTATTAAAAATTCCAAATGTATTGGACCCTCTAATAATAAATAATTCAAGCTTCATCATTGAAAAACACTGAAATTTGGAATTTTGGACTTTGGAAACCCTTGATTTCACTATGTACTCTTCTTTATGACAAATGCCACTTCTATATTCCTACTTAGAATTTTTTGAGGTCCATTTTTAATCTTATTTATCCTTGCACGTTGAAATGTGGACAAACTATAAGAATGCAATTTACAATATATATAGGAAAACATCAGTTCACCAACTCATAACTTCATTTGGCATATTCTTATCTCATGCCCAAGACCATACAGTCTGGTTATGGCCGTACCATACAGTCCTAACCTATTTGTATGGTCTTGGACTAATATGTATTTCAACTACACTCTCAAATTCAAATCTTTCAAAGTGTGTCTTATACACCATCTAAGTTATCCTTTCTTATAAAATCATCTATGGAACCCTATATAAGTAAGTAAACACTACGTCATTTGCTTACCTAGAAATCCTAAGACAATGTAATAGGGATCACACTTCTTATAATTGTAAAAGCTATTCAAAGCTCCTAAATCTCAGAATTGCACATTTACATTCATTGGGGAAACACCCATATCAGGTTTGAAGCTACAAAATCAGGTCAAGGCAATCATATCTCTCATCTACAAGCATCCAAGAATCCTCTCTCTAAGTGTTTAGAGAGGGATCCGAGTCAAAGTAAACATGGTCAAAGAAATCACCAAATTTGATTAATCTATCTAAATATCACATGCTAGGTGAAAAATGATGTGCAATTTTGAGGCCTCTTTGGAGTAGTGTCAATGTTGGTGGTGCATGGGGGTTCTCACAACCATTATAATGTTTATTTTACAAGGCTCTTCATCCATGGCTAGAGTTTAAGTTGATGATTAGTTCATTTTGGGAGCTTTGCTACACATGTGACAACTAGGGTTTGGACAAATCTAGGAAGGTGAACAACCCTTACAGTTATAAAGACATGTTCAAAGTAGGTACAAAACCATATAGAAGGGGATGGATGTACGATATGATATTGACGTAGTGGTAAGGTCCTAACATAGGTATAGACAAAGTTCCAGTCTAGTTTGTGAGGATTTCTCGGTGTTAGTTATTCCTATTTATTTATTTCATAGTCCCATATCTCCCCAGAAACCATCAAGAATTAGCCAAGTGATTTTATACTTCCATTTCATGTTTATGAATATATGTTTGCTTGATAAATTTGATTTGGTGTATGTAAATTCTTCCTATTTGATATGAGTTGCAAATATGAATTAGTTCTCGCCTCATTGCATATTTGTTATATTTGTAAATTAACTCTAATATATCCTACACCTAATTAAATTGACCTAAAATTTAATTAAGGGTTAAACATTTTGGTGAAACTACTTTTGATCAAACCCTTAACCTAATTTAGGACCCATTCCTTTAGAATTAGGCCTTCTAACCAAACCCTAGGGTTGTCTTAGGCATGTGTGAATTATTTCTACCCTTTTTGATTTAGGATTTATTCCCACTATATGCTCTTTCTTATTAATTTATGTTTTCTTTTTCTTATTTTCATGGATTCTACTTTGGCTCTTTCCATCACTTCCAATGAATATATCAAGCATTATCCTATTTTCCAAAGTATCTTTACCAACCTCTACCATCTCCATCTACATCCCAACACATCTCTTGACTATGTCATGACCACAATTCTGGACCTTTCTCCTTCCAAGATGAGCCCATATCCTTCACCACTGATGAGTCTCCTCCTCAAGATATAATTGATATTAGTATTTCAATTTATGTGCAAGTCACTATCCATAATACTTTGATAAAAAATGTTCTTATTGATAATGGTTTCAGCCTCAAAATTTGCAATATTTCCTTTTAACATCTTTTGGGAATTCCTACCAATGATTTATCCTCTTCTTTTATTATTATTCATGGATTTGATAATATACCATGTAATCCCCTTGGCTAGATCACATTACACATGACAACCATATATTATGTTATGCCTAATGATCTCAATTATAATTTTTTTCTTAGGATGACCTTGGATTCATGCTATGCACGATACTTCATAATATCTCGAGTTCTCTCACTAAGGAACCATTTTCACCATCCAAGATGATCCCAATACTTTCAATTTATATGACACTATGAACATTAATGATATCAGTACCCCTCATGTTTATCCTTGTTCCCCTCCTTATCACACTTATGGAAAAGGACACCAATTGTTATTACAACATGAATTTACTAGATATGGACTTGGTTGTCGTGGGAAATGCATTAAGGAGCCTCTTCACATAAAATAACAACAACATAAGGAGGGCATTGGATATTTTATCCACCTATGGTATAAACCATCATTAGTTCCACAATTCCTACCCACATCACATCACCTATTACATAAAGTAATCACTTTGTGTAATTGACATCACCATTGTAATTAGTTCACCTTGCGATCATTGATTCTAGTGCATCACCAAATATCCCATCCTTAGATGTTTTTCTTAACAAATAACCCCCTAAAGTACATTGGTGAATATGAGGATCTCCCTCTCTTCTATCATAATAATAGGTTTTGTCATATTTCATCACCTCACGCGTATTTTGGGGATGGATTTTTTTTACGGAACACCTGATGCACTTGATACAATTCTCACTCAACCATACATGTTGAATATCTCTCTACCTTGTTAAACAAAGAAAAGGTATATTTTAACTTTAGCACCAACAATGACCCTCACCCTATCCTCTTAGTGGTCACCCTAGTACCATTGAACATGCTTATATCCATTACGTGTTGCAAGATTTCCCCGACTGACCGTTTTGTGTGGACCTATAATGACATGTACAAAATTGATCCCTTTGTTGTCATGCATAACATTGTATTGCACAATAATACCAAACCTATTTATTACAAGATTCGTAAAATACACCCCAATGTAGCTTTAATGGTCAAAAGATATATTCAACAACTCTTGGATGTTGACTTCATCAACACTATTGATTATCCCCAATGGGTTTATAATATAGTGCTTGTCACCAAGCGCAATGATGATATTCAACATTGCACTAGATTTCATGACCTCAATAAGGATTTCCCTAAGGACACTTTTCCACTTCCTCGTATTGATATGATTGTAGAATTGGCCATAGGATATGACATGTTATCTTTCATAAATGGGTTTGATAAATACAACCAAATTAAAATTAACCTAGTAAAATGTTGGTGTGTGTTATTTTCCACATCATTAGGTGAGTCATCTCACTTAGGTGAGATCATAGGTCCATGTGTCATTTAGGGGTCATTATGAGATTCCCTTATGCGTCAATGTGTCAAAGCACATTAGTGCATTAGCACGTCGGTGTGTCGGTCGTCATACGCTTCATTGGGAGTTACACTTCTATTATGGGAATGTAACTCCCCTCTCTACTGAGTTGTCATGATTGTAACACTTGGGGTTACTCAGCACCTCCTATATGTACACATCTTTTGATCTATGAGATAGAGGAGAGTTTTATGTACACATCTTTTGTTCGTGGTTCGTTTTTAGGTGTTCGTGGGTTTTTTCTACCTTGCATGTGGTTTTGAGGTGCCTCAGAGTCTCTGGTTGCAGTTTTGGGTGTTTTATAGTTTCAAATCTGAGTTTTTCACGTGCTTGGTTTTACTGAGTCTCAGTGGTGGGTAGTCCTCTTGGTAGCTCACCGCTCACTCTACCACCTGGCTCGATTTGTGGCTCACTCGACTTGCATTAGTAGTGACTCAACATGTTTTCCATTCACTACCTTGGTCTATGCAACCTTTTTTGACTTGTCTTCGGCCTTCACTGATCCGGTTCTGAGTTGTTTGCATTGGGGTTTGTTACATTGGTCTTCGACTCAGCTTGCCGTTTGCATTCTTTGCTCAGTCTGTTCAAACACTCTTGGAACAACAACTACATGGGAACCAAGCTTGGAACACATGAACCTCTTGCTTAGAACTCTCCACGCTGTCCACTCTGCAGCTCCAACTCACTTTTTTGGCATTCCAACGACTACTCCCTGAGTACGTGGTTTTGTTGGTTCGGCTCTGCATTTCCTACAGCGATTCAAGGATTTCTTGGTTTGTATTGGGTTCTTGGCTTGTTTCTGGTCACTCCTAGTTGTTTCCTTTTCTACGTTCAACATTGAAACCTGTAACCTGCTCCAGCACCACGTCCCTGCTTGCACGGAATCCAGACCTGCTCTAGTCACCTGCACATTGCTCCACATGGCCTGCAGAAGAGAAACAACGACTTGCACTTTTTCTCCTTGCGTTGGATCATTTTTGGCTCATTTTTCCTTTGACTGGTCTGATTTGAATAGTTCGTGGTCTGTACAACCAGCTCCACACGCATTCCACTCAGGCACAGCCGTTTCATCGGCCTTGGACGTTACTCCAACACCTGCGAAGAATTCTGCGTTCAAACTCAGTGGTTACACCTGCGTGGAAGTTGTTGCCAAGTTTTTTTGCTCAGTATTGGTGTTGTTTGGGTTTCTTGTTGACTGCCACATCTCTACCTTGGCACGTGGCAACCTGGAGCTCTCTCCAGCTCCTCATACAACCTTCAAACTCAGCTTCGCATGTTAAACCTCCACGTGGGCTCCAAACAGCTCACAGCCAACCACATGACACCTCAACGTGGGCCCATCCTTCTCCACCTCCTTTTTTAATGTTTTAAGGTGGTTAAATAAAAAACATTTCAATGCATGGCATGTAATTAATTTATAAGGCTATTTTTGGCTTGATTAATTGACCTTCCTATGCTTGTCGAAGATGGAGGGCGAGATTTGGGGTTGGCAGGAGGCTAACCCCCTCACAAGCAAAAAAAAAAAAAAATCCATGTTAAAATTAAGTGCCATTTCCAACGAGTACCCACATGATACCCTTTGCACCCATCTCGTGTACTTTTTTAATGCGTTTGCAGCATCTAGTGTATTTTCTCATCAGTTGCGGGAATTGTTTTTTGCTATAACTTTTGACTCGTTGCTCGGATCTAAGCACTTCTTTAGTCAAAGTTGCATGTTTTTTCAAAATCTACATAATGGTATTATCATTTTTGTAAACAAACTACTTTTATAAAGTGATGCATTTTGGGGGTTTGCTTGTACTCTTGGGCTTTCACACGTAGATGCATTATCGGCCGAGTCTGATGTCTTGCTTTTGTGCATCTTGCATTTTGCATCATGGAGAGTGATCTTTCTAGACTTGAGTGTCGTAGGATCACTTTACAGCCTCCGCCACTTCTCACCAGAGAGGGAACTATTCATCTTAGCGTGCTTCCATGGAACATTACTTCGCTCATGAGGGTCTTTCACCCTTCTTGCTTGGGCAGTTCCTGCACCCATTGATCATCGTCATCTGGAGGACTTCCTTGACACTTGTGACCATGTCTTTGGTCACATGATGATGCATGTCTCTCGATCTCTCTGGTTTCACGTGGTACAATCAGATCTACCTCACCGTGTTTGGAGCATTCTTCAGTCCCTCTATGGAGACCCTTCACATACCGCCACCGTTGTTATTCTTTGCTGATTCAGTTATCTCCTCTTCTTCATGTGATGACAGTTCCACTAACATAGACTCATTTGATTCTACTTCTGATGACGAGGATTATGCACCTAGTTTTGATGTCGAGAGTACTATAGAGGACTCTTCTCCTCTCTCTCTCACTATTCCAGAGAGTGTTGCCACATCCCACATCTCATCAGATATCAAGCAGTCTCCTACTCAGCCTCATATAGTCATTACACCAGCCTCCTTTCCACTTCCAGTGTGTGAGGCCCCTTTCACTCCTCTACCTTCATTGGATGACTCATACCTATCTGACATCGCTCTTCTGTTTGTTAAGCCCCCTCATTGGGACGAGTATCTACCTGACCTTAGTCATCTTTTCACAGAGTCTACTTGTGATGCACTACAGGTTCCTCATCCATCTATAGGTGTTTCAGAGGAGTTCATCATCTATGTTGTTGGGAGTGCCCCTTCCAGGAATCATGTCACTTCCACATTTTCGGAGACCTTCATTGATCCACCCTCAGTTGTGGATCCCTTTTCTATTGTGGAGGATGTTTTGTTCCCTTCACATCACTTGGACATCCTTTTTATGGGTGTTCCTCTTTTCACCGATTCTATGCACATGGTATTACCTTCGGTTCCTTAGCACTCACTCACTAGACCTATGTTACACTTTCATGCACCGAGACTTAGAGTTCTTCGTGTTTCTTGCCTTGATTTCCTACGTGGAGTAGGAAAACTTCCAACACGTCATTATATCCTTCCTAAGGGTAGGCACACGGTTCGTTGTGGGTGGCTCTTCTTGATCCAGGCGAGAGGATCTCATGATCAACATTCTTTTGGGAGACCTCCTACGATTGCAGATTTTAGATCCGTCCATGACATCTTTTGCATTCCTCTCGTCTCCCTCTTCTTCTCTCTTCTTCTTCTTTTCGAGAGATTGCCTCTTTGTACATGGGTACCTTTTTAGGCTCATCTATGGCAGGGGACCCATTTTTCGAGAGATTGCCTCTTTGTTCTCTTGCGGTGGATGTTTTTCCCACTGGGTTTTCCTTCACTGCTTGGGATATTTTTCTTGTACATGGGTACCTCATCAGGCTTTGTGCTGGGACCCATTTCTCATTTTTGACTTTTCGCCTCATCCTAAGTTACGATGAAGGGGGGGTGTTGGTGTGTGTTATTTTCCACATCATTAGGTGAGTCATCTCACTTAGGTGAGATCGTAGGTCCATGTGTCATTTAGGGGTCATTATGAGATTCCCTTACGCGTCAGTGCGTCATATGTGTCATTGGGAGTTACACTTCTATTCTGGGAATGTAACTCCCCCTCTCTACTCGAGTTGTCATGATTGCAGCATTGGGGTTACTCAACACCTCCTATATGTACATGTCTTTTGATCTATGAGATAGAGGAGAGTTTTATGGCTTAACTAGGTTCTACCCGTGTTTCAAATCTTTGCATGCACATTCGGTTGATGCTTGCTCCTCCCGAGATCTCTTCACACTGCTGCTGTTCACACGTCTATTGATGTGCACATCGTCCCTCGTGATCCTTGCTTACAGGTTTTAAACCCTCTTTCATAAACCAAGAAAAAACATCTTTCACAACCCCTAGGGAATATTTTGCTATACCATTATGCCTTTTGTGTTAAAGTAAATTGGTGTTGCTTACCAACGTGGAATGAATCACATATTTCATGACTATATCCATAAGATTATTGAAGACTATATTGATGATCTACTAGCTAAATCCACCAACCGCCATAATCACACACAAGATTTGTGGCTCATATTTGAATAGTTGTGGTTGTACAATGTTCGCTTAAATCTACATAAGTGTGTCTTTGGGGTTACCATGGGTAAGTTACTAGGATACATTATTTATAGTCAGGGAATAAAGGTTGACCCTAAAAATATTCAAGCTATTGTTGACATGCCACCACCATGAAATCTCAAGAAATTATGTTCTTTCCAAGGAAAAATTCACGATATTTTATGTTTTATATCCCAATTCCCCTGATAAAACACAACCTTTTACACAAATTTTAAAGAAAGACACAACATTTATTCATGACTCTACATACCAACAAGTATTTGAAGGCATTAAACACTATATACTTAATCCTTTGGTGTTAGTCTTGCCTTTACCTGAAAAACCTTTTTTACTCTACATTTTTCTACTAAATGTGCCCTCGGTGCTTTGCTCACACAATACGATGATGCAAATCATGAACACACTATCTATTATATTAGTCACACCTTGCTTTGAGTACGATATAAATTATATCCCCATTAAGAAGCTTTAACCTTAGTCTTCATTTGTAGCAAGTTGTGCAATTATATGCTCAATATTGAGGTACAAGTCATAACAAAGGTGGTCCCTTTATGCTATTTGATCAAACACATATTTCAGGTTGTTTTACATCTTGGGTAATTCTCTTAACTAATTTTAACCTCAAATTTATGGATCAAAAATCAATTAAAGGGAAATTCCTTGGCAATTAGCTTACAGACACTCTAATTTTTGAATCCTCCCTCATTAATGGTATTTTTTTTGATGAGTTTACTTCCTATAACATTGATTCTAAAATTTTTACCATGTAATTTGATGGACCTTGATGTGCTTGTTGGAGCTCAAATATGCACATGTCTCAAATTAGATTGACTTGGGGCTTGAGACAACATGGGACTACTCCAAGTTGTGGGACTCAAACTGAGATAAAACTCTGGAGAAGGCCAACTTCCTCTACCTATTTTAACACTAAGACTACTCGAAAAGGGAAAGCAACTACTTAACACTAACCTAAAAATCCAAGGGCAAGGAAAGATAGAGATGCATAAAATATAAATCCTAAACTAAGGAGGTGATAACACTTTGAGAAAAAAGGGTGGAAATATTCCAAGTGAGTGAAAATAGGAAGAAAATGAAGTAGGAGAGGGTAGACAGAAGTGCCAAAATCCAAAATAACATTCGAATCTCAATTTTCATGGAGCACAAAAGATTTAATTCTATAAGATG
Organism: Taxus wallichiana var. yunnanensis; assembly: GCA_018340775.1. Taxonomy (NCBI): domain Eukaryota; kingdom Viridiplantae; phylum Streptophyta; class Pinopsida; order Cupressales; family Taxaceae; genus Taxus; species Taxus wallichiana. Next base: position 689,967,088 of record CM031234.1, on the reverse strand, counting down.
AACTAAGTATGGACAATATACCTACAAATGCAACGAAAGGAAATAAATGCAATATAACATAAGCTAGGAAAAAAATCTTCAAAATATGAATTTTATTTCTCAAAAGGATGCATAATTCATTACAAAGTAGAAACAAGGCAATAATCCTTTCCAGAATGCTCAAATCCGAGGTGTGTGGGGAACTGTTTGGTAAGGATTAACATGTGTCATGGGTTGAGATTGTTGCATAGGTTGACATTGAGCAATATGGACATGATGTGTTTTTGAAGTTGGGTAGATTGTTATGGTAAATGATAAGTGGGGATATGAGTGTTAAGGGGTTGAGATGGTTGGAGCATATGATGGGTAGGAATGTAAGTGTGAAGAGGTTGAGATGGTTGGACATGTATATTAGTAGCGAGATGAAATAGAATTGACAAAAAGGGATGTGGGTGGAATGTGATCCACCAATTGAGGAGATTGGGAGGATTGAGAGATTGTGGGGGATTTTGAAATATGAAATCATATATGGGGTTAGGAAGTGGTCCAAGAGTTCCTAAAGGAGTGGGAGATGGGGGTGTGGTTGTTTTAGGAAGATTGGATTGGTGAGAGATACAAGAATTGGTTTCAAGACAAGAATGATTGTGGATGACACGGTCCTCATGAAGTGAGGTCATGGAGACAGGGGGTTGGGTAATTGAAGGCATGGTTTCAAGTTTAGAATCTTGTTGGGAGAGATCATTAGGAGAAGTAATTTTATTGGGTGGAGGACATTGTTGTTTTGTTTCGATTTGAGAGAGAGTGACAATAGGTGTGAAATAGAGAAACATCTATTTATGTAATTTGTTAACAAATAAATCAAGCAACATATTTTTATCATCATGTTTAATTTAGAGGATGTGAACAGAAAATTGGATAACACAGGTTCCTAGAGAACAAAAGTCTAAGGATGGTTTTAGGTAGTTTTGGCTAGGAAATGTTTGAAATAGTTTCCTATTGGGTGTTCAAATCCCAATTAGTGAACTAGGTGAAAGGAATGTTTTGATGTGTTGATTTAGTTTGTGAAGTTTTAGGTTGTGTGTGATAATGTGGGATGTAGAAGGTTAAACCCCTATTTAAGCTATGTGATCAGGCAAGATGCAGAAAAGAAAGGTTCTTTTAAAGCCAAAATGAAATGTGACATTTGATGTAGACAATCACTTAGAAAAGGGAAATTATAATGCAGAAAGGAGAAAATAGGGAAAAATGAGGAATAACTATAGAACGCCTTCCCTTGTGATTTGAATGCACATGATAATGACATTTGTGAAGGTGGTAGTCGGTGGCCGGGAATGTATAGGTACCCTAGAATTGTACCATCCATGATCACAGATGGGGTTGGTGAAAGGGATTTGTGGCATGTTTTATGTTTCAACAAGTTATCTTTGACGATGTAATGTTGGTTGCAATTTTGTGGGGTGTACATCATGGAGTTCGTAGATTTTACTTGCGAAAAAAGAAAATAAATGTAATTAGTTGATGTGGTAAAAAATGATATAAATGTTGTAAATATTTTGTTTACAAGTGTTGTAAAAAATAAAAATAAAAATAATTAATCTAATTAATTAACAAAATCCTAGTTCAACTTTCCTATTCAATAATTGTGAGAATGAATCGATAGACTAACTATACATTATGAAATAGACGTATGAGATAAACTATTAAATAAAATTATGAGAGCATATGATACAAATTATTAAGGATGAGGTGATACAAAATTATTAAATGAACTACGTTATGATAGGATAACCTATAAAAACAAAAAATATTAATGTTTGCATTTTATTTATTTGTGAACTATAAATAAGAATAACTATAAACAAAATAGACTATAAATTGAGCGAATGTGGACTTTGAGAAGTCAAGATGAAAAGTGGGTAAGGAAAGTAGATTTTTAGCACAGGAATGTGGACTTTAGGAGGAAAAGACGAAAAGTGGGTGGGGAGAGAAGACTTTAGGACGGGGATGTGGACTTTACGAGGACAAGACGAAAAGTGATTGAGAAATGTAGACTTTTACAACAAAAATGTGGATTGATATGACAAAAATGGGGCCTATTTGAATTGAAAAGAGACATGTGAAGGTGGATAAATTAGAGGAATTTAAGGAATATAATAAACCAACAAATAAGAAAGTTTAACCCATATATGATGATGACCGCAAGTGTTGACAATAAGGAGGGAAAATCCAAGGTGAAGTGAAAGTAGCTATGTAGAAAATATGACTTAACTATACTTGACATTTATCGTGTATGGAATCATTCAAATGATGGAATTAATGAAAATTAATGTAGGATTAGGTGATAAATGTCACCGAGAACATGCAAGGCCAAATGGAAAAGAATCCATCTATAATTGAGAAGACATTGATGAGAGGTCTGGAAATTGATAGGCTGTAGGCCATTTATTTTTTTGATTTTAACCGTATATTACAAGTGATTTTTTTATAGAAAATTTAGATAATGACATAATAATTTTTTTAAAAACCATATCTTTTAAAAATATTTTATATATAAACGTAATACCTATATATATATATATATATATGATCAGATTATAGATATATATTTACAAAAATACAACCATCTATAAAGATTACTAGAAAGTACAACGATCTAAAAGTCAACAAATTTTGATTTAACAAGCATAGATAATTTGGAATTCTAGGCTTGCCATTCGATCCAATTGTAGACTGTTTAGCGCATGAAATACAGTTTGAAAAGAAGGGAGACGTGAAACGTGGCTTGGTGGGTCAAGCGCACATGGACATGGCTCTTCACATGTACGATGACATAATGAGAATCATAGAAAATGTAAATGAGAAATATATGGTGGTACAAGCTTTGTTTATAAATGTGTGGTAAATAATTGTAAACCAATTTATATAAAGAGATTTTGAGGCACCATCCAAAAAGCTTTGCATGAATTTGAAATTGAGCTAGAAATAATTGAAAGCACCAAACATCAAAATCTTATGAATCTGTGTGGATATTCATTTTCTCTGCGTGGAAAATAGTGGTGGAGATCATGAGCTGAGCTTTGTGTGTGGGAGAAGGTTGAGAGTTGAATTAAAAATGGAGTTAGAATGAAGCACCGCGTTGGGGAAGAAACTCGGTGAAATATTGTGGCTTGACCGAGGGGAAATTTTAGTGAGTGTTGGGAGGATTGTGGGAAGGGAAGATGGGTGGAATGGGATGTGTGCTAGAGAGAGTAGTGAGTTGAAGGAATAGAGGGATATGACGTGTGGTCGAGTTAGGTGGAAGGAAATTCAATTGGCCAAGTGGCCAAGGTAATCGGTTAGGAGGCTGTGTGGATGGGAGAGCTCGGGTAAGGGATAGAGTGAGGTGGAGAGGGTAGTGAGAGCTTGGTGTAGTAGTTTGGTGGAGGGTGTGAGCTCGGGTAGGGAGGGATGGAAAGCTGAGTGGGTAGTGGGAGTTGGTGTAGGGTATGATCTCTTGGGTGGTTCGGTGAGAAGGAAGGAGTATGTGAGTTTTGAGGAAACAACTCGGTGGAGAGGGGAATAAGTGGGTAAGGAAATCGGGAGAGGGAGATAAGTGGGAGAATAAATTGGGGATGAGGTGAGGGGAGTGGGGAGTTGGGTGAAATAGAGTCAACATTGGGAGTTTAGAATGTGGAAAAGGAAGTGGCCAAGCTGGGTTTGTGGGAGTTGGATAATATCTTGGGATAGGAAAGGGGATGGAGTGGGAGGTCAGCCCGAGTCATTGGAGGACTGTGGGAAGCGTGGATATGAGTGTTGATAGAGTTAGGTAGGATGAGTGGCTCGGTCGAGGGGATTCAGTTGGGAATGAGGAGTTAAGAGCTCAATGTAGGGTGGAGGATGGAGATAGGATTATGTGGTGAATTAGGTGAGTTGACGTGCGGGAGAGAGGTCTTTGAGGATGGGTGTGGATAGTTTAGGATAATATATTTTTTTGGTTTGTAGCTTTTACTCATTTAAATAAATAGTATAGATGTAAATTAAGAACTTAGATATATAAGAGAAATAAAATACTAATATCTATATATACAAGATTTTTTTCTGGTTTGTCTCCCATGCTTTAGTAGAGTTCAAAGTGATTTTTTTAAATTTTTACTTTATTTATTTTTAATAAAAATGTTTTTTGTTTTATTGTTACAAGTATATATAAAATATTTGAACAAAATGAAGAAACGTAGTAAACAAGAAACAAAATAAAAAGAAGAAAAATCCTCATACCTCAAGGCGATATAGACATCTTGAATCGACAGAGATAATGCTAAACCATGCAAACAAGTAAGCCTAAAAACAATATACACGAGATATCTAAATGGATGAAAACTATGAATAAGGATAGTTGTTATATGCACAACATTTACATAAGAAAAATAAAGTAAACCAACAAATGACTAGATCTGGGATCGGTCCCACCGGACGTGACATAATGTTGTACAAGAAACTTCATTCTCACGCGAGTGAATGCTAATACTAGAAGCCACCAACAAATTTGAATGATGGAGGGCTTAGGACCTCAAATGTGGATATGAATCTATGGGCACAAAGAAGATAGATCTATGATAATATCTGCAAAACTGAAACATATGTGATTAGATAACAATATGTGGGGGTTGCCCAGATAATGCCGGTTCTAAGAGGCTATGAACTCCCTTAGAGGATGTCAACCCCATGTCTAGAAAGATAGAAATAAATGATGAACAATAGATAGCATGCAAAAATAGTGAAATACAAAATGCCAAGTAACTGGAATGATGAGGGGACTTAGCTTGTGCTTTGATATGGAGATGAAATGGGCATCAAGATGGTAAGATGATGAACAATGTCAAAGATTTCTCCAACACTCCTCACCTCTAACTTCTAACAATGGAAAAGGTTTGCCTTGACCTCAAACTTGTAAAACTTATTTCAGAATTTTCTTCTCTTTCCTAAAAACTTCAAGTTTCAAAATATGTAGAGATTTCATATTATTCTTCTTTCTCTTTTTGAAAGAGGGGGAAGACCCATATTTATAGCTTGGATATGGGGTAGCTTAGGGATTAACAGAGTAATGGGGTTTGATAAAGTAACCCTGGTTAGGTGAGTGGGGGGACATGATTTGAATGATTAGGTGAGATAATAGATTTGATTTGATTGAGTGGGGTTCATGATTTGGATGGTGGGGGACATGATTTTATTGAGTGGGGTGATGTGATTTAATTGGAATATTTGGATATTATTAGCACATAATGATGTTTAGGGATTTAAAGGAGATTAATTGATTAATCAAACATGTAGGTTTGGTGGGAAATGGGATAAGTATTCTGAGAGAGAGAGAGAAAATGCGGGGTGATACCAAAATTTGGTTCCTACATTTGCCACTTTTTGTTGAGTGGGTTGAGATAGAAAGCCACGAGACGGAAACAAAAAGGGTTGGATGAAATCATGTGTTTGTAAAAGGGATGGGGATGGATAAAAACATGACCAAAGGCAAGATGCCCCACATGAAAAAAGGATCGTAATAACAATGAAAAATATGGCGGTGACTCCAATATCACATCGGTAGAGGATAATTGTGGTCTCAACGGAGACGAGCGACAACGTTTTATAGACTAGTGAGTGGGTGGAGACCATTGTAGTATGGATGTAAACCACGATGACCAATGGGTCATAGGAAAACATCAAAATATGCACAAATGAATGTGAAGAGTATGTGAAATCCTTCGTACGTGAGGAATTGAGCTAAAAAAATCATGTGTTCACAAAAGGGATGAGGATGAAAATACCAATGCCCTAGCATATGACATGATATAAAAGGTGGATATGTAAATAAAATTCCCTGGGGGAATGAGTGTAATCATAAATGTGGACATGATGATTAGATAAGATAGAAGTGTGAGATAAAATGCTCCAAGAGGGAGGGTAAATATGATTTTGAATACATGTTTCATAAGGGGATTCATTTTGATTCATGGACATGGAGGGAAATATTATGATTGAACTTTTCCAAGAAAAAATTAGAGTAGGTAATTACGAGGGAAAAGGTGATAGGTGATGGTTGTTGTGGTATCCTCGAAGATGATGGGATGGAATTCTTAGAAATGGATATGATGATGCCCTTACGAGAGGGCTGATGAGAATAGAAGAGGTGACATAGTTATTGAAACAAGGAGAAGTCAATGTTGCGAGAGAGGAGAACGAGAATGGAAGAGGAGTGAGAGGATGTGATGATGGGGAATGAAGAGAAAGTTTGGATGGTTATAATGTGGAGTGGTGGGAAAGTGAAAGATGACAAATCATCCTTAATAGGGACTCTTAAGTAAGATTTCCAAGCCACAAGGAGGAGTTAAGTAAGATCACCAAACCGGTAGTGACAATATGGAAGGAGAAAGACACCATTGTATTGGGTATAGGTGTGGAATGGTTGGTTGGAGCAGATGATTATGATGAGAGATGGGAGACAAAAGATGAGGGAAATATGATGGGATGTGGAAGGGTCAGATGGAAAACCAATCTTAAGAGAAACTCTTAAGTAAGATTGCCATGCGACGGGGATAGTTAAGTAGGATCGCCAAGCTGAAGAAGAAGAAGAATGATGAAAAGAAGAAGATGATTGGAAAGGTTGATGGTAAGAGTGTATGAAAAGATGGAATGAAGGGGAACCCTTAATTAAATTTTCCATACTGCAAAAGTGTGTAAGTAAGATGACCAAGTAGAAGACAAATATTAGGAAGGATGAGAAAAGAGTGAGTGGTGTATGTTTGAGTGGAACAAGAGATGAAAGGAGGTGATAACAAGGTGATAATAAGGAAACAAAGGAGTGTGACATGAGTATATGGAGGAACATATGTAGTGTAGATGGAGAGTGTAAGGGAAATCCTTAATTGGGATTGAGTGTGATGATGAAAGAGTGTCAAGCGCAAAAGGTGGAGTGGAAAGGTGTTTGTGGTGGCGATTGTTGTCTGATGAAAGAGGAGATGGTGGAGAAGTTTCTACAGTGGGAGGATCATGGGATTCTCTAGCTGTATGGATGATTAAGTAAGATTGTCAAGCTGAAAGTGGAAGAGTGAAAGGGAAACTCAGGAGGAAAGGCAAGTAAGATATCCGACGTGGTGAAAGGGGACAAAAAGGTGAGAAGGATGATGTGGGGATAAGTGGTGATGAGTGGAAATGAGGAGCGAAGAGAAATGGATCAAAGACATTGTTGAACATGTTGGGGGATAAGAAGTTGCAAGATAATGAACTTGCCTTGAGAAGGATTCTCAAGTAGGATTCACAAACTGTAATGGAGATCAAGTAGAATTCCCAAACTGAAAAGTGTATTTGTAAGAGCATTCATGGATATTATGGATAGATATAGAATTCATAGTGTGAAATTTGATGTGATTTTGATAAAAGATGACCTTGATGAGATGAATGAAACATAGTCATAGCAAGGGCATACAGGGAAACCATGCTTTGAATTGGATTGGAGATAAAAAAGAAATGTTACCACTCAAGGCATTACACTTACAGCCAATAATGGTGTTAACACATAACCAACAATAATTAGTTATACTAAAAGACGATGGGGAAATATGGATGAAAGATGCTCATAAATATAATGTTGACACAACAAAGGGATTGTAGATGTAACTTGTATGTGGGAAGAGGGATCTCCATAGGTGGTTATTCCTATAACTATGCCCCAGCTCTGGGAAAGGGAAAGAATAATAGAAGAAAGCTGATCAATGCGGGAAGCTTTCGAGAATGTTGATAAAGGAAGGTTGATCAAAGTGGGAAACCTTCCAAATGTCATAATAAAAGAGTAGCCATCCTTCGAGGGTATGGTCTACTTTATACATAATATGGATGGAAATAATAATATGTATGATAGCCATCCTTCGAGGGATCGATCTATTTCTTTTGATTTTTCTTTGATTTTGATTTGTATGCTTTTCTTTTTCTCTTTCTTTTTTCTCTTTTGTATGAATAATTGTCCTTCGAGGATCATCTGCTTTCTTTGATAACTTTTGTTTTTACTTTTTACATACATGAATTTTAGTTTTACATGGGGAGAGATAGGGATAGCTAAGTAGATTACTTAGGAGGGGATAATGAATGTACAAGAGACACCCCTGGACCCTTTACATGACTAAAATAGGAGAATGAGAGGGTGATGGATGTAATGATTATGGAGTTCTCACCAAATGGGAGAACTTATCCATAATGAATATACTATGAGTAGAGCCGTGGTACTCATATTTAAGGTGATATCAAAGTAATGACGGTGAGACCACATAATCCATATCATTACCATTATAGAGGGAAGGGGCTAATGGTGGAGGAGTGATCTAAAGATATGACTAAGTTCTCAATGACATATATGCTAATAGTAGATTGGTCACAAGTGCAATGCATTAAGAGGTTCTATCTTTGGTTTACCACCAAGGGAGGGAAGATAGTGAAGTTGTGACAAGATGAGATGATAGCTTGCAAAGGATTAGATGTGATAGACAAGTAGGAAATAAAACTATGTCCTTAAGGAAACAAAAATATGACCACGACGGTGGATTTGAATGAAAATAAATGATGCCCCAAGAGAGACAAAAATATGACAGGATAAAAGCGGCCACAAATGGTGCCCTAAAAGAGGCACAAATATGGCCACAATGGTGGAATTTGATAAGAAAATAACAAAAATGATCCCTCACGGAAGGAAAAACATGGCCACAATGGTGGACTTAGAATGAGATGAAGATTTGGACAAAATTAGTTTAGATTGGATGAATTTGGAGGAGGTAAATAAAATAATGTCAAGGAGTGAAGTCCCCTAGTGTCAAGGGAGTTGTACGGATGATATGCTCAAGGGCGAGGGAAGGTTGATCCCCAATGAATTAAATGTGGAGGAGTTAAAGGATGTCAAAAGAGTTTAGATGAGATTATTTTAGATTTGGATGGGATAAATGATTAGAGACCACAAGTGTGCTTAGCAAGATAAGTGGTATTAATGAACAATGGAGGACCTTCCTTAGGAGGAATGTCATGTGTAGGAGGGATGTTAAGGGATGATATGGATGGAGGAATTGTGGGAAACCCAATAGATGTGATATGAATTGGATTAAATGTAGATGGAGAAGGATATTTCCCCTAAATGAGGAATTAATATTTCTCAATAAGGTTGTGGACGATTGTATGAAAGGCCTTACAATGTTCAATGTCATGGCCTAGGGTATGATGATAAACACAACTGCAATTAGGATTAAACCATGATGGATTTGGACCATAGGGATTAAAGGATTTAATGGGAGGAAGCATGATGGTGGAAATTGAGTTAAATGTCGAAGGATATCTGTGTAGGACCCCATCGAAGTGTTAAAAGGAAAATAACTCTTATGATGTTTTGGCTTGGACTTAGGTACTAATATAGATTAGATGGGTGAATTAGATAAATCAAATTTGGTTGGAGGACTAGATTATTTGGATTGGGATTTAGGTGAGGATGTACATTAGATGGGTAGATTATATGTCTTGGATGAAAAATCAAATTTGATTAGAGGCTTGGATTATTTGGATGTGGATTGATCATTGCGAGATGTTGTAGATGGAGAGATTGATCCTAAAATAGATGTTGTGGCATTAGATTGTTGAAAAGAGGGAAAATCTGAATGTTTACGAGGATGCGTAGGGACTGTCGGGGATGTTTTCCATGAGCCTTAGAATTTGATCGAGAAGATTTACCCTTAGCAGGGATGATAATAATCTCAACTGGAGGATCTGATGGTGGTGGTGTGGATATTGATGGAGAAAATTTCCTAAAACAAGAAGAGGATATTAATGGAGAAATAGGTGTTTGTATGATGCGATTAATGAGATCTATGTGAGATGTGGATTGTTTAGGTTTTGGCATGGAAAGAGTTAATTTTGGAGAATGAAAACCATATTTATTTGACTTAGGTGGAGGTGTTTGTTCAATATATGTTTCAAAGGGTATCTTTGATAGGGTTGCAGATCGAGAGGATTTGGTCATTGTGATAGAAGGATTAAGTAAAGAGTATTGGGATAGAATGGGTGATGTGGCCATGGGAAAGGATATAGGTAAAGATTTCAAGGTAGGGATAGGTGGATTTGTTGATATGATAGATATAGGGGTAGTTGGGATAGATAGGGATGTAGGAATATTTGGGATATTTGGAGATGTGGGTGATGTGGTGATGGGCATGTTTGATGAGGGGTTGAATATGACGGGTTGGGGCACGAGAGATGTGGATGAAGTGGTATGTATACTCGAAGCCGATGTGGATGTGGTTAGGGTCATTGGTGTGGTTGGTACAAAAGAAAGTGTAGAAGGAGGAACTGGGATTAACTCTAAGGATGGTATAATGGGTGAAGGTGGAATGGATGTAGATAAGGTAGTCAAATATATTGAAGGGGATGTGGTAACCGATGGAGTAAACATTATAGGTTAATGCAGAAAATGCAAAAGTATTATCGGGTGCGAAGTAAGTGGGACTGGTTGCTTCATTATGTTTGATAATGGGGTTGATGTCGGAGGTGGGGTTGTAAAGGTTCATCAATGGTGTGACTTTGTGTGAATAATTTGTAGAGCTATGTTGGAATGAAGTCATGTCCACAAGAGAGTTAAATATTAGAAGTGGGAAGCGGTGAGTTTTTTAAAATTTTGAGATAAAGTTGAGAAGGGAGATGCACACATTTTTCAATGTTTTATGTCCCTGAAATGTGAGAGACATGAGGGATATAAAATTCCATGGTGAGTAAGGAGATGACATGTGGCGAAGATCCGACGGCAGGGAATGAAGGCTAAAAATCAGCTTTAAAGCATCGAGAGGTTAGAAGCTGGTCATATGGGTGACCAAAAGTCTCCCTTACGGGATGGGCCCATTTGTCCATGTTTTATGTCCCTGACCTATGAGAGACATGAGGAATGTAAAATTCCATGGAGCTCCTGGTGATGACACATGGCAGCAATTAGACGGTTGAGGCTTTGAGCTCTTGCAAGCACTTGGGGGCTGAACTGGTGATCCTGGAAGTCGCATGAGGATCCGAAGGTCATATGGGGGATAGGATCATTTTTTTCATGGTTAATGTCCCTAACCTTGAGGAACATGAGGGACAAAAATCCCGCTAGGATCCTAGAGATGACACGTGTCCTCCCAAAATTTGACTAACTCCCGAACTCGCTCTAAGAGGACAACTTGAAACGACGATAACTTGAGCTCCCAATGGAATTTTTGATGAAATTTTATATGATATTGACTATAAATGACATTTGAAATGTAATGGTGGGAGTATCAGGTCTTTATTCCTTCATTTGTTCCCTAAAAATATGTTTTTTATTGTTACTCTACTGTGCATGAGAAAAATTACTTGCAAATCCAATGCGCCAAAGTTTTGTGAAAAAAATAATTCCTCCATATTGTAGGGATTGGAATTCCCTTTCCAATTTTTTTTTAATTTTCTCCTAACTCCATCTAGAGCTCCTGGAATCACCTTCGGAAGTTCAACAGTTGTTTTGGCCTATGCACTGCCTAGGCCTGTGAACCCTAATTTTGGTGAAATTGCCCCAACTTCTCCAAGTCCTTCCAAAATCTTCTGAATCACTTCCAAGATGTTATAAGGCATTTTAATTTCCTCCACATCCATTTTGGATTTTCCGATCTGCTCCATGGGGTTGCTCCAGTCCTAGGAAGTTCAATGATAGACCTTCCCACAATTGTGTAAAGCTTGCAACTTTTAATGAACTTCTAGAATCACCTAGAGGGGAATGAATGAAATTTCCTAAATCACCTAGGGGGATGAGATAACATCAATTGGGAGGTCACTGGACTAAATGTGTGGACTTGGTGTTCCTAGGAGTGATAGGACATGAAAATTTTGGCACAAGGGTATAATTATCGTGCTAAGAAATTCTCAATTTCCCCGTTGCACATTTACACGACAACATGACCTTAAGTGGCCTCTCCAAAATATGAATTTTCTCTACCAAGAATTGACCAACTAGTTGATCTTATAGCTGGCCATGAGATGTTATCTCTTATGGACGAGTTTTCGAGTTATAATAAGATATTAGTCACTCAAGATCAACACAAAACCACCTTCATAACCCCTTAGGGGACCTTGTATTATCGTGTCATGCCCTTTAGCTTGAAAAATGCTGGTGCTACCTATCAGTGTGCTATGACTTACATCTTCCATGACATCATGCATGAAATTTTAGAAGAATTCATCAACAACCTTCTTGGTAAGTCCAAGCGTCACCCGAACACCCGGTAGTCCTTAAAATTATCATTGACCACCTTATCCAATATTTTGTTCACCTTCAACTAAAGAAGTGTGTTTTTGGAAGTTCTCTCAAGTAAGCTCCTTGGTTTCATTGTCTCTCTTACGAGGTATCAAAGTTGATCCCAATAATATCAAGGAAATTCTTGACATTCCTCCACCCACTAACCTTCGGCAGCTTCGTAGCTTACATGGAAAATTGAAATCCATCCGACGCTTCATCTCACAACTTTCAGATAGCTGCCAACCATTTCACCACCTCCTTAAGAATGATGAGTGTCACAAATAATTTGAAGCGTTGAAGAACTACCTTCTTTAGCCTCATGTTCTCATTCCACCAAAATACAATCAACCTTTTTACCTTTACATTTCTACTACTGACCATTCCTTGGGTGTCATGCTTGCTCATTGTGATGAGCAGTACAAGGAACAAGTAGTTTATTACATAAGCCATACTCTTCTAGATTACGAAACTAGATACACTCACACTGAAAAACTTTTCTTAGCCCTAGTCTTTATGGCCACCAAAATTCACCACTACCTTCTTAATCACAAAACATTTTTCATTACCAACACCAACCCTCTTCATTACATGTACGCAAAACCTTACCAACATATACACACCACGCATTAGCTCATGATTTTTGGAGACCTAGAGTTAGATTTCATTCATCGAAAATATGTATAAGGAAAAACCATCACAGACCAACTTGCAAATGCTCCCCTTCCTAGGAATCAATCCTCAAACTTCAATTTTTGGATGAATCTATCACTACTCTCTCTCTTGATGATATCATTTACCAAATGACATTATTATTTGATGGATACAAATTTCAATGGGGAGATGTCGGGGTAATCCGTATTCCTCTTGATGGTGAGCCCATGCCACTATCCTTTAAACTAGACTTCGATTGCACCAATAACATAGCCGAATACAAAGCACTTGTGTTAGGTATTCAAATTTCCATTTCCCTTGATGTTAAATATATTAATATCTTTGGTGAATCTCAACTAGTTGTGAACCAAATCAATGGTTCATACCAGTGTCATAATGATGAGCTTAAAAGTATAGACATCATGTCCACCTACTTTTGACCACGTTTGATCACTACCTCATTCAAGCCACTCCATGATCCACTAACAAATTCATGGATACCATGGCTTGTCTTGCCTCTCAAATACCCACCTCACCTTTGGACTCAAAAATATTTTTCACCATCCAATGGTTGCAGTCACCTTCTTATATTATTCCTAGCGTTAATTTTGTGGGTCACATCGATATTGACCCACATGACATTTGATATAAGAAGTTCATTGACTACCTCTTGCTTTCAATCATGCCTCCAGATATCACTCACAATGGATGATGAGCCTTCCTAAATAGAGTCTCTCGTTACATCTTCATGGGGGTCTTCTCTATTAACACAACTTTGACAAGTATCCTCTGCGGTGCCTCACCAGTTCTAAAATCCCATACACCATCAAAGAGATTCATGATGGGATTTGTGGGGACATTTCAATTGCCTCGTTATCGTAAAATTTATCCTTTTCCTTGACTATTCTTGGCTAACCCTTAACCAATATGTTGTTATTTTATGTTAAATGTTGTGTGAAGTATCAATAGAATGCTAACCTTCATCATACTCCTAGTCATACCTTACAAGTCACCCGAGATTTTGGTCCTTCTCTCAATGGGGTTTGGATCTTGTTGGGGATATTAACCCTCATTCCTCACAACATCATCGTTGGATCATCACAACGACTGAATATTAAACTAAATGGGTGGAAGCCATCCCTCTCATTTCTACCAAAGTTGAGAAAATAACTGAATTTATCAACCACCATATCATTTTTCGCTTTAGTGTTCCTCATCGCCTTATCATTGACAATGGAAAAAATTAAAAAACAAAACCCTATACAAACTTGTGTGAAAACTTTGGTATTCAACTCAGTTTTTCTTCACCATATTACCCATAAGAAAATGGTTAAGCCGAATCTTCTAAAAAACCCCTTAAAAAAATTCTTATGAAAGTGATTGACGCCATTGGTAAGTGTTGGCACACACACATTCCTTTCTTCTTATGGGATTATCGTATGAGAATTTTAACCTTTACCGATGCCACACCTTTCTCTTTGGTCTACGGTATATAGGTCATCTTATTTCTCGAGGTCCAAATTTCATCTCTTTGTATATCACTTAAAGACATGCTCTCTAATGATGACTTCTACCGAGAATGTTTGGCACAACTTGAGCTATTGGACGAACATTGTCTTAACGCTCTCAACCACCTCCAAATCTACCAAAAGTGCATCAAGCATGCCTATGAAAAATGTGTTCAAGAGTGAAACTTCAAGATTGGTGATCTTGTCCTAAAGGAAAATCAACATGTAACCAAAATGGAGAAAAGTAAATGAGGCAAGTTTTCTCCTAATTGGTTTGGACCTTATATTATCACCCATACCTATGGATCAAGAACTTATCATTTATCTCTCTTGAGGGTAAACCCAAATGCGAGCCCGTCAATGCCTTGCATCTTCGACCATTCTATTGTTGAATGAAGTACTACATCACTTTATGTCTCTTACATGCTTGCCTCTTGAGCGAATATCTCCTTCCACTTACCTCTTTTTAAGAACCAATGATTAAATTAGAATTATGTGATTATTTGTCACCATTCAACCTTATATTGAATATGAGTACCATGGATCTACTCATAGCGTGATTCTCATGAATACTTTTTGTCCTTTTCGGGATGGAATCCCATGATCATTCATCACTTGAAACCCCTCTTTCATAACTAACCTTCTTCTTGTTATGGTTTTTCCTTCATAAATAATACCTTACTCCTTTATAGTCTTGTCCATGTCTATAAGTCCAAAACAATGCAAAAATGTGGGATGAAAAACAATCTACTTCTTGAGTCAAAATTCTCGTAAATAGACAATTCCCTCAAATAAAAATCTATTCCGTCTCGAAAGTGTTGATATAAGTAAATTGATCCCTCAAAGGACAACTATAAAAATACAGCCACATGTGTACTTAGTCTATCCAAAAAGAAGACTAATCTATATTTTGCAAAAGCAAAAATTATCTTAGAGCTTCCTGCATCGATTAGCTTCATGAAGACCTCAAGGAGACACTACTATTCATCCCAATATAGAATTCCCACATCGATTAGTATATACATGAAAAAATGTAAAAACAAAAATAAAAATTCAAGAAAAGTACAAATTTTGGTCTTGGAATTACCTATTCTAGTTTTGGGTATCTTGCAAAAGGGGCATGTTGTCCCACAAGAAGGTTACACCAAACCACACCACTCCACCCTACCTTTATTTATTTATTCCTATCTACTCAAGGGACATGGTGCTCATGTGACACTTTGTGATCATGCAAATTATTTCAACTATAGACCTATCAATCATGCAACGTATCTAGGGACTTATGTTCATAAGCCTATTTGTATGGTCATTATGGTTCTTGCCAACTATGGAGCATTTCGCTTCTTTTCAGTTCACCTTTTCCTACTTGTTATTTCACCCACACCCATACTAATCATCATTTCCAAAACATTATACATACTCATCAAAATCAAATCAAAACCAAAAACAAAACCATACCCATACCAATCACATAGTTAACTAGTTGCCCTTTTCTATCTTTCGATCAATATTTGACCTTGCTTATTTTTCTACCTTGCCTTACTAGGAATATTTTCCTTACCCAACCTATCTATCCGACATCTTATTCGTACCCCCTAACCCATGGGAGAACTACATTGGCATGAGGCCCTTTTTGTAAGGGCTAGTAAAAGCACTTCAAAGACATGGGGTCTTCAGAGGTTAGCTCGGCCACCATTTTGTAACATCTTTCACTGTTTTACCACTATTTGTCCCTCCTACTAAATACTTTTCACATTTCCATAATATCAATAACTTGGAAATTAAACCAAACCATGCCTATCATCTAGTTTCCATAACATCAATAACTTGGAAATTAAACCAAACCATGCCTATACATCTAGTTTCCATAACATCAATAACTTGGAAATTAAAACCAAACCATGCCTATACATATAGTTTCCATAACATCAATAACTTGGAAATTAAACCAAACCATGCCTACACATCTAAGTTTCCATAATATCAATACATTGGAAATTAAAACAAACCATAACATCAACCATGCCTACATCTCTAGTTTCCATAATAACCATACAATGGAAATAAAACCAAACACAATAGATATAAATGTCATCATCTATATACTAGAAAGTTTGTATGTCAATACATTGTATATATAGATATAAATAAGTCTCTCAAAAATATCATGTACATCTCACCTCTTTAGATGCAAGCTGATACATATGAACCAAAAATAAAAATAAACATCTTAATAGCTATGTTATCCTTGAGAGGGTCTTCCACCTCTCCCACTCTCTCATTTCCCATCACCTAGCCTCTATTTACGTGAACTAGTCATCTCCTAGGCTATCCCTTCCCATGAGACCAGTGGCAATCTCCCTAAACTCATCATGCACTATGGGTCCATGAGCTAGACCACTCTTGGCCCCCCGATGAGCTTTGTTAGTCACATAGCTGACAAAAGGGATACCACTCTATGTAATATGATCCTCATAATACCTAGCCTCAACCATAACCTCTCTATATTGGTCCATCGATATCACATGTGGTGGTGGCATCACTATCTTTTCTGTCCCTAAGGGTTTTGACCCTATGCCCGTGGTAGTGGTTCTGTATATGTACTGTGGTAATGGACACTTTGCCTATATCTACATCCCATCATGTGCCCCGAGGTGAAGGATGTGTAGCCACATGTCCCCGGGCCGCTTAGCTTGTACCACTCATACGCTAACTACATCGTAAAGTGGCCACATGTTCATGTAATATAACAACATAGGCATGCAATGCCGCAACCTACCCCCATCTTTGGTATGTGCATGCACTTCCACTGTGTGCCTATATTGTGACCACATGTGCCACTAGTAGTGTAGTGACATGGGCCTATAAATTTGTCACCTACCTCTGCAACCTGTCCCTCTCATTAATGACTATGGCTACATTGGTTAGTCCTGGCCTAGCTAGTGCTCGCTTGTGCACTGGTATGCGGCCCACCACTACCTATACCCTAGTGTGCACCTGCCATACATAATCTATCATGTCATTGGCTACTTGATCCTCCACTCATGTTGGATCTAGTGGTGCATTGGATGTGGAAGAGGTAGTGTAATCTCTCCGAATCCTCTCGGTGATACTATGGGAATGACAGAGACACATCCTATTATAAGACAAACTTACGTCTCACCCGTTCTATAGGTATGCACTCGTGCTCCCCTTCCCTATGCCCCTCAATCCATCTAAGCATCTCAAACCCTCTAACTCCTCCTCCATTCTAGTGAACTCTCGGATATGTGAGGTATGGTCTCTATAAAATCTCTACTAGAGACAAACTGCCAGTATTCTATGATAATAGGCTACATTTTGAGTCACACCATCAACACTCGACTACTCCCAACCTGAAACCACTTCTTATATCTCACCCCGTATACACCCACCTCCCACCCCTGTCATAGTAGACCAAGTGGATGTAGTCACATAATGTGCCCATATGCCCAACAATGTAGTAGATAGGTACAACACAAACCATAATGCCACATCTTCCTATACGCCCACAACTCGAATATAAGCTGTACTCAAGTAGGCTAGTGCCCATGCAAAATAGACACGGTAAAAAACCATATCCTTAGGACTCTCATCAAATCTGTGGAAACCTCCCATCCTCTGAATATGGGAGGGAGAAACAACCGATGCCAACCATCATCATCACTTTCAGTCGGGTCTCCTAAGGGTATGCTACATACATCTCCACGTAATCGATAGTGGCGCATATGATACAAAAATTCTGCCATAGCTGGTCCAAACACCATCTCTATATGATCAACTACATCTGAAGATGACACCTGATAGAGTGGCTCCCCAATAATTGGAAACTGCAGAATCCTATAGACATCCTCTAAGGTGACGGTCATCTCACCCATTGGCAAATGGAAAGTGTTGGTAGCCGGATCCCATCTGTCAATGAGGGCTACCATCATGTTGTGATATCCGGTAATCCTCCTATACCTCCTAATGAGAATCTAGCCCCACTACCCACATATGCTCCCACTCCTCCAAAATGGTAGGCCTCATCTGTACTAACAAGGGTGGAAGTTAGTCCCTCATCATCAGTTGTTTCCTAGTCTACATCATCAACAACCACACATGTTACTCATTTACCCTTTTGAATTTCTATTCAACACTCAATTAAGCCTATTTTCTACCTTTCCTTACCTAAACCATCTACCCTTACCTACCCTACCTCCTAGAATCATATTGTTCCCACTATTTCTGCTACGCCTATACCTCCCTTAGACATACCTTGGATACCCCATCTAGCTTACAAATACCTTCAACATCCCAAAACACCATTTTTCTAAAACTTTCCCTTACGTCTAAGAAGCGTTGGTCACCCCAAATGATGCTGGTCCCCATCATCCGTCGTTGTCGGTTCATCCACCGATCTTTGGTGATAATTGATCGACATTGGTTACTTGTTCGGCCCCAAAGCCAAACCCCATACCCCCTCAATGTAAAGACTTGATATAAACACTTAATATACCCACCCAAATCCCTTTAAACTTGCCCCACCTTCATTTTAACCCATAATTAGTCTAATTTCACCCCCCAACTCGATTTCAATCCCATTCCTATAAAATTTCAAAAAATAAAAATTTCTAAATTCCTACCCTATTCTTCTACAAAACCAAAACTTAGGGTTGAATCCTACCTCTACTCACCAACACCTCCATGTTGGGACCTCTGGATCCTACACTAGAACACCCCCTGAGCCTTTTCTAGCCTCTTCCATGTCAACTTCCTCTCTAACTCTCAACCAATCACACTCACTCAACAAGCTACAACTGAGCCCCCAAACTCACTCCTCTAACCAGTAATCTCTCACTAAATTAGCATCTGGGCCTCTCTTTTGTTTTCCTCTCTAAAACCTACTCCACAAGTCATTTTTAACCTCAACAATTCTACAAATTACTCACTTTTGGGTGGTTTTTATTTTAAGTCAATTTTGGTGGATCGACATCAGTGTAGTCATGCCCTAGATGACTGATGTTAGTCCTCCAAACCAGTATCATTTTCCCATGAATGGGCATCAGTCACCCTGTCAATAACCCAACTATCCTCATTTTGACCTAAGTTTTGTTTTTGGTTTCACTTTTCTTGCTGCCATAGCCCCAAAACATACCTACAGACTCACCTACCAACCTCACCACCTCATCAACTCCCTAATGATACTTCGGGACATGTTTACCTTGACTATGTACCCCTACTTGACATTTGAACTTGCTTACTCGCTCCTTGCTCTGTGCAATAATGTTACTCGTGTTGTTTTGGCTACCGAACTTTCCTTGCCTTATTTCATAATGTTTATCTTGACTAGACCAAACCTTTTGGTGTTTTTGAACACACCTATCACATTCCTACAACTTGACCCATTGTGTTTCTAGGAGCACTTCCTATACCTTGGATACCTGGACCACATCACCCTTGTTTGGATAAATAATCGAACTTTGACAATGTAGATTTTGTGTGCTCAACCTTGTGCATTAAGTTATATTTGAACATGGATTGACAACCTTCTAGAAGCAACATCCGCTTCCTAGATCTAGCTCTTTTGAGATAGTCCATCACTTATATTATTAATGATATATTGTGGTCTTGTTTTGTTTCTCGTAGTCCTTCCTAGACAAAAAAGGAGATATTCACAATCAACTTGATCTTCTACGACGTTGTGAAACTTTCTTCTCACCTCCAGGTGTATTCCTCATTACCCAACCTCCTACCTTATTTTTTTGATTATACGTACTTCTTATTGGTATCACCTTCACCCTTTGACTAACCTATTTCTTTTTCGTCATTGTCACTTATTAGCATAAGCTACATGACGAAAAGGGGAAAATTTAGAAACCTAAAATTGGATGGCAACCCTCTATGCCCCTTTGGTTAACATATCCCCTTACCACGACCCCTTTCCAAGCCCATTTATTAACCTAGACTAAGTCATTTCCTTCCTTAACTAACTATGACTTCTTACACACTTCTCTTACCTATTTCCCGCTTCATTTAGCGACAACCCAGAGACTCCTAGTCCATATCAAATCTTAACCCATGCCAAAAAGGATAAAAAGGCTATTTTTGGCAAATATGACTTTTCTCCCTAATCGACGTATTTGGTTATTCCCTAGTTAGTGCCGGTCAACTAACCGCCATTAGTTCCTTTAAGTAAGGAATTCTAACCCTTTACCCAAGTTCTTGGATCTTAGATTTTGAGTTTTGGCATTCTTAGCTCTTTAATCCAAGCATTCAAAGAGATTCGATGATTAGTAGAGGACCTGAGTACCTACACTCTTCACTAACAATCAACTTGTTACACCAGAGCCCCAGATCATTCACACAGGGAAGCACCGTGCCTTCATCACTGCTACATTGGATCGAGACCTATTTCTCCTCCAAGAACCTACCATTAACCATCATCTATCAACCTTCAATCTCTAGATAAGTATTTTAATATGGTTGTTAAGTTTCATTAGCTTTGGGTATTAAATCCTTTATTTTATAGATTTCTTCTCTTCTCGTATACCTCATACACCCATCTACCTAACAACCTACCCATTTGAACCTCTCTGTCCTTCCAACCACCCTTTTCACCACTGTTGTACCTTCACCTAAACCCCAACACCCTGCCTAAGCCTCCCAAACACTCTGTGTAATCATAGAGAACCCCAAACAACCCTATTTCTACCTTGGCACTAAATTTCCCCTACCATGATCGATTAGCCAACCGATATTGGCTATAAGCAATTACCTAACAGAGATAGTCTCTTTACGTAATATTTTCCCTAGACCAACAAGCCTATAACCTCACCCAAAACCTCTCAAAACCACCCAAAACTTCACCCATATCTCCCTAATACCCTCTGCTACACCTCCAAGCCCTGACAACAAACCGCCCTTTCTAGATTAAGTCTTATATTATTTATTATATTAGATCTAGCTTAATGTACTTGTGTAGTAACCTAAATCATATAATTATAATAGGATTCCCTCTTTCATGTTATTTCTCTATATTAAGTTGTATTTGAATGTGGATTGGCAACCTTCTAGGAAGCACCTTGCTTCTCGGATCTAGCTCTCACTAGGCAGTCCACCGACCTATATTATTAATGCTATCTTGTGGTCTTATTTTTTTCTCGGGTAGTCCTTCCCCTGAAAAAAGGATCTCTTCACAATCGGCTTGATCTTCTGCAACTGTGCACAACCTTCTTCTCACCTCCAGGTATTCCTCATGTACCAAACCTCTTACCTTAAACATTTTTCTCGTACATACATCTTATCTCGTGAAACACCTACAACTAATTTTATATATCAATATCACCATATGAGACTTACAAAGACAAAAAAATGAATGGTCATTCAAAACCTCAAATTTATAGGATAAATTTGGATAACAGAAAATTTAAATTTTGAAACCTTGGATGAAAGATTCAAACTTTTTGCCCCACATTAGATTAAAATCTCTATACAAATGCATAAGGATTTGAGACCTCTTTGATATCTTACCTTGGATCCTGCGTTGAATTCTTTATCCCCTGCAAAATAGAAAAAAACAAATCACCGAATGAAAATTAGAATGGAAAATGGAATGATAAAGTTAGGTTTGACAATATATCCTCGTAAGTTAATTTTAGGGTTAGTCCATCCTACGATGGAGCTTGATTCAATCTAAGGAAATGATTTAATGTGAAAATTACTTAAGCCTTTTAGTTACACAGTGTAATGGGTATTATTATTAAAATGTATTTTATGGGAAAGGGAATTTAATTTTATGATGACAACTTATTAATTAAAGGTATTAATTAACCCTCCATTTTGAGAACCATGTTTCGATTTTTATCTATGGTCTTGTTGACAATTTTTACCCTCCATGAAAAACATTGTGCTACCCGGCCCACATCTGGCCAACAAGAAAAATGGGTAAAAAATATGAAAATTCTAAAATCTCGTGTGCTCATTAGAATTGGGCCCTCGGATCGATAAAAATGAAAAAATCCAAATTTTGGGTCTTGAGGATCAAAAGTTCATATTTGGGCCTTCCAAGGTCCACCAAGTTGAAATGAGCTCATCGATCCGCTTTGACAAGTAGCTCGATGAGTTAGGTCAAGAATTGGGGGAGTGAGTTGTAAAGCATCTTGTTGAGTAGCTTGGTGAGCCAAGTTAGGCTGAGTCATAAAGTTCGTCAAGGTGCGGAGCTAGAAGGAAACTCGAGATTAGCATGTCAAGGTCTTTGGGATTCGTGGTTGTGCAAGCTCAAACACCTTGGTTGAGTTACAAATAACGGGCTCATTTCGGTGGGCTAGGGGCATAGTTGAAACGCGAGGAGGAAGAAAGAAGGATGAGCTATTTGAGATTATCGTGGAGAATACATCGAGGGAAGTGATGCCGTGAGAGGGAATGGCTCATCGATGAAGCCAACGAGCAAGAAAACAAATGATCTTGGTGAGTCGGGTTTAAGTGAGAAGGAATGGGATAAGTCAAAAGAAATGCTCATCGAGCCAAGGTATGAGGATTTGGCAGTGTAAAAGTGGTCGAGCTATTAAGGGAAGATCGAAAAGGGACTTGCGAAGTTGGGAGCTATGTCACCTTAGCAAGGAAGAAAAAGCTCGGGCTCAAGATGAGTGATAATTCAGAAAACATAAAAGGCCCGAAGTCTAATTTTTTTTTGACTTTGGGGGTTGAGTGATTTAGAGTTCTCACTACACAAAATGGAAAAAATGAATCAAAGTCTTGAAAGCCTAAAATTCCAAAGTCTGAAAGGGCTCGGGGGATTTTTGGGGTCAACTCCCCTTTTAGGGTCGATGGCACAAGAACTTTAGAGTTTAGCGATGGAGAAGTCGAATCGAAAAACTTAAAAGGCTCAAAACTCCAAAATCATGAAGTCGAAAGGGTTTGGGGTTTTCAGAGGTCAACGCCTTTTCGGGGTCAACCATTTTAGTGTTGTCTTCGAGAGGTAGATTTTGGGAACTCGGTGGAATGAAGTACGAAAATGGTAAAGGTTAAAGTCCAAAACCGGCACTCGAATTTAAAAGATAGGGATTTTAGAGGTTCAGAGGTTTCAGTGAGTTGGGAGGATAAACAATGTTTAATCCGAAAAGAAAAAGGTCTGAAATCCAAAGTCTGAATTTCAGACTTTGGGGTTTCAGAATTTTGAAACATTCCAAGGCTTGGGCGAGATGAATAGTGTCATGCTAATATTAGTTTAGAGTTTGAACTCCAAATTTTGAATTTCAGACTTTAGAGGTTTGGCATTTCAAAACCTTGAACCAACCCATCTCGATGAATAGTGCAACAACCTCCGAAATGGAAATGCCCAAAGTTCTAAATCCTAAAAGTCTAAAATTTTAGATTTTGGAGGGGCGATATGTTTGGAGTCTAAAAAGGTAGATTAACAACTAGCATTTATTGCGGTATGGCACCCTCATCTTTAGATGGCCATAACTTTTGATTGAGAGCTTGGATTTGCACAAAATTAGACTTTTTGGAAATCTCTCAATGTCCTCTACACAACTACGACTGGATTTATTAATTTTAATAAAGTTAAATATTTAAAAATGTGGAAGTATAATCCGCCATTTTAGAGGAGTGGTTTCAGATTTCTCACCTACTCAGAATGATGAGGTATGGGCTTCTTTTCTTCCCCAAAAAGTAAGGTACAATAGAGTATGGGCTTGACAGACTTTCCCATCACTCCCACAAGGACAATGATGGATTTTACAGAGATTGGAGTGCATTTTTGTATTTTCTTCCCTCTCTCTCCTCATTTATTCCTCTATAAAATTATAAGGGGTGGCATTGTGGATAAGGTTGATCATCTTTCTTCTCCCATGCACCCCATTTCTTCTTGGGGCTCTAAGCCTTCCTCCAAACACTATAATGGCTTCATGCCTTTCTCCCACATGCAATGTACTATGTATACTTCATGAGCAATAAAAATTATGTTTTGTGTTAGTTGTTTTAACCTTTGCATGATTTTTGTGTCTCTCTTACCTCTCATTGCAACAGGGTGTTTTGTGCATATTTCATAGTTATTACAGGATATGGGTGTTTTGTGTTTATTAGGAATGAAGATTGTTTGCATTTTGGGTTTGTGTTGCAGCTGTCTATCCTTCCCTTAATACATTGGTGGAACTTGGGTTTGTGTTGAATTTTTCCAACCTCCCTAGTATTCACCCTTTCTCCATTTTGTAAGGTTGGGAAGAGTGATCAACACTCCTTTCTTGGTGTATCATTGCTTTAGTGTAGGATTTTCTTTTTCTATGCATCCCTCTATCCATGTCCCCTTGGAAGTTGTAGTTTAAGGTTAGTAGTAGTAGTTAGCTTGCATTTGGAGTAGCTAGTGGTAGGTAGGTTAGAAGTAGGAACCAACCTTCTTTGGAGAGCTATCCCATTTCACAAGTTCGCACAGTCAGGATAGTTCAATGTTATGCAATCACGATGAATGCCCTAGTCCATAAACTGTCTCATTTGGGGGGTGTTGTAAGTCCACATCAATAATTTTGGCACACTCAGTGGGACATCACAAGAGTTAGATTTATAGTTTTCAAAGTTGTTCTACTACAAACTCAAGATCACATTTAAGCCGGTTTCAAATACTTCAATTTCAGAGGTTTCTTTAGTAGGGTCAAAGTCTGAAATCATTTTAGGGGGCTAAATATGTGCAAAGTGAGCTCAAAATTTCACAAATTATAGATCGGGGGCTAAGCTTCAAAAGGGTATCCTTAGAATTTTAAATTTTTGACTTTCGGAATTTCAGGATTTTTCAAATTTTGGGATTTAGGAGGTTTTCCATTTCAGACCCTTTACATTTTCGGGTTTAAGAAATTTTGGATTTCAGAGTTTAGACATTGCTATCTTTTTGGTATTTTTGAGGATTTTGATTTTGGGGTTTCTTCTACTTTGATTTTCGGGGACCTGTGGAATTTCATAGCTTTGGAGACCATCTACAACAAACCATTCCAACCCCACAACAATTTGTGAGCTTTTCAAGGCATGAAAATTGGTGTTCATTTCATTTCATCAAGTTATTGTGCACTTGGTGGAACCTCGGTCTTTAAAGACATGCATTCAAAGCACATCCGGTGACTCCATCTAGGTCATAAAATCCATTATTTGGATAGAAAACATTCCCTTTCTTCACCATCCATTTTCTCTCTTCCATCCCTTTCATTTTTCTTCCATTCTATGAAGTCTTGCAGTCATGGCTTCATTCGCCTCATGGGATTCACATTTAAAGCAGTGGCCATATCATTGCAACTCTCCTTCTGAGTTGCAAATTTCATCTCCGAGGGTGCTACCAACCATCTCCAGATTCGTATTGTGATGGGAATCAAGTAGTGGGCATACCCCAATGAGAAAGACATGAATCAATTTGGCTATATGCCAAACTATCCAGCTATTGGAGGGCATGGGTATGTAGATTTTGAAGGACATTCTTCCCCCAGAGATGTGGAGTTACAAATGAAGATCCTCAAGATAATGGCAAGTATGGTGCAGTCTAGGGATTCAGCCCAAATGAAGGCATTTAAGATTGGATTCAAGACCCCTTGTCCATGGGAAGGCCCCTTTCCATATTATCTTATCCTATAGGAGAAACTAAGCTTCATAGTTGAGATGTTACCCCAACTAGAAGGATGGATCAAGGACATTAAATGTTATGCAAGTCAACCTTGTCTACAGGAGACCCCTGCATTACCCTCTCATAGTTCTTTTCCTTCATCCCAATCAATATCATTTCAACCAAAACCATAATTCCCAAGTTTTTTGCCAGCTGCACCTACTATGGAATCCCTTTCTTCATCTTCTAACCTCCCACCTCATCTTAGTTTCTCCACCCTTTTCCCTTCCAGGAAACTATCCCCTCCACAAGAGAAAATTGGCAAACCCCTTCCATCATCTTCTTCACTAACATTGTAAAAATATATTGAGGCCCCACTCATCACTTCTCTCACTTCCCCAAATCCATGTGGGGATGAAATCTAGAAAACTAGTCAAGAGAAGCAACATGAAGAAGGGCCAAACAAGGACAAAATGATAAAAACTTGGTAGGTTTAGCCTTGATGTTCGAAATTGAAAACATTCCTCTACTAGTAAATCCTTCAGAGAAGACCAAGGTGGAAGAACAGGTGGTGGAAACCAAATTTACAGTAGTAGCAAAGTAAAAACAAGTTGAAGAAGATCAACAATCAGAATGTTTAGGATGTAGTGTCCACGATGGCACCCCATTTGTAGAGATTTTTGGTTAATCATCAGTTGCAAAATCAGTGTAGGAGGGAAGAGAAATAACTCCAAATCCAAAATAAGAGGAGAAAATTCTTATTGTAGAGGAAGATCAAATAGGCCCAGAGGATTCAAGCACATGGAAATTCATGCAAGAAGCTCCAAGTTCTTGCCCCACTTCATCCTCTTGATTTTAATTTTAGAGATAAGTTTGAGCTCTCCAATTTTTATTTGAGGATGAGGAGCCTCATGGTGAAAAAATTGCAAACCCAAAAGACACCATGGAAGTGAGCAAGCCAATTGTGGAGATTCTACAAGAAGAAGAGATCATTGAGAGCTTCTTGCTCTCTTGTAATGATGAAAATGCAGATTTCCCTCTTCCTTTGTCATTTAAAAGGATGAATTTCCTAATAAATCCACTTGAGAGGAAATTCTTGAAGGCCCTGTTATTAATAACAACCCTCATGAGCAGCAACATTCAATAACTTGCAAGTAAGTCATCGTGATTCAAGCCGCAAGCGATTCTAAAAGTATTATACAATGGAGAAGATCTACATTGCCACATAAGGAAAAGAGCATAAGAATGTCATAAATTCTTCCATACCATCCACCAGAGTGATGCATTAGTTGTCTATAGATGTGCAAGACAAAGAGGATTCAATAAGATAATCACCTTTTCTAGGAAAGTCTGCTTAAAGATTTTATTTTTGAAATTCCAATTCTGAGCAGCGGGTACACTCGATCAAATATCTAGCTTCATTAGAATTATAATCAAAGTTTCCACAACTAGCCATGTTCATTCCCAAATATGAGGGTGAGCTTCATAGTACCAAGGATCAGCTACATTAGTTACAACATCTCCAAGAGTCCCATGTGGATCATTCTGAAGGGGTGTTTATTTTATGTCTAGTTGATACCTTGAGGATTCAAGTGGAAAATTGGGTTCATGTCAATTTTTCACTCATTTTTACAGCCATGATCAGTGTCAAATCATCCACATGGCTACAGGTTGTAAGAAAAGGATGCTACTTTGCACTACCAGTGGCAAGATTTTTTTGAAATCTTCTCTGTTGCCGATTAGTGTAGGGTAGGAGTAGGATTTGTTTTGATCATAACAAGTGCTAAGACACACTCTGCATTCCTACTTAAGCATATATGATTTTTTTTTACATATATTTTTGTTTGTGTTTCTCCAACATGATACATGGTGTTTCAAAGTGGGCCTTTCACATGAGGAATATGTTCATAATTGTAAGGAACAATTACATATCTTAAAGGAAGACAAATGCAGAGAAACTAAAATCAGGTTAAGGACAAATTTTGCTAAATTTTCATTCTTCGTGTCCTTTAAGGCCAATCACAAGTGAACTTCAAGTGCCTCTCCGCCAATAAGGAAATAACCACCCTCAACATCATGTCGAAGAGTGGAACTTTTAGAAGAAAGAAAAAATTCAAATTTAATAGAGTTCCATGATGTAAAAATTGAAAATTGTCTTATCAAAATTTCTGCAACATGTAAAACACACCAAGCAATCATTAGTTGTGTGCTTCATACTTAGCAGAATCAAGTTTCAGGACAGTCCATTTCAATCTTGTAGAATAGGGTTGTAAAGAGGAATAGATGAAGATCTCAAATCAAGACAATTTTCTACTCTCACAAATCTTATTTTTAATATTTTCTTATAAAGATTGAGAGTGTAAGCAACATGGTTCAAGTTCAGCAACATGTGTGGGTGGTCTTTGAGTTTCAATTTCACTAGATTTATAATCAATTGTGGGTATTCAATGACTTCATGCCCAATGGACATGCGAAGGCTCTTTGGTGTAAGAACATCGAGCGAGACATCCATCCCCACGAGTCGCAAATTATCGACAATGTTTTCCCTCCATGAAAAACATTATGCTACCCACACCCACATCTAGCCAACAAGAAAAATGGCTAAAAATATATGAAAATTCCAAAATGTTGGGTGCTCAAAGTCATATTGGGCCCTCGGATCGAGAAAAATTTGTAAAAATCCAAAATTTAGGTCTCGAGGGTCAAAAGTTCATATTTGGGCCTTGCAAGGTCCACCAAGATGAAATGAGCTTTCTGAGTTGCTTGGTGAGTAGCTCGGTGAGTTGGTTCAAGCATTGGGGGAGTAAGTTATAAAGTGTCTCATCAAGTATCTCAACGAGCTGAGTTTTCGAGTCACAAATTTCTTTGGGGTGCGACGCTTAAGGAAACTCAAGAATTACACGTGAGGGTCTTCGGGATTTTGGGCCAGCAGAAGTTCAAACATCTCAGCCAAGTTGTGAAAAATGGGCTCATGTCGGTGGGTTGGGGGCTGAGTTAGAATGCCAAGGAGGAAGAAGGAAATCCAAGCTCCTTGAGCTCGTACATGGAGAATACATCACATGAAACAATGCCGCGAGAGGGGGAATGGATCATTGGACCAAGCCAATGAGAAAGAAAACAAGCGAGCTCGGTAAGTTGAGATTCAACAATAAGTAATGGGATAATTTGAAAGAAAGTCTCATTGAGAAAAGACATGAGGATTCGACAGTGTAAAATTGGTGAGCTATAGAGGTGAGCTCAAAAGGGACTTACGAAGTTGGGGGCCATGTCGGTAAAGTAAGGAAGAAAAAAGGCTTGAGTTCAAGCCAAGTAGGAAATTCAGAAAACACAAAAGACCCGAAGTCTGAAATTTTTGTACTTTGGGGGTTGAGCGATTCAGATTTCTTACTACACAAAACATAAAAATGAACCAAAGGCCCAAAATCTGAAACTACAAAGTTCGAAAGGGCTCGGGGGGTTCTTGTTTCGGGGTCAACGGTTAAGGAAATTCAAAGTTCAACAATTGAGAATCCCAAATCGGCGAGTTCGAAAGGCCGAAACCTTGAAACCCTGAAGTTTGAAAGGGTTTGGAGTTTTTAGAGGTCAACACCTTTTCGGGGTCAACCATTTTGGGGTCATCTTTGGAGGCGGATTTCGGGAACTCAAATGGAATAAAATTTGAAAATGGGAAAGGTTAAAGTCCGAAACCTTGACTCCAAATTTTGGAGTTTGATATTTCGAGAGGTTCGAGGTTTCGGTGAGTTGGGCAGATGAACAAGTGTCGAAGCCCAAAAATCAAAAGGTCTGAAACCTAAAGTTCAAATTTTGGAAATCGGGGTTTTGAAATTTTAGAACATTTCGGGGCTTGGGTGGATGAATAGTGTTACGTATAATATGAGTTCGATTCGAACTCTAAAGTCCTAATTTCAGACTTCAAAGGTTTGACATTTCAGAACCTTTGAATCAACCCGTCCGATGAATAGTAAAATAACCTCCAAAATGGAAATGCCTAAAGTTTTGAATCTCAAAATTTTAAAATTTCAGATTTTAGAGGGTACGATGCGAGTGCTCGAAGTCTAAAAAGGTAGATTAACCACTAACTTTATTGTGGTATGGAACCCTCATCTTAATATGGCCATAACCTTTGACTGAGAGCTTAGATGTGCAAAAATTGGACTTTTTGGAAAGCTCTTAGTATCCTCTACACAACTACAACTAGATTTATTAATTTTAATAAAGTTAAATATTTCAAATTGTTAAAGTACAGTCCTCCATTTTAGAGGAGTGGTTTCAGATTTCTCACCTACTAGAATGATGAGGTATGGGCTTCTTTTCTTCCCCAACAAGCAAGGTATAATGGAGTATGGGCTTGGTAGACTTTCCCATCACTCCCACAAGGACAATGATGGATTTTGTAGGAGATTGGAGTGCATTTTTGGATTTTCTTCCCTCTCTCTCCTCATTTCTTCCTCTATAAAAATTGTAAGGGTGGCATTATGGAGAAGGTTGATAATCTTTCTTCTCCCATGAACCCCATTTCTTCTTAGGGATCTAAGCCTTCCTCAAAAACTATAATGGTTTCATGCCTTTTTCTCACATGTAATGTAATGTGTATAATTCATGAGCAATAAAAATTGTGTTTTGTGTTATTTGTTTGAACCTTTTCATGCTTTTTTGTGTCTCTCTTACCTGTCATTACAACAGGGTGTTCTATGCATATTTCATAGTTATTACAGGATATGGGTTTTTTGTGTTTATCAAGAATGAATATTGTTTGCATTTTGGGTTTGTGTTGCAGTTTTCCAACCTTCCCTTAATACATTGGTGGAACTTGGGTTTGTGTTGCATTTGTCCAACCTCCCCAAGATTCACCCTTTCTCCATTTTGCAGGGTTGGGAAGAGTGATTAACACTCCTTTCTTGGTGTATCACTACTTTAGTGTAAGATTTTATTTCTATGCATCCCTCTATCCTTGTCCCCTTGGAAGTTTTAGTTTAGGGTTAGTAGTAGTATTTATCTTGCATTTGGAGTAGCTAGTGGTAGGTATGTTAGGAGCAAGAAACGGCCTTCTTTGGAGAGCTATCTTGTTTCACAATGTCCCACACTCAGGATGGTTCAATGTTATGAAATCATGTTGAATTCCCTAGTCCATAAACTATATCATTCAGGGGGTGTTGTGATTCTGAATCAACAAGTCTTCATCAAACGTCCTTATTTAATGTTGGTGTGTATTATTTTCCACATCATTAGGTGAGTCATCTCACTTAGGTGAGATCGTAGGTCCATGTGTCATTTAGGGGTCATTATGAGATTCTCTTACATGTTAGTGCGTCAGTGCATCATATGTGTCATTGGGAGTTACACTTCTATTCTAGGAATGTAACTCCCCCTCTCTACTTGAGTTGTCATAATTACAAAGCCTTTCGGGGTTTCTCAGCACCTCCTATATGTACACCCCATTTGATCTATGAGATAGAGGAGAGTTTTATTGCTTAACCAGGTTCTGCCCATGTTTCAAATATTTGCATGCACATTCAGTTGATGCTCACTCCTCCCAAGATATCTTCACACTACCGTTCATATGTCCGTTGATGTGCACGTCATCCCTCGTGATCTCGCCATGGGTTATAAACCCTCTTTTATGGTATCAGAGTGGATCTTGTGGATCCGTGCACTCATTGGTGTTTCGTGCGTGTTTTCTGGCTTCCAGCGTGATATCCATATCTCGTTGCATGTGTCATAATGGTTATTCTGACCGTGCTCTACTTGCACTGATTCGGGTTTCATACCTCTTGTATGGTTGTTCAGTTTGATCATGGTTTCGCAGATCGTTGTTCGAGTTTTTGGTGTTTTTTGGGATTTGTTTCCTTGAACCACTCAAATCTCTAGGGTTTCATGTGTGTTTTGGGGTATTATTTAAAAAAAAGGGAGGTTCTTGTGTTTGGTTTTATGCTGGTGTTTTCTATGTTGAGAGAAAATTGTAGGTTCAAGGTGCTCCTTCATGGTCTGATCGATCCTGATTGTTGGTTACCAACTCCTTGCACTTTGTGGACATTTCATTGCATTGCTCAACCATTTTTCTGGCCAACTGCTCCTGCACGTGGCCTCACACCACCACCAAACCTCACTGCCTCTAGGCACTCGGATCCTGCTTTGCGTGGCTTTCTTGCCGTGTTCCGATCGCCTAGCCTCTCAGTCTTTGGTGGTTTGTTCTTCATTTTTGCTCTCCCACGTGCCCTCCTTTGAATTGGAAAAACGTTTTTGACTATGCTCACCATTTTTGGCATTTTTTTGGCGGTTTGGGTTCTTTAAACGGATCCTTAGCTTGTACTGACTTGCAAAACTCTCCAACCCTTCCACCATGTGGCCTTGTGTAGACCTCAAAGCACCTCCCAACAAGCTCAGCGATCTCTCCTTCAACACTTTTTAGTATATGCCATGTGGACTAGAAGCTCCACCATGGCTTGACACCTCAAACGTGGGCCCACTTACCTTTCGGTCTTGTTTGGAGGATAAAACAAACTCTATTTTTTAATGTTTTAAGATAAAAAAAACATTCATGGCATGTAATTGATTTTTAGGCTATTTTTGCTTGTAATTTCAACCTTCCTACGAGCATCGAAGACAAAGGGCGAGGTTCGGGTTGGTAGGAGGCTAATCCCCCCTCACAAGAAAAACAAACCATGCCTAAAATTTGATGCCGTTTCCAATGGGTACCCACACGACACCCTTTGCACCCATTTTGGGCACTTTTTTAATGCATTTGCAGCGTTTAGTGGCATTTTCCATTAGTTACGGGAATCATTTTAATGCCATAACTTTTGACTTGCTGCTTGTTTTTGAGTGCTTCTTTAGTCAAAGTTGCATGATTTTTTGCACATTACGTGATGACATTGTCAATTTTGTAAACATACTACTTTATAAAGTGCCACATTTTGGGGGGTTGATTGTACTCTTGGGCTTTCACATGCAGACACATTATCGGCCAAGTCCGACATCTTGCTTTTGTGCATATTGCATTTTTCATCATGGAGAGTGCTCTTTCCAGACTTGAGCATCGTAGGATCGCTTTACAACCTCTGCCACTTCTCACCGGGAGAGGGGACTATTCAGCTTGGTGTGCTTCCATGGAACGTTACTTCACCATGAGGGTCTTTTACCCTTCTTAGTTGGGCTAGTTCCTACACCTATAGATCATCATCATCTAGAGGACTTCCTCAACACTTGTGACCACATCTTTGGCCACATGATGATGCATGTCTATTGATCTATTTGGTTTCATGTATAAGGCACTCGAGATCCACCTCACCATGTCCGGAGAATTCTTCGATCCCTCTATGGAGACCCTTCACATACTGCAGTCATTGTTCACATTACTACTCGATTGGTCATCTCCTCCATTTCTTTGTGTGATGACAGTTTCAATAACACAGATCACTTGGTTCTACTTTTGATGATGAGGATTGTGCACCTAGTTATGATGCCGAGAGCATTACAGAGGACTTCTCTCCTATTTCTATCACTATTCCGAGAGTATCAACACATCCCAAATCTCATCGATATCAAGCAGCCTCCTACTCAACCTCATATAGGCATTACACTAGCCTCCTTTCCACTTCCAGTGTGCAAGGACCCTTCCACTCCTCTACCTTCATTGGCTAACTCATACCTATCTAACATCACTCTTCTATTTGTTGAGCCCCCTCATTGGGACGAGTATCTACCTAACCTTAGTTGTCTTTTCGCAGAGTCTACTTGTGATGCTCTACAGGTTCCTCATCCATCTACAGGTGTTTCAGAGGAGTTCATCATCTCTGTTGTTGGGAGTGCCCCTTCAGAGAATCATGTCACTTCCACATTTCTAGAGACCTTCATTGATCCACCCTTGCTTGTGGATCCCTTTTCTGTTGTGGAGGATGTTTTGTTCCCTTCACATAAATTGGACATCCTTTTTGTGGGTGTTCCTCTTTTCACTCTGACAGTTCTATGCATGTGGCATTACCTTCAGTTCCTTGGAACTCACTTGCTAGACCTATGTCACACTTTCGTGCACCAGATTTAGAGTTCTTCGTGTTGCTGCCTTCAATTTCCTTGGAGTGGGAAGACTTTCAGCACATCATTTCTATCCTTCCTAAGGGCAGGCACACAGTTCAAAGGTGGGTGGCTCTTCTTTAGTCCAAAGGTAGAGGATCTCGTCATTGACATTCTTCTGGGAAACTTCTTAGAGCTGCAGAGTTCAGATCCATCCATGGCATCTTCTGCATTCCTCTCGTCTCCCTCTTCTTCTCTCTTCTTCTTGTTTTTAGATATTTCCTCTTTGTACATGGGTACCCTTTCAAGCTCGTCTATGTCCGGGGCCCATTTTTGGCATCTTTCTTAGATTAGAGAGTGTGTTGTTCTCTTGTGGTGGATGTTTTTCCCACTGGGTTTTCCTTCACTACTTGGGATCTTTTTCTTGTACATGGGTACCTCATCAAGCTTTGTGTTGGGACCCATTTCTCATTTCTGACTTGCCACCTCATCCTAAGTTACAATGAAGGGGGGTGTTGGTGTGTATTATTTTCCACATCATTAGGTGAGTCATCTCACTTAGGTGAGATCGTAGGTCCATGTGTCATTTAGGGGTCATTATGAGATTCTCTTACGCATCAGTGCGTCAATGTGTCAGTGCATCATATGCATCATTGGGAGTTACACTTCTATTCTGGGAATGTAACTCCCCCTCTCTACTCGAGTTGTCATGATTACAACACTGGGGGTTACTCAAAGCACCTCCTATATGTACACCCTATTTTATCTATGAGATAGAGGAGAGTTTTATGGCTTAACCAGGTTTTGCCCGTGTTTCAAATCTTTTCATGCACATTTGGTTGATGCTCACTCCTCCCAAGATCTCTTCACGCTATCGTTCGCACATCCGTTAAAGTGCACGCCATCCCTCGTGATCCTCGCCAAGGGTTTTAAACCCTCTTTCATTTAATTCTCCTTAAAATAATTTTTAAAATTGGTCAAAATTTAGCTAATCTTGCCTTATCATTCCAAGCATGATAGTTTTATGGCTTAGTGGTTATTTGAACATTACCACTGTCATAATATCATTATCATTGATGTTTACCAAGGCATTAACCATAAAATCATCCTAACCGGTAGAAATGGCGTTACGCCGACTCTCCGTACCATAGCTAAGATTTATGATGTGTTCACCTCAGCGTGTTGGCTTTAATTTTTTTTTTTGTGAATTCGGTTTGAAACTGTTTCATTATACTTCTGACCTTGTAATATAAACCTCCCTTAAAGATTATTACACCTCTAAAAAAATTCACCATTATTATTACTATTAACATTTGGATATGGATTCTTGTTTCCTTTTTATTGATTTTGGAACTTGCATTGAGTGAGGCGTGACACATAATCAACCCGGCTTTGAGGAAATTACCAATAAATTTTTCAATTATGCCTCTTTGTGAAAAGAGAGGTGATTAATCGATGGATGAATTCAAGAAGGTTTTGTAAAAGACAAGTCCTCCTAGAAGCATAAAAAGGCTATTTTTGGCCATTCGCATCCGGTAAACATCCTTTGGGAATGTTTAGGGAAAATATAAAGTATCTCGAGAGTGGTGTTGGAGAGCATTGAAAGTTTTGAATTAATTTAGGATAATTTAGGAAATAAAACCTCAATCAAGAACAACTTGTTTAACATTGGGTTTATCCTCAAATTTGTACCCCTTTTGACTCGAAATAAATTCTCTCTAAGTAATGGGGAATTACTTGTAAATGGTGGTAGACTGGTTTTTATGTCATTTTGTATCCAGGTAGGGGTATAACACATTCCTTGGGATAAATACTTGGGATTAAGCCTTTGGATGATTAAGGGAAAATATAAAAGAGATGGCCTTATCCTACTACTTTTGGTCCTGCCTTGAACTAGGGTGAGAGGTCCCGAATTGAACTTGAAATGAAGAGGGGGAGATGGAGGATTTTTACCTCACATTTATTTTTCAAATGGTGGAATGATTTGGGACAAACACGGCCAATGACACAATATTTCACTCTCATGAGTTATCACACAAAGTATTGTATATGCTTATCACACTAGACATAGGTTACTAAAGATAGTTAAGTTAAATTACTCTTGCATTCTCTTGATAATAAAATTAAGGATAAAAGACACCTTCAGTGATGTTTAGAGAAATAAGGTAGTGAAATAAAAGAAAAGGACATTTAATATAGGAGGGTTGGGGTCAATTATGGAAATTGTAACTTCACAGAGGGGTAATGATATGAAGAGAAGTTCATTATGACATAAAATTTAACACACAAAACATCTTGTAATCCTTAAAAGTACATAAAATTGAATCAAGAAGTAATAATATCTACTAAGAACTATTTACACGAATTGATTAACTAAAAATAAAGAAAATATGTGTAGTTAATCTAATCTAGAACGAAATGTAAATACAATAAATGAATGCAATAAACAAGTATGGAAAATGACCCAAGAAAATAATGTAATGAAAGTAGAAACCCTAATATGCAAGAAGAGTGAGGAAGTGACTTAGATGATTAAAGGATCTCATTGGATCGTGTCCAAGTAGTGACAGTAGAAACATGAAGCAAGATAGATTGTGGAGAAACCCTAAAAGGATGGATTCGAGCTATCTAGCTAGACCGGATTTCCATGAGAAGAACTAGGGCACATGTGGGTGCTCGGTCTACTTAATGGGTGCCTTGGTCTGTGTAAAATATCTAGAACTTAGTTTCATAGGATTGACAAGTAGTTTGAAACCCTCACTGTCTGTCGCATCAGATTTGTTGCACTACACTAGGTGTCATTGCTAATCCAAGATGATAGAAAGACCTATAAGAAACCACAAGAAGTATCAAAACCTAAAAAAATGTAAATGAATGGGTCAGATTGACCTCAGTTGCCACAACAGTGGGCTTACTAACTGAGCATTGCACTACATTTCAGACCTAAATGTAGTTACGTGTGTGTGTGTGTGTGTGTGTGTGTGTGTGCATCATGTGCCCTAGGTGCTCTTGTGTTAGTCACACTTTGTGAAGTAGCGAGCAATAACTAGATGTAAAAATGTAGTAGAATGGTGCATGAAATAGAATAAAATCCCTCCCCCTATGTTTGTGTGATGTAGATGAACCAACCTTGTCCTTGTGATGGAGCTAATGGATGCAAATGATCTCCAAATGGATGCAACTCTAGGTGGATGATAGTAGTGACTAGTGTTTGGTCCCTCATTATGGTCTCATAACTTTATATTTATAGGTTTATCTTGATCTAATTTCATAATTAACCTCGAAATGGCCAACCACTAAAAAGATAAGAAACTGAAATGGCTAGAAAGTGCCCAAAAAGTGGTGGGAAAGTTCAAAAAGGATTAGGGTGCCACTTATGGAACCAGGGTGTCCATGGGTGCCCTAGTCAAGGCTAAAATAACACAAAATGATAGAATCTAACTAGGCATGTGGGTGCAAGAGGTCAGGAATGACAAAAGAAAATAAATGAAGATGGTCAAAAGATAGAGGTTAATGAGTACTTTCTTCACCCAAAAACATTCTAAATAGTAGTGTGAACTACCAAAACTCTTGCAAAGCTAAATAACTAGACTAACACCAAATAGTCTAATAGCTAAGCTAAAAATATACAATAGTAACATCATGATCATAGCTTATTGGAATGCTTAATGAAACTAACATGAAATCAATCATCTAAGTACAAACATGCCTACTAAGTGTGTGATTGCTAATTAAAATGGACCTATGAAGATCACAAGAAAATCAAATTGGGTGTTGCTACTTCAAAATGGTGAAAGGATCTCTCTAAAATGGCTACAAGGCCAATTTAGATATTCCTCTACTAACCAAGCATGAAGATTGGATGCAAAGATGAGCAAGTTATTCCATCAATGGAGTAAGGCTCTTGATCATATGTCTTATATGATAATATTATTCAAAGTATGGTGTAAAGTGTGAACATGTATGAGGGATCCTTTATATAGATTTCTATTGTTAGAGAAGCTTGCATCTTGGTGCATGTGGGACTAAAGGATAAAGTAGATTAAGACTTGTTAACCTTGATTAGTGGAATTAACAAGTGATTAGCATGTAGGGTGCTTTAATTAACCAATTGGGATTAATTAAAAGGATAGGATAAGATTTTGAATCCTTTAGAGATGATTTGGAGGGAAATGGGGTGATTTTGAATGGTTAGAAGAGGGGTTTTAACCAATAAAAGGGTTTATTGATTAAATACAAGGGTAAATAGGCTTAATTAGCTAATAATAGCTAATTGTTTTCTCATAAGAGGATTATAACTAACGATGTGTCATTAATTGGCATCCAGAATGTGATAGAGTTTAACTAATAAAAAAGTGTTGGTAATTAACCAAAATAGAGTAAATAAAGTAGTTAATTAGCATAAAATCATTAATTATAATGGAAATGGTAAGAATGAGGGTAATTAGTGCACTTTTAGCAATAAAACTGTGTAAGCAGATTTTAGGTGTCTACATTTTTCCCCTCTTTGAGGTGGCGTAAGTGACGTCACTTCAAAGATAGTAGACAAGTATAAAAAATTAAATTTTGAAGAAAAATTAGTAGAATGAAGGATTCCCCCTCGAGTTTCGATGGGGTGATAGAAGAATTCGATCGAAGATTGAAAATATGAAGGAAACAAATAAAATAAATAGGGTAGGGATAAATATTATTTGTATTACTCCACGTGTTTTGGAAGAAAAATTAATAGTGATAAGACATGATATTAAAGAATATGGAAATATCTTTTGCATCCATCTTGTTTAATAAACAACTTTGTTTCATCATGTTGTTTGTGATCTACATCATCATCTCTTATTAAACTATACACATACAACAAAAGTGTAAAATAACATGAAAAGCTATAATACTAACATTTGTTCATTGCTAAAAATGGTTAAGTCCATGCAACATACATAATGCAATGCAATATGAGAAGGTAAACAAGCTTAACCTAATAGGAAATAAGTACAAACACACATACTCAAACAAACAACATTCAAGACATTTGCGCCAATGTTTTTGTTATCAAGCTTGAGTTTTCGAATGTTTGTGTTTAATGACAATGGTTAAAAATGGTGTCCCAATGCAAGGGGAATAACAAAGGAGATAAGTAGTCCTATGAAAAATCATTTGTGCACTATGACACAATACTTAACAACTAGTTAATGCATGGGAGTACTAACATAGTAAGAAAACCAAATTTGTTAATGGAGGTAGATCAAAATGATCTACGAGTCATCAGTGACAAGAACATGTAAGGAACAAAGAGATATGTTTTTTGTAGGAAAAATTGTGATGTTCAAGGAAAATGAAATTGATACAAGATTTAACTACGTGCATGCCATTTACAAATTTTTGAAAAAAATTAATTTTACAATATTTTGGATTTTTAATGACTTTTACCAATTTTTTTGAAAAAGTTTAAATTTTACAATTTTTTAGATTTGTGATTTTTTAGGAAAAAAGTTAGTTAGAAGAAAAACCATGTACATGGACATCACCAAAAAATGTTGGAAAGCAAAAATATGCCCCATGTAGCAGAAAAGGGTGCTAGGAAGTAAAAACATGCCCGAGTGTAGCAAAAACGGGTGACAAATGATTATTTATTAAAAATAACCATCACGTAGTGAGCTAAAAGAATTCGGAAGAATCACGGTGGTCCCATAACACTTCGGTGCTGAGAGACATGACGTGAGGGGGTCATAATGGATATAAATACCAAGTCATGGGGGGTAAAACCATCTCGAATAGTAATTTTCTACTTACCCTTACTACTTTTATTGGTAATTTCGCTCCGACGTGCGAGAGGAATGGTACAATTTTAGGACCGTACACACCATTTAGACATTGTCCAAGACTACATGAGACTTCACAGGATGGCCACGCAAGTATGTAAAGAAAGGAAATTCAATTTTAAGCTCATTTAATGCTATTTATTACACTTTAAAAATTCACAAAGCTCCATCACAGCCATATCGGGGCGTGTAGGCGTGAAGAAGCATATACATAACTACGTATGCATGGAAATGCAGGCATGATCGCATATGCATGGAGGGGGAGCATGAAATCATCAAAATAGACGTGTTGGTGTTGAACTAGAAATAGGGGGGAGTACAGATATACATGCGTGAAAATGTAGGTGTTGGTGTGAAAATGGGAGTGTGAGAACTAGGTCGTCTTGCTAACGCTTAAAAGGGGCACGCTAGCACTAAAAGGAAGCGTTGGCATGGATAGTTAGTGTTTGTGTGGAATTTATAAGAATTTAGGAGATTCCTAGAAGAAGTTAGGGATGAATAGAAGAAATTACATGATGTAGCCTAGAAGAAAATAATGTTAACAAGTGTTTTCCCGATTTTATAGGTTATCTTATCCCAATTGGAGACATGTGAACGACATGGGAGGTTGTGAGCCTATGAGACTTTGTTTTCACAGCATGAGCATTTCTTTCTTGGAGATTACACTAGATGTCATGGGTATATCACATGTGGCTCACATGCCAAAGATTACACTAGACCACAACCTTCTCATGACTTTAGAGAGATATGTTGGAGTGAGAAACAAACCTTTAGATTTGTGGGTGAGATGAGCATCACTTTGAAAGATTCTGAGCATATTGAGAGTGTTGATCCAAGGTAGATTGTTTACATATGATGGTGACCATGGTCATATTCTATAGTACATCATGGAGATGTTTGAATTAGTGACATTCCTCACCTGGGAATGTCATTGGACTTGTACAAATGTTTTTCTCGATCTTTGAGTTGCATGTTTTGGTGTACTTGATAGCTCTTGTCAATGGTATCTTGCCACCTGAAAAGACTGGTGTGTGCTTTTCTCTAGGTCTTCTTAGAGTTATTCATGGTATCATCAATGGAGAGGTTTATTGTTGAGGCCAATGCTTACTATCCCACCTGTATATAGATCTTTATTTTATAGCATACCGTGGTCGAAGACCATGATTCCAGCTACATTATTACATATATGGGAATGGGATCACATTGCCATAGGATGCCCATTACGAGTGTAGTGAGTCGGGTCTCACAATGAGCTATCTATTATGGGTTGGGTATCGATTGGGGAAGATGTGCAGGCACACACCTGGGACACAACATACTATAGGTGGGAATTTGATGATATACAACTCCACATGGTTTCATGG
Source organism: Taxus wallichiana var. yunnanensis (assembly GCA_018340775.1). Classification (NCBI taxonomy): domain Eukaryota; kingdom Viridiplantae; phylum Streptophyta; class Pinopsida; order Cupressales; family Taxaceae; genus Taxus; species Taxus wallichiana. The sequence continues at coordinate 689,925,887 of CM031234.1, read as the reverse complement.
AGCCCATACAAATTGTATCAGTGGCCTAATGATGTTTGTAGAACTCGGGATAACGAAGTTGAAAATTTTATCATTAGTAGTAGGGACTACATTATTGAGTGGTATATAGTAGATAAATTCTAAGCGACAGTTGGGCCACATTTAGAGGATTCCCGGAGATGAGATGTGGTACGAGAGAGCAGTCCAGGAGACTTTCTACATTGGTACATGGATTAGACCATGATGAGTATAAGCCATCTTCGACATGTGGTCACACAACCTTGGCTTGTGTAACCATAGATATTGGATCCTAGGGAGACTATAGACTATGCAACCTAGTATGTAACAATGTTACCATGACGACTCACTATACTATGGGTGGCCATATAGGTCAAGATTGTAGTAGCAACACATGGCCTATAGGGTCGGGCTCTTAGAGCATAAGCATAGGAAGAGGTATAGGTAGATCCATAGGCATAGAGCTAGGGAAGATTGGGTGCAGATATATAAGTATAGATGTCCACACAACCACGAGGATAGGTGTTATAGATTCAGTTATAGTTACCCTTATAACAGATTCCATTACAAGTGCCTTTATCACCTCAAAGCATGTATCGAGTCCACCACACAACCCTCCAGGAGGGATGGAGGATATGGGGGAGATGGAGATGGTTGGGATGGATGGGGTCCCCACCACATAGTCTAGTGGGGGAGGATGGAGAGAAGAGTTTAGGTTGCCACGAGGATATACACCGAGGCAAACTACTCAAGGTGCAGTGATCTAGCTGCCTTGACACATTAGTTACAATAGGTGAAATCATAGAGAGATCATATGAATATCAAGAGGGAACATGTGGTTATATATAGGGCCTAATTACAGTTGGTGGTAAGTGTGAGAGCCGATCATGATGTGCTTCAAAGAGCTGGGAAGTAGCTAGAGTCTAGGACTTAGTTTTTGAGTGCATTGTCATCACTAGGAGGCTATATATTATAGGATGTTATATCATGGGGTTATTCCGGTGGGTCGAGGGCCATGGATTACGGTAAGCTATATGGAAGTAGGTACATATCCAGATCTTAGAGGCCACCTTGGTTGACTTAGAGCAGATGCCACCACTTGGACCTAGGACAAGCAATCTAGGGGTAGGAAAGATTCTTGGTTGACTTTTGTATTGTACTAGATGCATATTTTTTAATTTATGCCTTGTGATGAAGGCACATTTTTGTACGGATGTACTATGTATTGTTTTTTATTACGCCTCGTGATGAACACACTTTTTTATCCATGCCCATGATGGCTTTATTGTATCTAATTTATTATCGAGGCACATTGTTTTGTACACGGACATTTATATTTTATAGGGATATATGATGACGATGGAATGTGTTTACTTATTGCATTGTGTTTATGAGATAGCATATTTAGTCCACATTTTTATTATGGTCTATGTTTGAGGGGGGGATAGAAGGTGAGCCGTCTTTCCCCTCTTGGTGATATCATATAATGTTAGCTTAGCATACATGTTTTAATTTTTAGTTTCATGATGGTGCAACTTATAATTTATTGATATATGATGTATAAATGTGATGATAGATGATAAACAAAAGTACAAGCAAACAATAATCACAAGTAAATCAAATCTAATCAAAGCAACACAATTATATACAAGTATGCAAGATAAAATGAACTCAATACAATGCACACTACATTAAAGTAACATTCAATATAAGAAAGAAAATGAATCCAATTTAAAGCACACAAAATGAAGAAGTAATGCAACCAAAACTATGTATAATCAAACAACTAAAGTAAGAAAACTACTACTTTGTTTTTGCAAGATAGTTTTGAAACATTTTTGCATTGTTTTGGTATTATCTCAAGACAATTTTCTATTGTTTTGGAGTTTTCTATGATGAATTTTTGAGTGTTTTGATTTTTTTGACAACACATATTTGAATGTTTTGAGATTTTCAAAAGTTATACTAATGTTTTTTTGTGTTTTTCCAAAAACATCCGAAGCTATGTGCAAGAAAATGAAGAAGCATGGATGCTTCTAGCATTAAGTGGGATGTACAAGGGTAGATTACCATGCGTATGTTCAATAATTGAATATGTAATTTTCCCCCAACGTGAGATGGGAATATAAAAGGAAAACTATTCACACAAAAAAGCTGGATTAGTTAGATCAAGGCCAAAAGGGATAGGATCACAAATATTTTCAGACACGGGGAAGGGCTAACTTAGGGAAAAGCCGTTATAATCCTCGGACCTGAAATGCTTGTGAAAAATGAACCCTCTAATGGCGTTATAAACCAATTTTCACCAAAGGAATTGTCCAAAGTTAAACAATTGTGTGGTTTTCACTTTTGGATGTATTGATTTCTCTTTACTTTTTCTGATTTTATATTTTTATTGATTTTCTTGTATTCAAGGGACCCCACACTTAAGCATAGAAATGTTTAAGATGCATGACATTCACAAGTTCCCTAAGTTCCTGACCATCTAAGTAAGCAAGCTTGTAGGCATTCGAACAAAATTTAGTGACCATAACATATGGCCCTAACCAGTTATGCTCAAATTTCCCTTTCTTTTCACACTCCTTGGTGGTATTGAATTGATTTTATTTTAGCACAAGGTATCCTACCTCAAATTGGTGAGGTATCACTATTTTTGTAACTTTGACACACTCAATTATGATACACTTTGAGGTGATCAAGGGCATGAAGTCACTTCTCATCCAATAGCTCTAGCTTTACTAGTTGATCCATGTTGTAATCCTCTTCTTTATTCAGGTGATCTCTTAGCTCTATGTGCAAAGAGGGGAGCTCGATCTCAAGAGGTAATACGGCTTTGTGTCAAATACTAGGGAATATGGAGTAACACCCGTAGGAGTTCAAATAGACATTCAGTAGGCCTAAAGGGAAGGATGATTCTATAAATTCTAGTTACGACCCATTGTATTCACCATTTTCTCCATAATATAGACAAGGGTTTTATTGGAGGCTTTGACCTACCCATTACCTTGAGGGTAATAGGGGTTGAATACTCAAGGTTTATGTGAAAACGTTGAAACAATGCCTTTATGTTTTTTTTTTTTAAATGACTTACCATTGTAAAATACAATGGAAGAGGGGATTCCACATTGGCAAATAATATGATTCATTATAAACTTGGATATTTGCGCACCTTTGACATAGGTAAGAGGAACAACCTCTACCCACTTCGTGAAATACTTAGTGGTAGTAATAATGAACATATGGTCATCAGAGGATGTAGGGGAAAGTTTACCTATGAGATTGAGTCCCCACTTTGAAAAAGGCCATGGTGTTGTAATAGGTTGTAATGATTGTGTCGAGCATGTATCGAATTTTTGTATTTCTGACATTGCAAACATTTCTGTACAATTTGCAGCAATTATTTTCCCTGATAGGCCAATAATAGCCTATTCTTAGTATCTTCTTAGTCAATACTATCCCATTTGTATGGGCCCCACAAATGCCTTCATGCACCTCCTTAACCACTAAGATGGATTTGTTTGAATGGAGACAATGTAATTTTTTCCCGTCATAGCCTCGATTGAGAGAGTTCCTCCAAGTAAGGTGTAGTGGGATATATGTTGGATAAGTTTTCTTTTGTTAGAATGAGAAATGTTTGGAGGAAAGGTTCCATCATGAAGGTAGTAAAAACTTCACTATACCAGGGGAAAAGGGACCAACAACTTCACATACCAAACAAGACTCTGGCATGTTATATGCCGGTATTCGTAGATGCTCGACAAAGAATGGCATATCACAGTTTCTAGGTGGGATGTGTAACATAGACCCTATTATGGCCATATCATCCATTATTTGATTTTTTCCTCTTGGGATTTGTTCAAATGTAATTTTCTCAAAGAACTCCTTTAGAGTGTCAACCATTTTCTTGTAAGGAAGAAGTTTTTCATCCTTAACTTTATACTCATCAATTACTTGTTTGATAATCAACATAGAATCACCGATTACATTCACTTGTCTAATGTCCCAGTTGATAAAAAATTTAATATCTATAATATGGGCTTCATATTCTGCTATATTGTTTGTACATGGGAAATCAAGTCAGAATGCTTGAGGGATCAAACCTCTTGAAGGAGTGATCAACACAACTCTTGCACCTGAACCATTAAATGTAAAGGAGTCATAAAAGTATAGCTGCCATATAATAGATTCCTCAAGGTACATTGTAGACGTGTCTGGAAGTTCTAGACTTAAAGGTTTAGTACATGTCAAAGGGGCTTCAATTATTTGATCTGCCAAAACCTACCCTTTAACTGATTTATGATGAACATAATCGATATCAAATTCACTGAGTAAGATGATCCAATTGGCCATCTTTCTTGTAATTGTGGGCTTTGATAACAAGTACTTCAATGGATCAACTTTTGATATAAGCTTGGTCTTATTATTTAGAAAATAATGATGTTGTTTCTGAAAGGAAAAAACAACATCCAAGAAATCCTTCTCTATCTATGGGTAGTTGAGCTCGTAAGAAATCAACGTATGGCTTAGGTAATAAACAATTTTTTCTTTCTGTTCTTTATCATATTGGGCCAATAGTGCCCCAATTGCAAAGTGAGTAGCAGATTTGTAGAGTAATAGTGGTTCACCTTCCTTGGGCAGCATTAGAATATGGTATTTGGCCAAATATTCCTCAAGAAAATCAAATGCTTTTTTTTTTTTCTAGAACCCAATGAAAGTTGACATCTTTCTTAAGAAGATGTGTAAATGTGTAGCACTTGTCTGAGCTGAGAGATGAATCTTATGATTGCTTGAATCTTTCCTTGCAAGTTGCACAATTGTATGATATTTTTGGAGGAGGTGTTTCCATTATGGCAGTAACCTTTGTAGGATCTACTTCAATTCCTCTCCGTGAAACAATAAACCCTAACAATTTTCTTGATAGCATGCCGAAGACACATTTCTTCGGGTTGGGTCGGATCTTATGTTGGCATGGTGGGATAATAGGTGTTTTTATTGATGGAAAACCAAATTAATAACAAAGTGAATGTTACATTGAGGTCATATGATGTTGTTCATGGTGATAACAATGATTTTTTATATGTATATTAGCTACTACGGTGGGATTAATTGAGGTGTGCTTTCTCTAACAAGCCCATACGAGGGGTCTATGAGGTTTAGATTAACAATATGAGATTCCTAGATTATTTGGAAGTATGTTAACATGATGGATAACATGTTTTTAGGGTTCTTAGGCACTCACAAAAGTGGCATAGTGCAGGTTCATGTGTTTCACTTTGTTACAATTGCTCATTGGGAGCAGGTATAACAACTTGGAAGTGTGATAGTGTGGTTTGGAGCCAAATAATATCATGGAAGCATGTATTTAGGTGTATCATGGAATATTAGGTATGTTTGAGTCATTTTTAGATATTTCATGATCAGTTATTGCATTATTTGATTGGCCCTAGCTTCTACAAAGTGAGGAACAAGCATGGAAACATAGGTAAATCTTAGTGACTAGAGAGATTGAGGTATGTAATTTTAATTATGATGACTTTAGATGTTAGAGGTATGATTCATGATGCTGTAAAAAAATTAGGTGCCCATGATGTGTGTTTTTCCATATATGACTGATTTTGTGAGACATGGTGAAAAAAAAGACAAATTCCAACTTAAAGTGCAACTTCATGTGCTCATTGTGAATAATGTGCATTGCATGGTATCTTTTGACTTTCAAGGATGATTATAAGGTGATTTTATAAGGTTTTAAATAAATAATTAGGTAATTTTATTATCAGTTTCTTATGAATGAATGTTAAGAAGGCAAAGTGGTCTAAAACCCTAGTTAAACCATAGCTAGGAGCAGTTGGCAGACAATGAAGTATTGTGACCCAATTTTTATTATTTAATAAAAATTAATGATTGGATGATGTATAGGACTCCTAAATATTTCCATAAATGTATGGTTGAGGTCATGGTCATATATGGGCCCCACCTAAAAATAGCAGTTTCTGGAGAAGAATGTTCTAAGACAAGATGGTCCAAAGGAGTAGCATACAAAATTAATTTTAAATGATGATTTTGAATTTTAATTGATGTACATGGAGGTTTTATGACATGTTCATGCATTTTCATGTTGTTTTGAGGTCCAAATAGCTTGGCTTGTTAAAGGGCAGTTTTGGGGTCTCAAATAGCATGGTTTAGTAAAATGAGCATAACTTGAGCTACATGTGAATTTTTGAGATGATTCAAGCTGTTTCAGAAAGAGAATTCATATATATTTCTATTGATTTAATTTTTTTGTCATGATTATGTCACTCGTCATGGTTTCCAAGTCATTATTTGAGCGGGAAAATTTTTGGTAGTTCAAGATAGGATGTGTTCCAGTGAAAGTTTGATGTTGTTTGAAGCATGAGATGGATTTATTGATGATTCTTATCACTTGTAATGTTAAGAGTGATTAATTAGGCATACAATGAATTCATGTTTAATTATTTAATGTATTTATAATAATTGTTTGAGCTAACCTCTAGAAACATCTTTTTTTTGGCAAAGTTAATTTGGTGAAGATAAAAGTAGTTGTAGTTTGAATATATGGATGTTTCATGACTTAGAACTTTATTAGAAGTGTTATAAAGGTTCTTCCATTTCAATTTAGTGGTCACACAACATAGTTTTGTTGATTATAAGTGATTTGGTGATCATATGAATTTTCCATGATGTGAAGTGTTTTGAGAATTGTAAAGGGAACCGGGCCTAAAGAGAGGAAATAATTTGATTGTTTGATATTAATTGTAACCATGTATTTTTTTAATGATATTTTATTAATATTTAAGTGGTTTTGGGTCATGAAAAAGTATGGTACTAATGTTAGGAAAATTTTAAGATTATGCCAATGGGGTTTTGAGCCATTTTTGGCATATGTAATGTGGGTTTTAGATAGGGTGATCTAATTGGGTTACTTGTGGATCGTTGTATTTAAAATTTAAAATTTTTCCTTGATGTATGGGTGGAACCAAATGGATAGAAAATTTTGTGCCTACGTTTGAAATGTGGAGAAGCACATAAAAGTAATTTTTTGGGTGCTTTTTGGAACTAGTTGAGTGTGTGCACAAAGTGTGACCTAGGTGGGTGAATTTTTCAGGTTTTTAAGCATGAATTTAAGGAATATCAACATGGTTTTCTGCAAGATTTTGAAGCATTGAGAAGTGAAGAAAGAGATATATTGTACAAGTTTAAGACCTAGGGTTTGAGCAAGGATTTGGAAGAGTTTGGAGCTGAATATTTGGATCAATATCAGCTGTGGTATAAAAATATTTTCATTGGTTACACTTCATCACAATCTTGTGTGATGAGTTATATTCATGAAAGTCTCTTGTTGTTTGTAATATCAACAAGGGTTTAGAGGTTAGTGCTCTTTGTGGGGTTGGTGCTTCACTAAAGAAACCTCCTGTGATGTGTAATATTCACTTGAGTCTTTGTTGTATGTAATATCAGAAATTTTTAGTGGGTTTTCTTCCCCTTGAGTTTTTCCCACTTACATCTTGTGTTATGGTGCTACTTATCTTGCTCTTGGTTTATTGAATGAATGTTGTATGTTGTTGTGCACACATTAATGAATGGATTAATGGTTCATTTGAGTAATCTAAAATTGTATTTTAATTTATAGGACTGATTCACCCCCCCCCGCCCCCTCGTAGTCCATTGTGCTTATAACAATTGGTATCAGAGTAGGTCCTTTTGGATAAGTTTAATAGCTTGAAAGGAGATCCTGAAGCACAAAATGGTGAGTGTTAGAGTCATAGGAAAAGAACCAATGTTTGATGGAAAAAATATGAATTTTGGAGGATAAGGATGAAGACCTATATTATGTCTCAAGTGTTTTATGTTTGGAAGATAGTAGAAGATGGATATATTTCCACTATCACTCATATTACCAATCAAGTAGAAAATGATGCATATGAACACACGGTTCTAAGGTTTTTAATCTTATCATTAAAGGTCTAAGAGAATTTGAGTTGGGAAAGGTTATGTACTGCAAATCAATAAAGGAAGCATGGGAGAAATTACAAGTCCTATATGAAGGTGACTCAAAGGTAAGAATTTATAAACTTTAAACCTTTAGAAATCAGTTTGAGTCTCTTAAGATGAATGATGAAGAGTCCATTATTGCATATCTACTTAGGGTTGAAAAAATTGTCAATAGCATGAAAGGATTAGGAGAATAAGTAAAATAAGAAATGGTTGTTTAAAATGTTCTAAGGTAACTAACTCCAAAGTTTGATTCCAAAGTATCTTCTATAGAATAAGCAAAGGATTTGACTACTTTGAAGATGGATGATTTACATGGTACCTCGACTGCCTATGAGATGAGAATAGGTTATCTCAAACAAGCCAAGAAAGAGGTTACATTCAATTCTGATATGAATCCTAAAAATAAGAAGGTGAAGGATGATGAAGCCACTCTAGAGATTGAAGATGAGGAACTCTTTGCTATGGTAGCTAGAAGAATGAAGCTTGGATTAGGTAAGTACAAAGGTAAGCTTCCTTATAAATGTTTCAAATGTGGTAAGATAGGACATTTTGTTGTTAATTGTCCTCATAAAAACAAGAAGGAAGATCATGATGAACATAAGTATGATAGTGATCATGATCACAAGTACAACAAGTATGATAAGAGCAAGAAAAGATTAAAAGGGTTGACTATAAGAAAAGGAAAAAAAAGAGATTTTATACAAATGAAGATGATGAGTTATCTGATGCAAGTAGTGGTATTTCAAATTCTAAATCTGAAACTGATTGTGAGTATATTAGAAATGAGGCATTTATGACAAAAGAAGGTATGAATTCTTCTAGTGAGGGATATTCTTTGTTAGGAGATTTCATTTCAGGTTATTGCACCTATTCTAGTGGAGATGATGAGGATGAAAAATATGATTTTGAAGGCATTCAAAATAAGTTTAAACAAGCTAAAAAAGAAAGACATAAGTTGAGTTTGCAGATCAAGGAGTATGAGAATCACTTTCATAAGCTAGAAGAGAAATATGTGTCTGAATCTACCAATAAAAATGAGTCAATGAGATTGCTAGAGGAAAAGGTAAATCATCTTGTTTCAAAATTGCAAGACAAAGAGAGTTTGTGTTTAAAGTATGAATAAGACATATAGTTTTTAAGGGCCGAGTTTCTAGAAGTTAGCAACAAGACTATGACCTTTCAGAAATTTGAGAAAAGTACAAAAGACCTAGATGACCTACTTGGAAAACAAAGAGCAAGCAAATGATAGGACTGGTTTGGGATTCAAAGAGGATTCTAAAGACAAGGAAGTGAAGCAAGAAGACATTAATTCAAGAAAATAATCAGGTGAATCTATCACCAAAGAAGAGAAGAAGGAGACACTCATCAAGGACAATATGAAACCAAGAGCTACTAGGTAGCCTAATGCCTCAAGGTATGAGAGAAATTTCAATGGATATTGTTATTCATGCAATGCATTTGGTCATAGGGAAAGAGAGTGTAGAAGTTCCTCTAGAGACACTCATTCATGGAAAGACAAAAAAAGTGAATTTTCCAAGAGTATAGTGTGCTACAATTGCAACAAGAAAGGTCATATTGCTAGATTTTGCTTGTACAATTCACCTAGACATGGTGATGGCTTCAAGAGGAAGAATAAAGTGGTATGTTTCAGTTGTAACAGAGTTGGTCATGTTGCAAGGGACTGTTATCAAGGCTATTTAAGTAAAAACAAGAGTTCTTCAAGTCCTAGAGTGCAAGCCTATGGATTTCAAAGGCCTAGAATACATGAAAATGGTCCAAGAAGAGATATTCATACCTCTCCAAGAGATGGTAATGATGGAAGGAGGAGAAGTGTTTCTCATTATGTAGATCATAAAGGAGAAGAAAAAGGATTTGTTCAAGTTCCTAAGGGGGATTAAAACATCTTCAAGATCTTCTTTCAGGTTTCTTTGGTGATTATATACCTTCACTATGATTCTTGAAGGTGTATAGGTGAATATGAAGCATTCGGGAGAGGGAGAGCTACCCGAGTATGAATATGTGGTCAAGGTATGTTATTTTTAGTTCTTTTTCATGGTATTGATAGTTCATGGTGATGTTTATTGTGTTTGAAGTCATATTCTCTAATCTTGAAGGTGTATAGGTGAATATGAAGCATCCATTAGAAGGGAGTTTCTGAATATGAATATGTTCTCTATATGTGGTTAAGGTATGTTAGTTCTAGTTATTTTTCATGGTATTGAAAATTCATGGTGATGTTTATTATGTTTGAAGTAATAGTATCTAATTTGTGGTCACTGGAAGTGCAAGGTGATGTTCTTAAGATATGTGATCTGCATCCTTTTAGTATGAAGTTTGTCTAACTTGTTGTGTATGTTCATAAGTTCCTTTGATTTTTCACAAGAGGTGTATAAATGGTCTATGACTCATGTAGTATGTGTACTCACTGTTATTGTATCAAAATTTCACAGTGATGAGTTTTATGTTGTCTGTGATGACTATAGTGTCTTGTCCGAGCTTAAATGGTGTCATAAGAAGTTGTCATGTTGTGTGATTGTCTTGATCAATTGTTTCTAGTTGTCCATGATTTATATAAATTTGTGAAGATGTATCAAGAGGTTGTAAATTTCATCATGTGTCTCAATGATCAAGTTTTTTCATTTCAAGATTTTCATAGAACAAGTCTCAGTCTGTGAAGGTCTTTAGTGCATGTTTCATGAGATCTAAAATTGTCTAAATATTTCTTAACATGTTGAAGAAGCTTTGAGAAGTTGGATGATGTAATCAAGTGACAACTTGATCAGTAAAATGGTTCAATAGGTGGACTATGATCAAGATATGTCCAAATCGGGGGTGCTCTAAGAAAAAGGAGAAATATTACAAGTATGTTCTTGAGTAATTATACTTCTTAGGCATTGATTGAAGAGATCGAGATAGTTAAGGGATCATATTCAACACAAAATAGTCATGTTTGAGGTCACAAAAGCTAAAATTGGTGAGTTTGTATGTAAATTGTCTTATACTATGTTCTCATAGTAAGTGTGAATGGTATTGCTAGAAATATAGTTTTGGAGGCTCAAATGATGGAATTTAGACCTAAACGTTTGTACATAACATCTAGGGAGGATGATATAAAGGATGTAACTGGTTTTAGGTCATAAGAATGTGTAGATTCATTGAAATTTTTTATTAGTATAGGAAAATTGACTGTGGTGTGTGATACTTAAGGCTTAATAATGTTATAAAATGCTTAGAGATAAGTAGACTATGATATTTTCAAGAGTATGAGAAGGTTTACAATAGATCTAAGCTCATCAACAGGGGATTGAGGATTGTGATGCCTCTCTATAGAAATGAGTTTGGCATCTAAGACAAGAGTCGAAGTACATGAAATTCAAGTTGACTATGTAAGTATGCCTACAAAAGGCTATGAAGGTTTGTGAATGTTGACCTACATGAGGTGTTTAGTGTTCAAAAAGTGTTTCTAAGGCTCATTGGGTAATAATGCCTTGAGAAGGTCAGATAAGGCTTACTAAGAATGGCAACACTTCGTGAAAATCTACCTTTATGATGCTATAAGACACTATTCTATCATATTACTATGAAATGATGGTCTACAAGTTGAAAAGAAGGTGCGAGTCTATACTTACAGCTCAAATAAAAAGTGTACAAAGTGACATGTTGTTTCCTAAGTTGCTCCTTACACAATATTACAAGGTATAGGACTAGGGAAGGCATGTTGGTGCTCAAGGAGGTCTAGTATAAAAGATTCAAGTATGATCTTGAATGGTACTTAGAGGCCTATCAACTAGGGATTGAAATTTTCTTTATCGGCTGTTTATTATCACCGTGAAAGGTCTTAAAAGACTATATAAGCATAAATGACTATAACAAGGTCATCCGACTAGTCCATGGAGCTTCTTAGATTAAAAAGCATTAAATTACTTCTAAGAATATCATGGTACAAATTTCATTAGTTGAAAATACGTCCTCGGGTGAATGAAGGAGTAAACGGTAAGTTATTGATCGGGATCATTTTAAAATTACCTAAACACCCCTAAATGGTGCAAAGATATAGAAGATCATTTCGAGATCTTTCCAACGACTATGATAACGTGGAAATGCAGACATCGGGAGCTCTAGATATGTTCGGTCAAAGTTCAGACAGCGGGAAAGTCAAACTATGGTCAATTGGTCAATATTGGACCGAATCGCACTGTGACACGTGGCTTGCCAACACTCGTCGAATTCACTCGATTTTCCTATCGGGAGACGACAAGTGGACTATAGGATTACCGAGTTAATTATTTCTATGCCACATTGTATGGGTCGAAATAATATTATTTTGGTAAGGCCACTTTCCAAATGCCACATATATATATTAATGTTTAAAACATTAGTATAAACCGCCGCATGCATGCCAAACTTCCACACACGTGGAGAAGGTGGTGAAGCGGTTGTTTGGGAGGCATTAAGCCTTGCGTGGATGTTTCCACGTGGAAGAAGGTGGTAAGCGGTGGTAGGGGGCGGTTATGCTCCAACGTGGTCTTTGACCACTTTATATGCGTGGAAAGGCTATTTAAAGCCTTAGACATTATCCCCCACCGCCCAACATGTGGGACCTTAAAAATATGCGCCTCTTTTGGGAATTAATCCCATTTCAAACAAATGCCGCTCCTTATGGGATTTTTATCCCTTAACAAATGCTTAGCCACTCTTATGGGATATTTATCCTATTATAAAATGCAAATCGGCTAAAATGGGTATTAATCCCATTTCCTATGCAATCCGCCCATTATTGGGAATTTTTATCCCAATTTCTATGTACGGGTGAGGCTAAAATAGCCTAAGGATAATATGCAATGCATATTTGTAGGGCCCTAAAATTGTATAAATAGGGTACCTAGTTCATTGTAATGGACACACACAAACTCGGAGACAAGCTCATTCCTAGAGTGCTGGAGGCGAAGTCCGAGCCAAGAGGAGAATGAGAAATTGTTGTATGAAGACCTAAATTATTTAGGCATTATTATTTTTTATTATTATTGACCTATTATTTGTTAGTGCAATAATAAAGAAATATTTGTGGCTAGGAGTTATTCAAACTACCTAGTCGGCCCAAGTGCCACACCAATTACTTCGCAAATCTTGGATCTGATAACACTATGAAAAGCTAGCTTCACATTGACATTATTTGCGTCGGGAAGGCCGATCATGGTCTACGAAGGAGATTATATGCCGTGTGAAGGTGGAAGTCGGATGCTATTTTTCACCCTTACGTGATAAGGTCTAAGGTTATTCTTCTAAGCAAGTTTAAATAGTTTCCATTAGGTTTTCTTGTGAAAGTACTATCAGTAACTTATAAGTTTTGACTAGTGGAACAGTTCGACCATGAACCCAGAGAGCGTAGGCAATTACCAAACTCCGTAATTTTTGTGTGCAATTGTCATTATTGTCTTGAATTATTTTAAATTGATTACTTAAAAGGAGTAAATTATCGAGCAAATAATTAAATAATCTATAAGGGTCTAAGAGATCATGGTATAATAATCATGATTATGTTTCAAGTGATCGAAGGAGTTATAGTGCAATCGAAACCTAAGATGAAGACTAGAGGTAATGTATGTGTGTTTTGATCATGAAGAATTCAAAATAAAAGCTATGCAAAATTGAAGACTATGAAGTAAGGAGCTCTCGGTTCACTACAATATTTCAAGTAGTTTGGATGAAGAAACCATTTATTACTTCAAAATAAGAAAGAGCTTGTTAACTTGTAAGCATATGGCCTTATGTCTTGAAGGAGGTTGTTTTAGATTCACTGAAAGAGTTGATAATGGAAAAATAATTCTATGGGTCTACTCTCCCCTTGAAGATTGCATTTTAAATGTTTCTCATTTTGAGTAAGTAATGTGAGTTTGAAAGGATGTGTGTAAAGATGATTGTGCACTGTATTTGTGCAAGGGTATGTGTTTTTTGAGCTTCTTAAGGCTTTTAGGTGGTTTTGATGATCAATAATTAACTTTATAACTTCGGTACAGAACACTAATGCTCTCAAAAGAACTGAATATGTATCAATAGATGATTGGTCTAACAAGCATGGTATTTACTACAGGATATAAGACATATAAAGAGACTTCTTAGAGAACTAATGCTACATACCAGAATTATGCAGCTACGGGCCGGGGAGTTTTGATCTCAATCTATGAATGAGTTGTGTCTAGTCAAACCTCCAAATGGGTGGAGTTGTCATTATATGAATGCAAGTAAAACCCTTGTTGTTATATGTTCTTGTTATGATGGTATAAATTATCAAGTGATTTTTTTTCTTTTTGAAGACTTGATGCTTCTCAAGGAAGTTCTTGTGCTCCAAGTTGATAAGAAAGAATAGTATGTAACTTATATAGCCTTAGCCTTCCTAAAGGTGTAATAGTCAAAGAAAATTAGTGAAACTCTTAGATTCAATGAAGCAAAACATGGAGTGTATGTTGTAGATATTAGAAGGACAAGATGACTTATTAAGATGTTTATAATATTTGGAATGGCATATGCAAAAATAGAGGTGCATAAATGCGAAGAGATTACAAATTCTATGTATTTAAGAGAAAATGATGTATTGTGAAACTGGTAAAGCTCTATAATGTAAAAATATCTACTCTCGAGAATCAAGCCCAATGAACTCGGATGTGTGGTATTAAGCTAAGTAAAGACATAGGGGAGTTGATTTTTTACTCTAGATGGTGCTATTAAGACCTAGAAGTAGTATGAGGTATGTAGATTGTGTTATCTCAAAGTATTTGATCCTTAAATGCATGATATGACTGTAAAATACTAAAAAAGGTGTTTACAACTAAGAAAAAGTTTCTCAAAGTGATTCCATGCCAAGAACTCAAGGCAAGTATCTCATTTTTGTGCTTAGTGGGATAGAGATATTTGTACTATTCTAGGGGAGCTAGAAATTGTTTTTTCAAAGTGCTTGTGTGAGGTTTTAGAGCTTGTCAAAATTAGTCATATATGCTCTAAAAGATCATGCATTTAGGGCTCACATCCATGGTATAATATGAAGTGTAAAAATATGTATTTTTATGCTTTATATAGACCTAGAAAAGATGGAATTTGAACAAAATGAAGGTTTGAATCTTTTTCATAATAAAAAAAACATTGTTGGCATGTTAAAAGTGCATATGGCTCAGATTTTAGTATGATATAGTGTTTCCTATAGGAGAAAAATAGGGGTGAAGAATAAAATTGGTGTTCTTTATGTCTAAAAGATGAAGAATGATGTTGTGGTTCCTAATAAGGTAGATCATGTTGATTTTTTTTTTCCTGATGGATGTTGGAAGTGCTTTTTCTAGGGGAAGCAGCTTGGTGTTTGCATGCCTAAAATGAAGGTAAGAATCAATTTTTGTGCAAAAATCAAGAAATGGAGCTTGTTTGAGACCTTTGGTTGATGTTTCTAACCAAAACATGATGGTATGAAGTTGAGATAGGTGAAGAAGGTGAGATACAAGTATGTCTTTGTCATTAATGTAAAAAGGGGAGAAGTTCAGGGTGTTTTCCATCAATGAAAAAGGGGAGATTATTGGCATGGTGTCCTAATAGGTGTTGTCATTGATGTAAAACCACATTAATGACAAATTTAATGTTTCATTGAGGTCATATGATATTTTCATGGTGCTAACAATGATCTTTCGATAAATATCAACAAAGTGGGATTTAGTGAGGTGTGCTTACTCTAGCAAGCCCATACAGTGCCTAGGAGGTGTAGCTTGATAGTATGAGCTTCTTAGATGCTTGGGAATCATGTTGAAATGATGGATATAATTTTTTGAGGTGTTTGGGCACTTAGTAGTGGCATGAGTGCAGGTATATGTGTTTCACTTCTTGCATGTGCTCATTGGGAGTAGGTATAACAACTTGGAGGTGTGACAATGTGGTTTAGAGACATATGAGCTCATGAAAAATTTATTTCATTTTATCATGGCATATAAAGAATTTTTGGGTCATTGTTAGAGATTTCATGATCATTTATTTCATTATTTTAGTTGACCTAACTTCTACAAAGTGAGGAATAGGAATGCTAAGCATAGGTAAGTCTTAGTGAATGGAGAGATTGAGCTATGGAATTCACATTATAATGATTTAATATGTTAAAGGGATTATTCATGATGATCTCGATATAATTTAAGGTGCAAATGATAAGCATTTTTCCACTATGACTGATTTTGTGATACGGGGTGAAAACTAAGTCAAATTCCATCTCGAAGTGCAACTTCAAATGCTCATTGTGAACAATTTTATTTTCATGGGACATTTTTCCTTTTATGGATGCTTATAAGGTGATTTTATAGGGTTTAAAAAAAAATCAAGTCATTTGATCATAGGTTTTTATGAACAAATGTTAAGAAGGAAAAGTGGTCTAAGACCCTAGTTAAACTCTACTATGAGAATTTGCGAAAGTGAAGTATTGTGACCCATTTTTTATTAGTTCATAAAAATTAATGATTGGATGATGTAGAGGACTTCTCAGTATTTCTAGAAATTTATGGTTGATGTCATGGTCATATATGGGCCCCACCTAAAAATAGTAGTAGCTAGAGAAGAAGGTTTTAGGAAAACATGGTCCAAAAAGTAGCATGAAAAATTAATGATGCATGATGATTGGGAATTTTTATTGATTTAAATGGAGTTTTAGGACATGTTCATGGTGTTTTGAGGTCAAACAAGTTGGACTGGTCAAATGGAAGTTTTGGGGTTTCAAATACAATGGTCTAGTAAAATGAGCATAACTTTAGCTACGGGTAGATTTTTGAGATTATTAAAGTTGTGTTGGAAAGAGGATTCATAGATATTTCTAGTGATATAAGTTTTTTTTCTCATGATGATATCATTTGACATGGTTTCTAGGTCATTATTTTAGAAGGAATTTTTGGCACTTTAAGACAAGATGTGTTCTGGTGAAAATTTGATGTTGTTTGAAGCATTAGATGGATTGATTGATGCTTCTAATCACTTATAATGTTAGGAGGGATTAATTGGGAATATAATTAATCCATTTTAGGTATTTGATGTATGTATAAATAAATTTATGAGCTAACCTATAGAAACAAAATTTTTGGCAGGTTGTTTAGGTGAAGGAAAAAGTAGTTATGGTTTGAATAAATAGATGTTTCATGACTTATAACTGGCTTAGAAGTGTTCCAAATGTTATTAAATTTCCATTTAGTGGTCACATGACATGATTTGGTTAAGCGATGATTTTTGATCAGATGAAGTTTCCAGGGTGTTGAAGGGTGAAGGAAACAATTGTTTTGAGAATTGTAAATGGAATTGGGGCCAATAAATGAAATAATTTGATTGCTTGATATTAATTGTGACCATGTATAAATTTTTAATTATATTTTATTCATATTTAATGGGTTTTTGTCATTACAAAGTATGGTAATAATTTTAAAGCAATTTTAAGATTGTGCCCAAGGGGTTTTGAGTCATTTTTACATATGTAATGTGGGTTTTAGCTAGGGAAAACCTAATTGGGTCACTTGAATGACTATTGTATTTACAATTTTAAATGTTTCCTTGATGTGTGGGTAAAACCATTTTGAGGAAAAAAATTCCTAATTTTGAAATGTGGAGAATCATATAAAAGGATATTTTGGGTTATTTTGGAACTACTTGAGATTGAGTGCATGAAGTTTGACCTAGGTGGGTGAAATTTTCAGGTGTTGAATAATTAACTAAAGTCATATAAATTTAGTTATATGTTGATTAATATCATCATGGTTGTGTGCAATAGAGTTTGAAGCATTGAGAAGTGAAGAAAGAGCTAGATTGTACATGTTAAAGACCTAGGGTTGAACAAGGATTTGGAAGAGTTTGGAGCTTAATATTTGGATCACTATCAGATGTGGTATCAGAATATTTTCAATGGTCACAACTTCATAAAAATATTGTGTGATGAGTCATATTCATGCAAGTCTCTTGTTGTGTGTAATATCAACAAGGGTTTAGGGGTTGGTGCTCCTTGTGGGGTTGGTGCCTCACTAAAGAAATATATTGTGATGTGTAATATTTAATTGATTCTTTGTTGTGCATAATATCAGAAAAAAATTTCAATTGGTTTTCTTCCCTTGAGGGTTTCTCACTTACATTTTGTGTTATGGTGCTACTTATCTTTCTCTTGATTTATTGAATTCATGTTGTATGTTTTTGTGCACACATTAATGAATGGATTAATGGATCATGCTTCATACGAGTAATATGTAATATAAATTTAATTTATAATGACCGATTCACCTCCCTCTTAGTCCATTATGCTTCTAATAACTTGTAGTCCCTAAGAAGTGAAAGATGTGTTGCAAGATATCGGGTGATCTTATCGAGTCCTGGATTTAGCCAAGATGTCATCCACATAATATTACATGATTTCATTGATCATGTCATGAAAGATCACATTCATATCCCATTGATAGGTTGTGCCTACATTCTTGAGGCCGAAGGGCATGACTTGATAACAGGATGTCCCCCATGGGGTTGTAAAAGTTGTCTTATATTGATCTTCCTCAAATTTTTTTATCTAATTATACCTTAAAAATCCATCCATGAGTGACAACATTTCATAACCAACTTTTGAATCGACAATCATGTCAATGTTAGGAAGAGGGAAGTCGTCCTTAGGACAAGCTTTATTGATATATCTGAAATCGGTACAAATTCAAATATCGATAGGTTTCTTCTGAATTGGGACTACATTTGAAATCCACTCGAATAATCAATAAGCTTGATGAAGCCTACTACCAATAATTTCTCTAGCTCTTCTTAGACCAATAAGGCAACACGAGGATGCATCTTTCTGAGCTTTTGTTTTATAGGTTTTTTCCTTTGTGTGCACAACAATGTTATACTCCACTAATGTTGGATCTAGCCCTGACATGTCTCCGTAAGACCAAGAAAATATATATGTAAATTCATGCAAAATAAACACAAATCTTTTATGTTCTTGAGTTGAGAGTGAAGCTCCCAACTTGACTATTCTAGGAAATTCCTTTGTACCAATATTGACATCTATGGTCTCCTCCAAAAACAACTTAGATTCTTCCTCCATGTGCGTAGGATCGGGGGGAGATTGAGATCTTCTTCTTCTAAATGTGTCTCAATGAGATTTTTACCTCCAGTATGGTCAACTTCTTTGTCCGTTGATTTTTTGTTTTGTTTGTCCGCAAGCACCTCAAAGAGGTTTTCACTATAGGACTTGGACTTATTCTTTTGCAAGACTTTTCTGTTGAACTTTTTCCCTTGCTTATTTTTGACTTAAATGAATGCATAAATCAGCCTCCTCCCCAAAATATGTGCATGTGTTAAGATTGATGGAGAATCCCTTCTTGTGAACACCTACTGGAATGTTGTCAAGAAGACCCATGAGCTCACCAATAGCTTCCCTATTTTGAAAAATGTCATTTAGTACTTGCTTTGTTGTTTGTCACAGTTAACAAGTGACGAGTAAACAAGGTCTAATTTTGGAATGGTAGGGGATATGGTAGGGGTTATAATTAAGATATCCATGTCAGAAAATAAGTTCGTGGAGGCAAGGTCTTCATAGAGACTACACTGGGAATCTGTTTCACTTTCACATTCAAAAAACTATCCTTATTCTCGGAAGAGGTATCCTCGACCTCTGGGGGATGAAAACCATATGGCCAAATGCTAATACCATATCGAAAACCTTGCGATGGGGTGCAGGAAGAGCTTCCCACATACCTTATTCATTGATTTTACAACCATGTCCTTTGTATCCCATAACATACATCATTTTATTGGGGATAAAAAAATGGGGTGATTGATAGCATGGAGCCATTTCATCATCTAAAGGATGAGATATAATATTGTTAAGAAGATTCTCATTTGCTAATAAACCACTAGGAGTGAAAGCATCGATATCTTTATGCAATGTTCCCTAGAGTGTTGATACTTGTGGTTAGGCCTACCTCGTGTCTTGGGTGATAGGGAAGCTTAGAAACTAAAAGGGCTTATTGGATATCATATTCTCTACAACCATTTGCAACAACCTTCATCTCCCATGTAGCAAAAGTAAAATTTGATGTAAAAGAACCATTGTCATTATGAGACAAGGTACTGGATTCACTTGTGAGATGAGTTCCTTTGATTGAATAGGAACAACCATATATGTATAAGGGCATTCATAAATGGTGGGAAAATAACCCAAAAATGAGCAAAAGGTTGGGGATATCCTAGAATAGTGAGGGTATGCCCTTCATGATGTAACTTTAAGCATTGATGATACATAGAAGGTACAACCTACATGGCATGAATTTATGGGCAACTGAGTAATATATTATAAGGAAGCTCCAAGTCTAAAACATGGAACTTAGTATCATGATTAATAGGTCCTACTTACAGTGAGAAATTTATCATGTCGGCTGATTGTCATTCTTCATTATCATACACCTTGATGGTGATGACCGTTATTTCTAAATCAGCCTCAATACATCCTAGTTTCTAAACCAGCTTTAGATTACAAATTTTCAAACCCGATCCATTGTCCACAAGAACTATTTTTACCTTCTTACATTTGATAATGACCTCAATATGTAAGGGTAAGTTATGAGAAGGATTTTATTCTCAAATCTCTTCTAGACTAAAGGTTATGTTCTCCGTTAGAGCAATCTACGCTACCATTTCTTGGAAGTGTGTTGGGTCAATTTCAAGTGACACTCCTGACCCCTGTAATGTCTTACAAATGATGTCTTTGTGAACATTATATATTTTAAAGATATCTAAGATTGAAATCTTAGCATTAGTTTTTTGTAATTTCTCTAAAACGCCATAATGACTGTATTACGAGGGGTATAGGGAGGAGGTTCATAAATAACAAGTAAAGCACGTCAAGTTTACGTGGTGCAAACCCTTTTTTAATCTTAATTGTGTTGATATGCTCAAAAGGTGGATTGACACAACCAATTAGGGCATCAAAATGTGATATGACTTTTCCTTTCCTTTGTTATGCTTGGGAAAGGTTCTTTATAAATTCCCAAGTTTGTGTTGGTATATTTACTAGGGGCAGAAGAATCCATTTCCACATCACCACTATCGATTAAATCCTGAATGAAGTGCTTCAATTTTAAACACTTATTCATTTTGTGACCCTTGAGGTGATGAAATCCATAATATTCATTTTCCCTAAACCACGATGGCTTAGGTACGTCATCTCCATAAGGTATAGTTTTTGTACCTAACCATGTTAACCGCCTAACTGCTGTTTTAATATTGATGACATAAATTGGATAAAGGGGTGAAAGCACGACATTTATACTCGGGGTTGGAGATCCCTTTGTAATTTTAAAAGGAGTATGGTTTTGAACCACTTGCACTCATTTAGAGTTTGTTATTCCATCGCCTATGATGTTTTTGTTCTTATTTGGAACAAAATTTGATTTTTCATTAGGTTTTGAATCATGATGATCATGCGAGAAGGGTTTTAAAGTCCCTTTTGCTAACAACACTTTTTCTATTTGACTACCTTTTTCTATCACCTCTTCAAATGTGTTTCCACAATGCATCTGCAAGTGGAATGTAATTTTGGGGTGTAAGTTAGGTACAAATATATTTATCAATTGTTTCTCTAGAATAGAGAAAGGAAGCGACTAGCTAACCCTCGCCATCGTTGTAAGAAACTAGTGAAGTTTTCATTATTCTTTTGTTTCACATTACACAAATCTAACATGGTAACATCACTTTCTATGTTAAATGAGAAGTGACGTACAAAGTGTTCTGCTAGTTTTGGCCATGTAGAGATAAATCCTTTAGGGATATGTAAAAACCATTCAATCACTTGACCCCCTAAAATTTGCGGGAAGATACAAATGAGATAGTTATCGCTACACCTGACCTCTTGAAATGCCATGTAAAATTATTTAATATGGTCTCTGGGGTCACCTTTTCCCTTGTATTTTTCAAAATTGAGACAATCAAAATGATGTGGGAAAGGTACCTTCAACATATCCATGTTAAAGAGATATGGGCATAACTCCTCGAACCGACACTTTTTGTTATTTCCTAAATTGACTTCTTGTAAATAAATAAGGGTGTTCTTCATGGATGACCACTCTTGGTTGAAGAGTTGGTCTGTGTGGGTGGTGTGGGCCTATATAAGTGGCTAAGTCTAGTTGTGTCACCACCTTTATTATCGTATAAAATTCCTCATACAAATACTTACGTGCCTCGACGGGAGTGTTGGTATATAATTCTTGATACAAAGCTTTAGGTTTACTTTGTTTAGGAGCCTTCGTTTGTTCCTTATTTACATGCAAATCCAAACTAGCCAATTTGTGAGTGAGAGATTTTACTTGTTCTAAAGTTACCTCTTGGGTGGGTACCTCTTTATGAATCTCACGAGGAGGAGGTTGTTCATGACGAGCATGCTCTTCATGGTCCTCATAATGAATTATGACAATGGGGATGAGATATCCTCCATCATTTTTTAAAGGTATCTCCTCATCATTATGTTTCTTAGAAGTAGAAGCATGACATGAGTTTAATATGTAATTAATAT
The DNA here is from genome assembly GCA_018340775.1 of Taxus wallichiana var. yunnanensis. Classification (NCBI taxonomy): domain Eukaryota; kingdom Viridiplantae; phylum Streptophyta; class Pinopsida; order Cupressales; family Taxaceae; genus Taxus; species Taxus wallichiana. The sequence goes on along the minus strand of CM031234.1, from coordinate 689,903,332 downwards.
TACGAGGAGGATGCTATGCTTAGTCTTCTCCATGAACAATACCAGTAATGAGAGAGGGAGCAATTGTAGATGGTAACTTCGCTCCTAACTCTACAACACAAATAATAACCTCATGTATGTTTTGGAACAAGAAATTATTGATTTGGGCAGGGCTAAACTCAAATTCCACTTGAGGAGAATTATCCTCACCACCACTGTGATCAACCATGATGTTTTCTTCAAAAATTGGGTTTAAATTTTCATTTCCAAAGGGACATGCTCCTAATTTTTGGTGCCCCATTCTTGTAGTAGGAGGCATAACACAAAATATTTCACTAAGGTTGACTAAAATGGACCCTAGGTAAAATTTACGTAGCGTAACAATGTCAAGTCATCACAAAGAATGTCAAATAATAAATGGTAACAAATCCAAAGGATCAATATGAACCAAGGACACCAAAGAATAAAGAATGACACACTAACAAGGTTTTATATAACAAAAAGTATCTAGGACAAGATGATTAAGTACAATACTATAATCCAATCACAAGAATAGTTTACTCCCTACATTTTCCAAGATAGGTTTAGTGTAAATAGTGATAACACAATATCACCACTTAGGTCAAGTTTAAAATAAACAAGACCTAAATAATAAGAAAATATTGATGCAATCTCCAAACAAACCAATTTTGGATACAAACAAAGTCCAAGTCTTTTAAAATGGAAGTTACAAATGCGAGAAACGTAATGACACTATTTGGACATGTTAATCAAGATTTGTAAGAAAAGAAATATTTTAGTATCAAAATGATGTTATTATAATGTGAACAACGTAACAACAACACTCTCAAAAACACAAGGCAATGTTAGGATAAAAAACTAAGCCTAAGTATATCAAGAAGTTATTATTTATGCGAGTAGCATAACAATACAATTTAGATACTTAGATCAAGTTTCATAATGGAAACAAGATGTAAGTATCACAATTGTATGGCTATAATGCGGGTAGTGTAAAAACTCAAAGGAATTCAATGATGAGACAACCTAGCTACAATATGAAATCTCGATTATGGGTATCGAGACAATGGATACCAAGATACAAAGACATACTAACACACTTTCAATGCTTATTATCATAGTCACAATAAGGAAGGATGTAAGTGGATGTAAAAGTGGTGGACACAATATTTGATAGCACTATGTATATATGTTTTATTTTGTCCCAAATGGGAAACAAGAAAATAAAGGAGTAGACCAAGTGGTGATGAAAAATACTTGGTGTAACTTTAGCAAAGTTTTGCCTTGTCTTAGGACATGTGAAAAACTAGGACAAAGTAACACTTTGTAAGTTTCATGATGAAATAACATGCGAGTTTCAAATTTAATGGACTCTCCCTTTGTTCAAATAACAAGGTTTTGACTCCAAAACGTTTTCACATTGTGAGAGCTCTTTGGAACACAATGGATAAAGTCAAGTTGGCTCCAAGCCACAAGCCTCCTATTGGTTCACTCTCTAGGTGTCACAAACTATCTCTGCGAGCATGGTTTTCCAAGAAAGTCACACTGACTAAATCAAGGAGTATCTTGGATTTACTTTACCCCCTTCATTACAATGAGAAATAAATTTCACTCATTTGTATCTCACCAGGTCACGTGAAGATAATTTTGACTCACAAAGGTGTACTAATCAATTGGGTAGCGGAGCACTTCCTATTTCGTTCGCTAGTTCTCTCAAGGTGTGAACTACTTTAGGGTTCCTGGAGTAATCCTCACAATGACTTTTATATATTATTCTAAGATACTTCCTCCAGTTTAAAGTGGAAGATTAGTAGCTTTTAACCAAAACATGCAAATATAGTGTGTTGAATAAAGGTGGTGTGTTTTTATCTTTCGGATTAAGAAATTATTTTTAGACCATCATTGGCAAACCTGCAACACACGTGTAGTTATATTTTTGTTTAGATTTTACTTTCTTTGGAAATCGCTAGGTCCTACACATAAATAGTTAGTAGTTATCCAAAATATCTACAATACCATGAAAAGAGGATTAAATATTGTTTTTGGTTATCAAGATTGTCCAAGGATGCAAGAGAAAAACATACACAAAAAGCAACCATATAACAAAGAAAAACTTGTAAATCAAAGAACTACCATAATGCTTTGTATAAAGTTCATTCCCAATTAATCCAAGTGCTTTTTAGTGAATGAAAACTAAAGTTTCTTTTGATTCTCAAGATCACACAATGGTGCAAGAGAAGAGCATACACAAGCTTTAGCTTAATTATTTATCAAATGAAAAACATTTAAAATAAAGGGATCATATAAATTCCTTATGAAAAGTTCATTCCCTTAAGTAAAAAAATGAATAATGAACTTTCCCACTTACTCTAATGTTAGCAAAAGAAGGTCTAAAACTTATTTTGATTCTCAAGATCACATAATAGTGCAAGAGAAGAGCATACACAAGATTTATCCCAAACTCATACAAAGCATGGAAAAACAAAAACTCATTAAAGAACAACTTATATATTATAAAAATTTATCTAAATCAAAAATTTGTAATAACATAAGTTAAAAACCCTATAAAATGACAAAAACACAAAAACTAGCAACTAAAACCTTAAAATTAGTGCCAAAATTAAATAGATCATGGTAGCACGTTCCTTTTTAATAAGTAACATGGCCAAAATAATAGTAGCATGTCCTCGTAACACCAATGTGACCTTTAACATAGTAGCATGCCTCGATAAAAAAACACATACTATCAGCATATAGTACAACACTAGCGCGGCTAGAGAGACACCTACACACCCCTTATGAAAAATACATGGGTCTGAGACAGAGAGCTAGAAAATAGTGCAATACATACATGGCCAAAGAAGCAACAATACAACCCTAGTAACACCAACAAGACCCTTGTAACATCAACACATGACTTATAACGGTAGTATGAAGTAGAATAACACCACTGTGGTGCTTCCTTTAGATGATCAAAACACGGTATTTTTGACAAAAAAATGTCAAAAAGCTCAAAGCTTTGTCAATTTGGTTCAAATTTGACAACACCTCACCTCCTTTGATCCTACAAAGAGCACAAAAACAAAGAAATCCTAACCAAACTAGTTAAGAAAATTCATATTTATCTAAAAATGCAAAAGAGGGTTAGTAAACCAAAAATTTGAAACTAATATAAAAATATTGAAATCTAACGCAAAGAGCAATGGAGTAACTCCCATAGGACATGCCAAATGTGAACTACCTAAACTCTTACAAAGATAAATAACTATACTAACACCAAATAGTTTAATCACTAAGCTATAAATCGACAATAGTAACATCATGATCATAGCTTATTGGAATGCTTACTGAAACTAACATGAAATAAATCATCTAAGTACAAACATGCCTACTAAGTGTGTGATTGATAATTCAAATGGACCTATGAAGATCAAAATAAAATCAAATTGTGTGTTGCTACTTCAAAATGATGAAAGGATATCTCTAAAATGGCTACAAAGCCAATCTATATATTCCTTTACTAACCAAGCATGAAGATTGGATGAAAAGATGAGCAAGCTATTCCATCAATGGAGTAAGGCTCTTGATCATATGTCTTATATGATAATACTATTCAAATTATGGTGTAAAGTGTGAACATGTATGAGGGTCCTTTATATAGCTTTTATTGTTAGATAAGCTTACATCTTGGTGCATGTAGGAAAAAAGGGTAAAGTAGATTAAGACTTTTTAACCTTGACTAGTGGAATTAATAAGTGATTAGCATTTAAGGTGCTTTAATTAACCAATTGGGATTAATTAAAAGGCTAGGATAAGATTTTGAAGCCTTTAGAGATGATTTGGAGGGAAATGGGGTGATTTTGAATGGTTGGAAGAGGGGTTTTAACCAATAAGAGGGTTTATTGATTAAATACAAGGGTAAATGGGATTACTTAGCTTCTTAGAAGAGGATTATAACTAACGATGTGTTGTCAATTGGCATCCGGAATGTGATAGAGGTTAGTTAATCAACAAAGTGTCATTAATTAACCAAAATAGAGGGAAACGTTAGTTAATTAATGGAAAATCACTAATTATAATGGAAATGGTAAGAATGAGGGTAATTAGTGCACTTTTAGCAATAAAACTACGTAAGTGGATTTTAGGTGTCTACAAGTAGCATGAGACCAAGACTAAATAATGTCTAAAGTGCATGATTTTGTGACTACATTTTCCCCCACTTTATGTTGGTGAGCGGAAAGCTTGGTAACATAAAGTAGATAGAGATGCATACTTGATGTTGATGTAGAGTGATGTAGAAAACACGCCGAAGGACTAGACAAAGCATGAAGTGACAAAAATATGATGGAGCATGGAAACTAAAGATGAAAAAGTGCAAAAAAGTGATGAGAGTAAACCTAGGCAGAAATGCATGTATGTAGTTGCCACATAGTGTTGTGTACTTGCATGAAAAACATGATGTGTGTGCTATAGTGTGCCACCGCATAATGTTGTTGTCATTGTTGTTTCCCCCATTTGACTACTTGTTTCTCATACATTTGGACTGCGGGGAGAAAACAATTAAGTAGTCAAATATATATGTATGTATGTGTAAAAATGTAATGTAAAAGATGAATGTATATGTATGTAAATGTGAAATATGCAAATGAAAAATGTAAACATAAATGGAACATGTTCACCGATCCATATCAAGAATTTCTACTGAGTTTTTAGGCAATCCGATGCCATAGGACGAAGAAGTGTAGTGAGGAATTCCGTTGTATCCTCCATGTTAGGATTAATAGTGTTTAAAATTATTAATCATGATTATTATTTGTAATATAATATGAGTTGGTGTAGCAACTCATATTATTAGTTCTATTTTTGGTTATAACAATTATTTGTTATAATGTGATTTTAACCACTCACGTATATGTTGCTCGCGTGAGATATTCATGGGAGAGTCGTTAGTACTACTTCCTAAAATATAGGAAAGACATTTCCTATATATGTACATTGTAATGTTGAATATAATGAGTGAAGAGTATTATAGTATTATTTCGTTAAGCTCATTTCAAAACTTCATTTAGCATCGAACAAGAATGGAAAATTATGAGATTTGCATAGGGCGTGTTCAATTTGTATATTGCCCTAGTTTATGATTATCATATATATTTTCGCAATAGCAAAAATATGTGAGAATCGCATTAAAGACCATGTTGTAATTTTTTTATTACAATCTAGGTCTCTATGATTTTAATGGGTTTGAAGATTTCTTTCCAAGGAAAATAGTGTTTGAAATTCATTTTAACCCACATCCAAAATTGGAGAAAATTGGAAAAGACGACAAATATTTTCTTTTATTTTTTAAAGGTGCCATGAAAAAGAGATAGAAGGCCATTCATACAGCAGAGTTCAAATATAAATTCATTAGTTCTATATTGTATGCAGTGACATTCATTGTGGATTGAGGTCTGTTTTGTTTGAGTTTTCTCTCAATCACAATCTACACAAAAGAATAAATCTTACTGCTACAGTTTACTCCTGCCATGCATTGTTTTGAGCCATATGATTTCAAGTATTTCAACTCAAATCCCTATCCACATTCAATGATGCATATGTAGAATACTCAAAAATACCACGTTTATACTTCAAGTCACCAGTTTTCATTAAGAGTGAGAGCTTGTCTGAATTGAAGAGGACGACTGAAATTGTTTGCTTCAGTGCGAATTTGATTGGTTGTGATTCTCAGCTTGCTCAGATCTCTAGGATCCTTGGCCATTCAATGCCGATAACCCACCTCTACGTTGAATCATTGATTCAAAGAACAGAGAATCCATCATTTCGTGTTGATTGTTCAGTTCAGAATCACCACTCAACACGTCATTGCATCGAGACTCCCTTGCAACGTTTTGTCATCAAATATCACTGCCATTTTCCTGCAACAGTATTTACACTCCACGTGGAGACCTCACCATCCATGTAAATTGATGTCAAGATCTGTTGTGTATATCTAATTGTCACACGACTTTCTATTCAAAAGTGAGAAAGGGCAGTCCACGCCAAGATAGTCTTTGGCTTGATTTCCACAATTATGGAAAAGTCATGATTTAAGTTAGTGTTATAATATTCCAGTCTTTATACGTCAATAAGTATTTTAGGCAAAATAATTTTAGATGTATTGCTTATTATGTTGAATAGGTTTAACGATAAAATGTCAATTCTTGTGGTATTATCCAAATAAGTTTGTTTAGGTTATTTAAGTATATAAGTCATAGTATCCAACATGTGTATGTCAAATCCAATTGTAAAAGCTATGTGCTAAAAGGTATAATTTCATTTGTAAAATCTAATTTGTAATTGTATTTTTTCATTTAAGTTTTGTTATTATCGAAATAAATCATTTATTATAAATGATTCAAAGTCATATAGGTTATTTTATTATTTTTTAATGGTAATTTTGTAAGTTTTCATCATGATTCAGAGTTAAAATATTGTCAAAATAAAAAAATTCCACACGAATGCATTTTCACTTGACGCAATGTCAAAATTGTTGAAGGTATTTTAAGCTTCATGTTCACATTCTGCTGAGCTAACAGTGTTACATCGTAGGAAGGAAGCATTAGAGGGTGGATGCTGATCAAAAAAATCTCATCAATCGCGAACGAAGGGGCCACACAGATGGTTTGGTGGCATTTTTTAGTGTGTGCTTTTCTCTGTGATGTGTTTTCAGAGTTCCTGTTTTTTCAGTGTGTCGGTGTGTTGGATAAACCCAGTTCTAGAACTTTGGGGAAGATTTATATTTTCATAAAACTCACTTTTGGGGAGCAAAAGTAAATTATGAGGTAGGCTCGGGGATGGTTATCTAGTTAGTGCCAAGCTTGTGGATCTTGGAGATCTAGAATTCGGGTGCCCTAAGAGGAAGGGAAAGTCCCACAGGAACCCAAAGAGCAAGGAGCATTCTGCGTAATTTATCTTGACACTACACCTTTATGAGGGTAAAGAGATAATCTATGGAGTTTTTACTTGGTCTAAGTAGTGCTTTTAGGAGGTGGTTCAACTTCTTTGAAATATGGTTCTTTGCCGTGTTCACATTAAGGGGCGAATATTGGAAATTAATAATGTTCACATTGAGGGGGTGAATGTTAGGATTAATAGTGTTTAACATTATTAATCATGATTATTATTTGTAATATAATATGAGTTGGTGTAACAAATCATATTATTAGTTATATGTTTGGTTATAATAATAATTTTTTATAGTGCATTATGTGAGTTTAACCACTCACATATATGGTGTTTGGATGAGATATTCATGGGAGAGTAGTTAGTACTAATTCCTAAAATATAGGAAAGGAATTTCCTATATATATGGATGTTTGTAATGTTGAATATAATGAATGAAGAGTATTACATTATTATTTCGTGAAGCTTATTTCAAAACTTCACTCCAACCTTTAACTGCTTCGCTGAATGTGTGTGAAGAGATCTCTGTACGTCCTAGTTTTTGGGTGATCTGATGCCATTGGTCGAAGAAGTATAGGGAGGAATTCTGTTGTATCCTCCAACCTTTAATTGCTTCCTAGAATTCTAAGGACAACCATGTCCTATAAAAGTCATTGTGTACAAGGTTCGTAGACTGGTCTGAACCCACTCATTATATGTAACCCACAATGCCAAGGGCGGAAAGTGAACTGAACTGAACCAATGTAAATGTGTTGTGTTAGTATGTAAAACCCCAAATTATGCCCCCTATTTTGGGGACACATGTGATGTCGTTAATAGGAGAATGTGGCCCCAAAAGAGGACCAACCGCATATACTCGAGACTATGCCCTACAAGGGGAAGGGAATGCGCTTGGTAAAACCCAAGGCACACACAAATAAGAGGCTAGCTAAAGATAAGTATTAGTACGAACAAACATGCATGTAGAAAGCAATGTGTAATATACGAAAATAGTGTAAAATCTACCAAACAAAGTAGTAATGTAAACACATAAGAAGACAAGTAAGCCACACAAAGTAGGCTACAAACATGAGACATCACACATGATGTCATAATACACACAATTCCATCATGACCATAAACAACAAAGTGTGCATACAAAAAAAGGGCAATGCCCACAAACAAGAGATAACAATAGCATACAATGTAACAAACAATTATGAAAGTAAATATGCCCGTATAAAAATATTGCACATGAAACACCCATTAACATGTTAGAAAGATAAACAATATCTCAAAAGTGTGTATAAGAAATTAATGTAAAATGCTAACTATAGAATGAAACAATAGCACCCATGAGAGACAAATGTGGATGCCCCAAGAACTAACCAGTGTAGGAAGGGTAGAAGGTGATCATCCATGTTGCATGTAATAGACCTGTATTTGCGATCACATCTAAAAAAATACATGAATGCGTATGTGTGGATGATATAGATAAATAACATACAAGTAATCTAACTAGCCTATGTAATAAAGTGACCATGAACAAGTAAAAGTAAACAAGAATAAAAGAAACCATAATATGTAATATGTTTTGGATGGATGGAATGGAATACAAGAGGGATGGTAGGAGCTGCATGTTGCCTGAGTGAATGGAAAATGTATGTAGTGAGGTTCATTTGGTTTTCCCCCTTAACAATCATGAATGAACCGTAAACAAAAGCGTGTCATTAGGAAATGGTCGAATAGTTTGTGTTTGTGTCTAGCGTGTTGTGACGAGTATGTATGCATAGTGATGATGATATGTGACATATATAATAGTTGTGTGTGAACCTTATAGCCTAAGTGTACATCACGAAAACATGAATGTAGGAGTGATGATTTAGCCCTAAAGTGTATATCACTACATGATGATTGGATTTGATGATGAAGATGTAAGTAGAAAGAGTGGTGATGTAGCCTAAAGCATATACCACTACAAAATGATGAAATAGGTAACCATTTAGCCTATAGTGTATGTCCCTACAATATTAATAGTAGGGAGTGGTGATGTATCCTAAAGCGTATATCACTACAAGATGATAGAGTAAGTGACGATTTAGCCTATAGCGTATGTCACTATCCTAGAAATGTCATATAATGAAAGGTCGAATGATAAACGTGTGATGAATGTAAGGTCCCTTTTATTTGTAAACCCTTGACAGTAAAGTATGGACCGAGGAACTAAAGTGCATCATAGGGTAGTGAGTGTAACACATAGAAGAGTATGTAATATGCGTGATGAAAGATGACCATATGATGAGTAGAATGTGTAAAGATGTGATGTGTAAAATGCAATGTAAGATGTGTAGAATGTGTAAAGTGTAATGTATAGGGTGGCATGTAATGTATGTAGGTAGACTAGTAATGTAGTATGTAGGATGAGTAGCGTATGATGCTAGATGCATGATGAAAACTAGTATGATGTAGAAGATGTGTCATGATCAAAATGTGTATGGTATAGTATGTAGTAGGAGTAGGATGCAATGCTAGATTTGTATGATAAAGACTAGGATGATATATGATGTGTAAATGTGCAAATGTCAAAATGTTGTAGACTAAATGTAGAATGTATGGTATATGATGTGTGATGTGTGGTGTATATAATGCAAGTGTGTTGGGTTCACATGTAGTAATACCTCAATAGTCAAGTGTGAACCAAAGCACAAGAGTGTGTCATCGGGTAATGACAATGGTAAAACGTGTGATGAGTATGCCTATGTGATTAAATTGATGTATAATTATGTGTGTATGAAGGATATGTTGATGTTAATGTGAGGGGGTATTAGATGATATGCCCACCAAGTGTGTTGTAATGTATGTATTATTAGATAAATTTTGTTGGATAAAAAATAGAGAAGTGGCGTATGAGGGTGGTGAAGTATCATAGATTTTGTAAGATTGATTCAATGATAGGATAAATAATGAAAGATAGTATAATATATGTGATAAGTAATAGGTGATTTTAGATGTATGTATGTATGAGTGGTTATGTAATAGATAGATATGTTAATGTAAGATGGAATGAGGTTATTTATTGTAACAAACCCCTCAATAATCATATAAGAACCATAAGAATATGAGTGTGTCATCAAGAGGGTAGAGTGATAAGATTCACCTACCAAAGACCAAGTTTGTGTTTAGCAAGTGGAAGCATGATCAACAAAAGTAACAGGAGGACCATGTGATTGTGGTGGAATTTGTAATGTGTCATGACCACTAGTAGGAGGATTATTTACTTTGACAAAAGTAATTGGTTGGAGCTTATACTTGAGAGGAGGCCAAGTTGTACTGAGTTTTAAAGGAGGTTGTTTATGTTGACTTGGAAATAAAAAAGATGACTTAGTAGGAGGATGTTGTGAAATAATTTGGATAGTTGGTTAACTATGTTGACTTGGTAATGTTGTAGGTGGTTGCTTAGGCTGCTCTTGACCAACCAAAGAAGGCACAATTGACATAGATGGAAACAATTTAGGAGCCCATGTGGGTGTAGCATTTGTAGATGGGCATGCAATAGAATTATTTAGTGAATTATATAAAAATATGATGCTCAAGATGTTTGGTTCTTCATTGTAAAGCATAACAATTGGTGTCTTTATGTCCATTGATTCGATGATAGTTACAATATGGATGGCCTTGGTAATTTACTAGTCGATAAGGGGATAACAATGAGTATGTGGAAAAGTGATCAATTGACAACTAAGGAGTTCAAGTAAGAAGGTCATGTTTCTTAGTATTACATTCAAATATGAGAGGCTCAGGAAATGGCATGACCTGAGGTTTAGTTATATGACATGTAGTGGACATAGATTAAAGATGAAATGTAGAAGGAGAACAAACATGAGCTTGAGAAGCGTCCTTAAGATGTTGGATTTCAGATTTGAGAGATGTGATTATGGATTCCATAGCCATAAATTTGTCTTGAAACAAATAATGTAAATCTTAAATTGATTCCAATAGGGGTTGATTATATGGAGGATCACTAGGGTTAGTAAATAGACAAGTGAGCATAGGACTTAGTTCATGTGGTGGCATATTGTCATCAAAATACTTGGTGTCTAAGGATTTTTGCAAACATCCTAGAAATTAGGGTATCTCCTAAGTAAATCAAATTAATAAACTTGACCCATGATAGAAGAAAAATGAGGATCCTAAGCATGAAAGATGATAGGCTCACTAAAATGATTAACTAAAATTAGGGAATATGTAGTAGTTAATATAATCTAGAACGACATGTAAATAATATAGTAAATGAATGCAAAAAAATATGGAAAATGACCCAAACAACTAATCTAATGAAAGTAGAAACCCTAATATGTAAGAAGAGTGAGGAAGTGACTCATTTGATTAAAGGATCTCACTGGAATGTGTCGCAGAAGTGGCTGGAGAAACAAGAAGTAGGAATGACTGTGTAAAATCCCTGAAAAGGATGGATCTGAGCTATCATGCTAGATTGAAGCACGTGGAGAAAAAATAGGGCACTTGTGAGCACTCAGTCCGCATAATGGGTGTCATGGTATGTGCAAAAGATCCTGAACCGAGATTCATAAATTTGAGTAAGTGGTCTGAAACCCTCGTTGTCTGTCACATTAGATTCATTACATTGCTCCAGTGTCGCCGCTAATCCAAGATGATAGAAAGACTTGCATGACACCATAAGAATCATCAAAGCCCTTAAAAAATAATTTAAATAAATGGGTTAGACTGACCTAACTCGCCATAATGATCGCTTAATAACCGAGATTTGCACTAAAATTCGGACCCAAATGTAGTTCGTGTGTGTGTGTGTATCATGTGCCCTAGGTGCTCTTATGCCAGTCACACTTTGTGAAGTAGGAGAAATAACTAGATGTAAAAATGTATTATAAGGGTGCATGAAATAGAATATAATCCCTCCCCCCATGCTCATGTAATGTAGATAAACCAACCTTATCCTTGTAATGGAGCTAATGGATGCAAATGATCTCCAAATGGATGTAACTCTAGGTGGATGATAGTAGTGACTAGTGCTTGGTCCCTCATTATGGTCTCATAAATTTATATTTATAGGGTTATTTTGATCTAATTTCATAATTAACCCCAAATGGCTAACCACCAAAAAGATAAGAAGATGAAATGGCTAGAAAGTGCCCAAAAAGTGGCGGGAAAGTTAAAAAAGATCGGGCACCCCTGGTGGAACCAGGGCACCCATGAACACCCTAGTACTAGCTTGGGTGCCTTAGTCAAGGCTAAAATAATGTAAAATGACAGAATATGGCTGGTCATGTGGGTACAAGAGGTCGGGAATGATGAAAGAAAATAAATTAATATGTCAAAATATGTGTGTTAATTAGTATTTTCTTCAATAAAAACCTTCTAAATAGTAGTATGAGACTGGGACTAAATAGTGTCTAAAGTGCATGATTTTATGACTACACTCATGAAGCTCAATAGATGCAAAAGATTCAACACAATCTCTAAAATACTTAACACAAGGGCTCATGTAAGCACTCTAATAAATTATTTACTACTTCATCTCTCATATGCCTAAGATACACTCAAAGGCTAACAAAAATCTATCAATACAAAAATTTTATGACAAGGATTTTATAATCCAATCCAATATTGTAGAGGGAAATATCACAACATAATATCAAACTTAATGACCAAAGCAAAAACATCAAGGATAGATCTAGTGTATGATAAAGAGAAACAATAAATACAAGATTGCAGAAGAAATTATGACTCATCAATCAGCAATTTGTCATCCAAAACAAAAATTAAACTTAGAAGTGGACATATTTCATTTATTTCTTGAATTTATTAGCAAGGGAACATCAAATGAATTCTCTCAAAGCTCACCAATGGTTAAGCACACACTTGTAACTACCTTGACACAAAATTTTGGGAAACCGAACTCTATATGTATTTCATAAATTAGTTTCAAGACCTCTTCATAAATTGAAAAACTAAGGCCCTTTTGATCAGAATATCAAAAATAACTCCTCTCTAATTATGAGGACAATCCCCATATTTATACAATTTGATGTCTTCTTACAACCTGATTCCCCCCCCCAAAACAACAAGTAAATATTCTTCTTGTTCACGAAGAAAATATCTTTTGATTAGAGTGGGAATGTAACTTATCTAACTAAAAATATTTGATTTTTTAGCATTTTGGGATTGATTCTTGATTCCATGCCTTTACTTGTAACATACGTAAAAATAGTTAGTTGATACTACCAAGTGCGTATGTGTATTTTTATGTTCTAATTTTCTTCTACCAAATGCCATCAATTTTTAGATCTGATGATGCTAACTTTAAGAGATCAAAGATACCTTTCCAACGAGACCAATTTTTCTTGATTTGGAGCTCTGGATCAAAATTTATGGCCATTTTAAGTGTCTTTGTGTATCGGGGTGAACCAAAGATTGGCATGTCTGCAACCTTTTATTGGCTCAAGATCTTCCCTCTGCTTGTGTGTGCATTTTATTTCCTTTTCCACATGTATTATGTGGCTTTGGATGTAGGTTAGTTCCTTTAAAATGTGATCTAATAAGAAAATGCCATGTTCCTTTACCTTCTTAAAACTTTTCTTTTACTTGTATTGGCTACTACGAATTACAGTGCAATTAAAAATCTCCACATCTTTTCAGAGTGTTAAACCTTTCTTTTACTTGCATTATCTATCTTGAAATGTAAGCCAATGAAAAATATCCAAGTTTACTTCGCAATTTAGACCTTTAGATGACCCTGATTGATCCTTGCGAAACCTGAGCCAATGAGAAGGCTCCATGCTCTTCGCATTGTCAGAATATTTGGAAATCTTGATTGATACCGCGAAATGCAAACCAATGGGAATGTTTCATGGCTTTATCACTTCACTTTTATTTACAAATACCTTGTCAGTTTTTTGAATCATAAACCAATGAAATAGATCCATGCACCTCTGCTTTGTCAACTTTGTCTAAATGCGAAGAATAAACTAATCAAAAAGTCCCACAATACTTCATAATTTTTCGGCTTGTCATAATGCGAAGCATAAACCAATAAGAAAGTTCCATAATACTTCACAATTCATTCCTTTTGAAAAATGTGAAGCTTTAGCCAATAATATCATTCCACACCCCTACATTGTGTCAATATTTTAGCTCAATTGAAAAATGTGAACCATGAACCAATAAAAAAGCTTCATGCTTCTCGTAATGTCAGTTATTTCTTTAATCTCTACTGAAAACCATGAAACATGAACCAATAGAAAGGATCCACATATGACACATGTTCACCTTTCATTTGTTGCGCCTTCGCGTTGCAAATTTAAACTTGAGAAGACTTAGAAATTTTTGGCTATATAAAAATGTTGCCACGTATCTGTTTTGACTTGTCAAACCATCAAGACTCGAAGTTTTTTGGAATTCAGTTTATTCCATGGACTTGAGGTCTGCTAGGTACATTTTCTTGAGGTTTTGAAAAATGCCGACATGTGCCCTTTGGTTGGATCGTTCATCTGTTGCCACATGGTCCCCGGCTTATTGATGTTAAATTTGACATCCAAATGAACTTATGTCAGCCTTTTCAAATTCTTTTAAACTTAGTCTCGTGTGGGTTTTAAAATGCTAACAACCAATTATTTTATGAATTATATTTTCATTAACTAAAATTAAATCAACTAGTGTAGCAAGGATAGTTAATATAAGTTATGAACAACTATAATGAAGTAAATAAATGTAATAAAACAATATTTAAATAAGCTAAGTAATTATACAAAAGGAAATGTTAACCCTAATGTGCAACAAATAAGAGGAAAGAACTTAGTTGAATAATAAATGCCTATTAGATAGTGTTACTGAGGTGACTGGAAAAATAAAAATCAAGAATGACTATGCAGAGGTCCCAAAAAGATGGAGTTGGAGGATCTAGCTAGACTGGAGCACCTAGATGAGGACTGGGGTGTATACGGGCACTCTGGTATGTAAACTGGGCACCCTAGTTTGCGCAAAAGCTCTAAATATAATATTCACAAGGTCAAAAGGTGATATGAAACCCTCATTGTTTGTTGCATCAATTTCGTTGTCATGTGTTGGGTATCTCCAATAACTCAAGATGGAAGAAATACCTGTAAGACCCCAAAACAAGCATCAAACCCTTAAAACAAAAAATGCATATGAAGGGGTTAAAATGACCTCAGTTGCCACAATGGTGGACTTACTAACTGAGCGCTACACTATATCTCGGACTCCAATGTAGTTATATGTGCAAGTGTGTGTGAACATGCCCCTGGGTTGCTCTTATGTCGACACACTTTATGAAGTATCGAGCAATAAATACATGTAGAAAATGTAATAGAATGTGTGCATGGAATAGAATAGAATCCGCCCCTTTAAATTTTTATGTAGATGCCCTATCCTTGTGCCTTGATTATGGACCTATGTGGATGTAAGTGATATCTAATGCACTAGACAGATGCAACTCTAGATAGAGTGATAGTAGTAAGTGATGTTAGTTCCCTCATTATGGTCTCATAACTTTATATTTATAGGTTTATCTTGGTCTAATTTCATAATTCACCCCGAAATGGCTGACCACCAAAAATATAAAGATGTCAAATGGATAAAAGAGCCCAAAAAGAGTAGAGAAATCTATAGAAGGATCGGGGTGCCCATGGTGGGACCAAGGTTCCAACAGGCCCAAATGAGGATAAAATAATGTTGGATGACAAAATATAACTAGGCATATGGGTGCAAGAGGTTCATAATGATGAAATAAAATAAAATAAAATGGCCAAAAGACAGGGGTTAATTAGTACTTTCTTCCCTTAAGAACCTTCTAAATAGTAGTATGAGATCGGGATAAATAAATTTCTAAAGTGCATGATTTTGTGACTACATTTTTCCCCCACTTTATGTTGGTGAGAGGAAATCTCAATAACATAAAGTAGATAGAGATGTGTACCTAATGTCGATGTAGAGTGATGAAGAAGGCATGCCAAAGGACTAGACAAAGCATGAAATGACAAAAAGATGGAGGAGCGTGGAAACTAAAGATGAAAAATTCACAAATAAAAAGTGATGAGATTGAACCTAGGGTTGAACGCATGTGTAACTCTGCTGCAAATGTGTGTAGTGTACTCGCATAGTTAGCAAACCATGTGTGTTGTCATGGAGTGTTGCTATTGATGTTGTTATTTTTAACCCCATTTGACTACTTGTTTCTCATACGGCTAGACCTATAAGGAGAAAATGATCAAGTAGTCAAATATGTATTTATGTCTGTACAAACATTATGTAAAATACGCATGTATATGAAATCATGTAAATGTAAAATACGTAAATGTAAATTAAACATGTGAAC
Source organism: Taxus wallichiana var. yunnanensis (assembly GCA_018340775.1). NCBI lineage: Eukaryota > Viridiplantae > Streptophyta > Pinopsida > Cupressales > Taxaceae > Taxus > Taxus wallichiana. The sequence goes on along the minus strand of CM031234.1, from coordinate 689,887,041 downwards.
TTGATCCATGTCGAGAGAGAGTGTAGAAGAATACCCTATATCTGTAATTTTTTTTTCAGTGATCTCACACCATAGCCTAAAGAAGTGTAGGGATGAAATGCTCTGTGTCCTCCAAGTTATAGCTAATTCCTTGAACTATGTGTGAAGAGATCTCTGTACATCCTGGTTTTTGGGTGATCTGACACCACTGGCTGAAGTAGTTTAGAGAGGGACACCCAGTGTAACCTCCAAGCCTATAATTTATTCCTAGAATGCTAAGGACACCATGTCCTATAAAATTCGTTGTGTATGGGATTCATAGATTGGTTTGATTCTACTCATTGAATATAACTGAACCGAACCGGTGTAGAATCTTTGTGTTAGTATGTAAAAACCCCCAAATGGTGCCCCCTATTTAGGGGCGCATGCAACGTTGTTGATAGGAGAATGTGGTCTCAAAAGAGGGCCAACCACATGTATGTTGTAACACTAAAAAGTTCTTGGTAGGAACCAAGGCATGCAAAAACAATAAGGTTAGCCAAAGATAAGTGTAAACACATATACATGTACAAAAAGGGTATACGTTACACAAAAATGTATAAGCTACCAAGAAACGTAGTAAATATGTAAGAAGAAAAGTAAGCCACACAAAAAAATCTACAAACATGGGTCATCACTCACAATGTCACAAGAAACACAAGGCCATCATGGTCGCAACCAACAAATAATCATGCACACTAAACATATGACAAGGCCCGCAAATAATAGAAAACAAGAACATATAACGAAACAAACAAGTATGGAAATGAATATCCATACATAACCAATGATACACATGAAGCAGCTGTTGGCATGTTAGAAATATATCTAGTATGTCAAAAGCATGTATAAGCAAGTAATGTAAAGTGTTAAGAACGAAATGAAACAATAACACCTAGAAGAGACAAATGTGTTTATGGATGCCCCCAACGATCGGTGTAGGAAGGGTAGAAGATGAACATCCATGCTACATGTAAAAGACCTGTATCTATGATCACAATTAGAAAAAGGCATGAACACGCATGTGTGGATGGTATAGATAAATGACATACAAGTAAGCTAACTAGCATGTGTAATAAAGTGACCATGAACAAGCAAAAGTAAGCAAGAATAAAAGCAACCATAATATGTAGTATGTTGTGGATGGATGGAATGGAATGTAAGATGAAGTGATAGGAGCCACATTCCCCCCAAGTGGATGGAAGTGTATGTAGTGAGTTTCATTTTTTTTCCCCCTCAGTAGTTAAGAATGAACCGTAAATGAGAGTGCATCATCGGGAAATGGTTGAGTAGTGTATGTTGTGTCTAATGCACTATGAATGAATGCATATGTGTAGGTTGATGATATGTGACCTAGCAATGATGTGTGCGTGAACCCTATAGCCAAAGTGTATATCATGAAAAATGAATGTATAAGTGATGATTTAGCCTAAGCGTATATCACTATAAGATGAATGGATGAGTGATGATTTAGCACTAAGCGTATATCACTACAAAATATAAGGAGGGAGTGGTGATGTAACCTAAGGTGTATACCACTACAAAATGATAGAATAGGTGACGATTTAGCCTAAAGCATATGTCACTAGCCTAGGAATGTTGCATGGTGAAAGGTCAAATAGTAAATGTATAAGGTACATTTTATTTGTAAACCCTCAGAATCAAGTATGGACCAAAGAACTAATGGGCATCATTGGGTAGTGAATGTAGTGCATAGAAAACAATGTAGTCTATGTAAGTGCACAGGATGACCATACGAAGAGTGGAATGTGTAATGCAAGATACAAGGTAGAATGTATAAGATATAATTATAAATGTAATGTATGAAGCATTGACAAGTGTTAGGTGTGTTATGTGTAACATGCAATGCAATATGTGTAGAATGTAATGTATGTAGACAAACCCGTGATGTAATGTTAGACCCATATGTGATGAAGACTAGTAGAATATGTGTGAAAATGTGCAGTGTAATATGTATGGTATGTAGATAAATGAATAATGCAATATGTAGGATAAGTAGTGTAGGATGTAAAACGTGAGACAATGGTGTATGCCTAATGAAGACTAACATGATGTATGATGTAGAAATGCACAAATGCCAAAATGGTGTAGACTAAATGTATAATGTATGGTGTATAACACGTGATGTGATGAAAATCAATGTGTAATGCCTATAGTGTAGTGTGTGGGGTTCAAGTGTAGTAAGCCCTCAACAATTAAGTGTGAACTGAAGCACAAGAGTGTGTCATTGGGTAATGACACTAGAATGTATGATAAGGACACCTAATGTGAGAATATGAATGTACAAGAATGTAAAAGATGATGAGTATGACTATGTTAAGATGAGATGAGGGGGGAATGTGAATTTCTATGCCCCTAAGTGTACAATATAGAAAAGGACTATGTGTCATTGTCAAGGATATCATCATTGTCATGGTTGAAACTGTTGAGGCAAAAGCATTGGAAACCTGATAAGATATAGAGTGAGGAGGCTCATAGAGGGACCCATTGTGGTGGAGTGTGTATACATTCATTACATATTCTTCATTAGTAAAGGTAATTGATGGAAAACCATGAGCATGCCAACGAGATATGTTTCGAGCGTAAAAAGGATAAGAACCATTATGGATAGAGATATTTCCAAAAGGCATAGGAAATGTGAGCAAAGAATGACGAGTGTTTATTTTACCACCAATATAATCAAGCCAGGATTTTCCAAGTTTGATTGGAGAGTCACGAGAGGTGCGTGCAACAAAGATTTTCATATAAAAGACACACAAGCCATAAGATGTTGTTGTGTGAAAATAACCATGATAGAGATGTGGTGAGTAAAGAGGTGGTAAAATGTCATTGAGTGTTATGCCAAACCTAGCCAAATTTTTGCATGTACAAATAGTTTCAAAGCATGTAGAGTTGATGGGGATGTGTTTCCAAAAGGTCCTATAGATGAATAATGTGCATGTAAAAGGAGGCAGTGGAGTGTCAACCCATGGAGGAGAAGATGAAATAGCATCGACATTGTGGAAATATCCTTGATACAATACCATATTGTTAGTAGATGAAGGGGTCTTAAATCTATATTCATCTGGGTCATGGCCACAAAGGTTTCTTCAAAATAATAATTGTCTACACCCTAAGGGGTAAAGTCAAGTTATGTTAATGTTTCATCTATAAGTTCAATAGCTTAGAATTTTTCATCGAATCTTTAGTAGCATCGGTGTGAACATCATCATGTGGTATAACATTATCCAAAATTTTGGTAGGTGGTATCATAAGTGGAGTGGTAGAAGGTGTCAGAATGGTTGAGAAGGAAAACTAGTAGGAGGTGATACTATAGATGAAATGATAGCCATTGTGTGAGTGGATATAGCTGGATTAGTGCAAGGGGTAGAAGGTGACTATGGAACGCTAGATTGACCAATGTTATATGTGCTAAGGATGCTATATGGAATGCATTGTGAAGGTGGTATGGGAATAGAAGTAATGGGATCTATGCGATAATATTTGAATGGCTTAGGATCAACAGTGATGGTATGTTCATAACCATCATGCAAGAACTTGACACATTGGTGAAAATTAGATGGAACAACATGCATTGCATGAATCTAAGGCCTTCCTAATAATAGATTAAACTGAAAGGAGGCATCAATAACATAAAATTCAGTGAGAATAATCTTAGGCCCAACACAAATATGTAATGAGATAGTCCCTATACATGAGCGAGTGGTAGAGTCATAACCGTGAATGAGGGTAGAATTATTAGAAATTAAATCATCACTAATACCCAATTTATTTAAAAGAGAGTGAGCACATAAATTGATGGCTGATCCATTATTAATGAGGACTCTTTTAATACAAGTAGTGCTAATAATGGAAGTAATAAGCAAAGGAGCACACCGATTGCTTTTTACAAATTGTGACATATCCTCATTGGTGAAAGATATAGCATGGGGTAAATTACGAAGAGATTGTATGAGATGTGAAAAGGCCACCACAAAATTATCACTTTCAATGTGAATGACATGAAGGGAAACTTCTAGTGTGTTATGAAAATTTGGTGCATTACGCAACAAGTCATAAAGAGATATCTTAGCAGGCATGTTTTTAAGTTGTTCGATGATATCATAGCCCTTAGAAGTTATGGATGGGGCTGTTGGAGTAATGGGTGGAAGAATAGATGCAGTGGAGATGTAGGCAGATTAGGCCGAGTACCATGAGTAATAACTACATTAATAGATGAATCAACCTTAAGCATGACAAAGCAAGGAAGATGTTGGGTATGCATGTGCATGAAATCAGCGTCAATAATAATGATACCGGAGACCATGGTTGGTGTAAATGTAGGATAAGAAGATTGACCCATAACCCGATAAGGATATGACATGGTAAAAGGACTGTTGAAATGGTCGGGTTCACCAAAATGATTAACTAAAATTTAACAACTAGTGTAGCAAGGGATAGTTAATCTAAGCTATGAACAACTATAATGAAGTAAATAAATGTAATAAAAAAGTATGTAAATAAGCTAAATAATTATGCAAAAGGAAATGCTAACCCTAATGTGTAAGAAATAAGGGGAAAGAACTTAGTTGAATAAAAATTCTGTCGAACAATGTCGCAGAGGTGACTGGAAAAATCAGAAGTAGGAATGACTGTGTAGAGGTCCGAAAAGGATGAAGCTAGAGGATCTAGCTAGACTGGAGTGCCTAGGGAGGATTGTGGTGCATGTGCATACTATGGTCTAGAAATTGGGTGCCCTATTATGTGTAAAAGCTCGAACCTAATATTTACGGGGCCGACAGTGATCCAAAATCCTCATTGTCTATCACATCAATTTCAATGTCCCTGTGTTGGGTGTCACCAATAACTCAAGATGGAAGAAAGACCTACAAGACCCCAAAACAAGCATCAAACCCTAAAAAATAAAAATTCATATGAAGGGGTCGACCGACCTCAACTGCCAAAATTGTGGACTTATTAACTAAGTTTTTCACTACATCTTATACCCAATGTAGTTCTATGTGCAAGTGTGTGTGAACATGCCTTAGGTTTCTCTTGTGTCACCTACACTTTGTGAAGTAACGAGAAATAACTTTGTGTAGAAAATGTAATATAATGTGTGCATGGAATAGAATAGAATCCCCCTATGAATTGTGATGTAGATGCCCTACCCTTGTGCCTTGATGATGGAGCTATGTGGATTCAAGTGATCTCCAATGCAATAGATGGAGTGATAGTATTAATTGATGTTAGGTCCCTCATTATGGTCTCATAAATATATATATATATATATATATATATATATATATATATATATATATATATATATACATATATGGTTCTTTTGGTCTAATTTCGTAACTAAGCCTAAAATCACTGACCACAAAAAAGATAAAGATGTCAAATGGCTAGAAAGAGCCCAAAAATAGGCGGGAAAGCTCTAGAAGGATCGAGGTGCCCATGGTGGGACTAGGCGCCCACGGGTGCCCTAATACAATAATGCGGGGTGATAGAATATGACTTGACATATGGATGCAAGAGGTTCGTAATGACAAAAAAAAATGGCCAAAATATGGGGGTTAATGGATACTTTCTTCTATCAAGAACCTTCTAAATAGTAGTATGAGACTGAGATAAATAAATATCTAAAGTGCATGATTTTTTGTCTACAAATTTTGAAGGCTGTATGAACGTCTTCTATTATTTAAGACGGCAAAGTCCATTTTGACTATGTTTTTACAACTTTATACTTTGTGATTGGGCTGTGTTCTTTTTGGGCCTTTGGAGCTTTGAATTTCTTGAGTAGTTTACATCATTTTGTGATGATTTGTAGGTTATTTTCCTTTATAAACAAATCTTGATCTTCTGCAAGTCGAATCTCTTTATACATTGGTATATAAATCCACTAAACTAGTTTTCCTTGCATTTATACTCTGAATCTTAAGCTCTATTTGGCTAAAAACGAATCTTCTTTCAGATTGATCCTTTTCCTAGACTTAAAATGAACTTTGGAGCATGGGAAGCAAATATGAAGCACATAGAATAATTATAATTTCACACAGAGAAGCTATATTAACTGAAAGTTTATGAAAAGGGCCAATTTAATTCAAGGTATCAAAAGGTCACCAATAATGGCTCCTACTCAGGGATGGGTACCCCTTGTGGATGCCACAAGAACAAAGACTAGACCAGATTCCTAGCCTATTGAGTAAGGGTCGGGAGATAAAACATTCAAGTCTTTCGAAAAAAGGTGCATTACATCAATACTGAAATCGACATGTCTCAAAACATAGTCACCACCGTAGACTAGGCACAAAAAGGAAAAAACAACAAAAACCAAAGAAAAAAAAACACAATGAAATTGTACACTGTACAATGATTATACCTAATCCTTTAGCTTAATACAAAAAATGTTTGAGATGTTTGTCATTGAAAATAAGCTCTAACAAATGTCCTTCCAAATCCTTCAAAGAAAGTATGTTCCCCAATTTTGATATCAATAAAATAGGGCCCATCTAGAGAGCATCAAAATTCCCATGTTTACCTTTATCTTTATGTTTATTGTCCCATAACAAGACTAAGTCTCCAACACTGAAATCTCTTGGGGTGACCTTCTTGTCAAATATTTTCTTAAGTATTTCTCTAAACTTGAGATGTCTTTGGTGGGACTCTCTTCTTTCCTCATCTAATTGCATAATTTGATTGATCCTTGTTTCATATGGACTAACCTCTTCCCCATCTTCAAATTGTTGCATAAACTTATATGCTAAAATTTTTAGGTGTAAAGGTAGAAGGGATTGAATTCCATAGAATAACTCAAAATGACTTTTAGTGGTAACTTTGTCTGCCCATAGTGCAAAATTGAGTTGTTCACCCCATTTTTTGTTTGTCTCTAATGTCCTTCTAAATATCTTTAACATATTTTTATTACTTGATTATGCTTGGCCATTTCCCGAGGGTTATAATTTGATGTATAGGCCAAATTTATACCATATTCCTTGCACATAGTTTCCAATGGTTTAGCTCTGAAGCTCATGGCATTGTCAACAACTATCTTGGAAGGAACTCCAAACCTATCAATTATGTTATTGATAATAAAGTCCATTACTATATTTTGAGTTACTTTTCTAGTGGGAATGACTTCAACCCATTTGGTAAAGTAGTTAGTGGATACCAATATCCACTTATGACTAGCACTTGAAGATTCTAATATCTCACCAATAAATTCCAATCCCCATTGTTTAAATGGAGCTTCCACAGACACAAAATGTAAGGGTAGCGACCCAAATGCTTTTAATATTCCAGAAAAAAATTGGCAACTCGCACATCTTCAAACCAACAAGGAAACATCTTTAAACAATGAAGGCCACCAATAACCAACCCTTAAGATCTTATGAGCAAGTGACTCTACTAGAAAAATGACCTCCACATACTCCCCCATGAAACTCTACAATTATTTTGGGGGCCTCTTCTTCAGTGATACATCTAATTAAAACTCCTTATGGATTCTTCCAAGCTAGTCCATGATCAGTCAAGACATATTTTTGAGAAACCAGCTTAAGTGTCCTTTTAGGTTCTTATCTAAGTGCATAGGACAATTCAAGTTTATCAAATAATAGACTATATCCTTGTACCAAACTGAAGTGCTCACCTTTTCATGAGGATGTGGCCCATATTCTTCAACATTGTGTATCTATGCCATTTGTAAATTGCTCTCTGCCATCAACCTTGCTAAGCCTAATCCTCGAACCAACTTGGTTGTCTAGATCTCCATGTCATATTCTTGTAATTTTTGACCTAGTGACATATTTTACTTGACATCTCCATTTTTGACAAAATGTCCTTTACCATAGTATGGGGCACATAAGCTATGACTTTGGAGCTTAGAATATAGGGCCTAAAGATCTTAGTGGCTTTCACTAAGGAAAAATATTGTTTCTCCATGATGGAATATTTCAGCTCAGCTCCCTATAAGGCTTTGCTAAAGAAGGAAATGGTATTTTCATGCCCTTCTTCATCCTTCTACAATAACAAAGAAGCAATTGTGTTTTCAGAGGAAAAATAAAAGATCTGAAATGCTATCTTATAGTAAGACTGGTTAAGATGGGGGAAGTCTTAAGTGCCTCCTTTATTCCTTTGAATGCTTGAACAACCCCTTCTTCCCATTTGATAACTTGATCCTTCTTTAGCATACTTGTGATAGGAATGGTAATCTCAGCAAAGTTGGAGATGAATCTCCTTAAAAATTTTATCTACCCAAATAAAGATTGAATGCCCTTATTAGACATAGGAATGGGAACCTTACCAATTGCCTCTACCCTTTTGGATCTATCATGACTCCTTGTGACACTATGTGCCCCAACAGCTTTTCCTTTTGAACTCCAAAGTGACATTTCTTGGGATTTAATGAAATCTCATACTCTCTACATCTGAGCAACATATTTTCAAGGTTCCCCAAGTGGTCACCCCTTTTCTTTGAGAAAATAATTATATCATCTTGATATACTACTATGAAATCATTGATAAGACTAGAGAAAGCCACATCCATAGCTCTCTGAAAAGTTTCTATGCATTCATCAGTCAAAAGGAATCCTAACATAGACATATGTTCCCCATGGGGTAGTAAAAGTAGTCTTGAACTATTTTGATTGCTTCACCACCACTTGGTTATATCCATAAAACCATCCAATGTAGATAAAAACTCTAATCCTATCACCTTTTCAAACATATTTTCCGTATTAGGCGGTGGGTAATTATCTTTGATTGATACTTTGTTCCAATATCTGAAATCCAAAAATCCTTATGTCCCAATTATTTTTTATGGGTGGCACTAAATTAAATACCCAAGAAGAGTATCTAGTGGGCTGAATTATCCCGCCATCTCATAGTTTAATCAGCTCTTCTTGCATTTTGGTTGCAAGGAGGGGATTGACGGTCCTTTGATTTTGTCTAAAGGGATTGGAGTGAGGCTTCAAGGGTATATCATGTTGAAACAATCCTTCTCTCGTAAACCTTCAATTCTCGAATATGACCATGCAGCATGTCTTGATATTTTTCAGCAACTTGGTGTAAGCCTTCTTTTCTTATTTATTCATACTACTCCCCAAAAAAACCTTTCTTGTGTGTTTAGAAATTCCCAAGTTGAACTCTTAAACATATCTAGATATATAAAAAGATTTCCTATAACTCACCGCACTATCAAAGTTTGATTCTAGGCTGACAAGTCCTCTAGGAATGACATTTGTCTTTAGTTGGATTATATATTTTCCAAAGAGAGTCTCCTTTCCTTCACACATTTCCACCATGGGTTCAAGATCAATGAGTTGATTATTGAACTCATTTTTGTAATTTAAAAACCTCTGAATCTGAGCATCATCCTCAAAAACTTTCCAATGTTGAATGTTGTCAGAACTGAAGGTGTGAATAACACTTTTACCTTATAATGACAAAGTGAGGAGATAAAACATCATTGTCATACTGGGACGCCATAACATCCAACTTGTCGATACTACATTCAAATCTCTTTCACGATAAAGGATGTTACAAGAATCAATTTTTTAATGAAATCCTAGATCGCATTCTTATATTGTTTCATTCTTTTGTTCTTAGTGGCATACAATTGTCTAAATTTCTTTACAATCAATCTTGAATCTCCTTTAAAAATGATATCCTTTATCCCATGTTTCCATGTAATTTTTAAGCCAAGGAGAAATGCCTCATATTCAACAATGTTATTAGTACATTCAAACTTCAAATTGAAAGAGAAGTTAGAAGAAACCTAATTAAGAGACATTAAAACCACTTAAACTCCATTTCTAACATTAGAACATGCTCCATCAAACATCATAGTCCAAGGGGTATTGACATATTCTAGGTGTGCATTAGAATCCATACAATGATCTTCAAAATTTGCATTACCTATGAAGTTTCCCAAATCAGTATCAACAAACAATACCTCATAAGAGGCATTCATGGGATCCTCAATAAGATGGAGCATTTTATTTTCTCCATGCAATTTGACTAGCTTCCCTTCTAATGGTATAAAGGCATATGACATATCCATTTGAACACTACCTCCTACACTAGCAACCCACTTTCTTGATAACAACATGCCCCATTTAGCAGGGAATCCACTATAATTGTGTTCACGATCAAATACTTGCTAGGATAGAAAGCAAGTTGTACCACTAAACCTTTGACATATCCTAAAAAAGGTACTTATCTTGAATCCATGGCATAACAGTCCCAAAGGTTGTTGTTATCTTGATGTCTAATTCATTCATGACCTCTAAAGGCATGACATTACATGAAGCTCCTGAATCAAACATACAATTGTGAAGAAGTTGCCCATTAATAATCAAAGTAGTAAAGAAAGGATCCATATCCAATTGGGATTATACCAAGGATGTGCCTAAATATACTTCATGGGGATATTCCATGTTTTATGGGTCTTCCTTTATCTCAACTTCATCTATAGCAAGCAGAGTCACCAAATTATTTACATCCATTTCCTTGATAACCATATCATCCTTTTGCCCTAAGTACTCAAATGCTCTTTTTCTCGTGTTCCGGAATTCTAAGAATCTCTACCATAGGGATTGTATTTTTATCGACTCGAGAATATGAGCCATACCATGTACATTATAATTTGATAGGGTTGTGTTAGAGACAAGGGTAAAAGTTATTTTTGATGGGATGTTATTTTTTATAGCTTGGGTGACAATAGACATACTTGGATTTGAAGTATTGGTAGAACCTTTAACAGCATAGTTTTCTTAGGAGCATCCTTAGGGATATTGGTCAAGATAGGAATTTTTGGTTTAGTAGGGATAGACCCTTTGACCTATCTGTTTCAAAGGTTATAATCCTTTTCTTGAGCAACTACAAAATTCATTAATAGTTTCCTATATTCTTCTAGAAGGGATTCCACCATCATACTTCTTAATCATTAAATCTCTTAAGTACTCAAAGTCATGATTTGGAAGCTCAAATGACTAAGCCATATCTATATCAACATTAACAATAGAAGGGATGGAAAATACCTGATTTATGCAATCCCAAAATTCCTCCATAGTTCTAGCATATAAGATATCAGTTGAAGTAGATCCTGCATTGAGTCTTTTGAATAGTTCACCATGCATATGTCATCAAAACCAACTTCATCAAGCAACATCATCATCTCCAACAAGTGGTTCATAAGGGGAGTATGGAAATAAACATTTATCACACCATTTAATGATGTGATTTTCCTCTACTAATGACACCCTATTGTTAATGGATTAGGGATTGTTTTTTTTCTCTAGAGGTTTGTTGTTTATTTCGTGAACTCGTAGCTCCTTTTCCTCTATCATAAGCCCTATGATCTTTGGGATGATTTCCAAATATATATTTTCCTTGGGCTTGGTGTTGAACTTGAGGATTTTAAACCAATCATTCTCTACTCTAACAAGATTTTATGAGATTTATTTGACCGATTAATCCAAATTTTTAAACTTCTTCTAAATCTATTGTCTTACTAGTTTGAGACTTCTCTGGATTAATCATCTTGATACCTTCCCTCTTTGGAGGCTTCCCAGTTGCTTTAATATTATTATCAATTTGGACAGCCATAGAGAAACTCTATATTAAAGTTATGGGATTCTTATCCCTTAGATAATAAGTTGTTTTTTTGTCAAATTCATCTGAGTACTTGATCAAGCAAGAATCATCACTAGGCCTTAGATTAATAGGAAATCTAGTTAAGGTTTTATTAAACCTAGTGTTAAAGTCTTGCACACATTCATTTGGATTTTTCTTGATATTTTCAAACTCATTCAAGAGAAACCTAGGATCAGTTTTATCACCATATTGTAACTTGAAATCATTTTTCATTTCTTCCCAGGAGTCAATTGAATTTTCAGGAAACAAATTATACCATTCCCTAACATATTCCTCTAAAGTATGTATGAATAAATTTACATACACATCTTCATGCTCTATTTCATATTCATCCATAATATTCTGAAAAAATCTAAGATGTTGATCTCCACTTATGGAATTATTTCCTTGAAATTTAGACAATCTATTTCTGATTTCAGGGGTACTTCATTTGGATAGCCCACCATCCCATGGAATCTTATTAGTATGTAGGTATTAACCACAAAAGGAGCTCTTGGTGGAGGTTGTGCCATATTATTTGGTGGAGGTGTTTCAAAATAAGGATTGAAATGGTGGGGAACTGGGGGTATTTGAGGCAAAGGAGTATGATCCACAAAATATGAATCCTTCAAGGATTCAGTTTCACAAAATACTCTATTCTTAGGAATCAAAAAAGGAGGGAGATGAAGAATACATTTGTTACTTGTAGATGTTGAACCCTCTTGAAATAATGAATGAAAATTAACATGAGGGACACCTTATTCAAAGCTGTCACATGTGCTAGAATAGTCTTACATTAAAGGTTGATCCAATTCGGTGAGTTGAATAACCTTTTTAGTGAACTTTAACTACCCATGGTTTCGAGAAGTGTTCATTTTAAGCCCCCTAAAAAAATTAGCTTAGAATGGGTGGTGAATCTCCAAAATCAATTTTTGAATCGATGGCAAATTAAAAAAAATTCGTGGCAAAGGTGATTTGGCAGGGCACAATTTTCTTGGATTTTGCATAGTTGTAAGGATGTTAAATGGTCGTCCATTGCCTATCAGACAACCCAGTTGGACGGCAGAAATGGATATTCATCTAAATCAAGTTGGAAGGAAAATCACTCTTTATTGGATGTCTATATTAAATTCCTTACAACCCCCAGGCTATGTATTATACCTCGACAAATATTTGCACATTTTGATTATAAATGTTGGCAAAATACATGCATAAGTTAATTTTTACATATACATAGTAGGCAAAATGACCCATACAAATTACTTGTCGGTGGAAATTTTAGGTGAACTAGGTGGTAGCCGACTGCTAAAAATTTTCCATTTCCAATTTCCAAAATCCCTAATATTTGTGAGTTTGCAAAAATTTTCCACTAAATTTTTCCATGTTTCCAGATCTGTTTTCTTCTTGAATTTTTACTTTCCGCTTCTAGAAGTAATCTTCTGGTAGGATTAGACTTGAAGAAGGATCTTCTTCCTTCTAACTATGAAAGAGTGAACAATCAATCAACAATGAATAAATAATTAGCACTGGTATATGCCAAATTTTCTTTTAAAAGACATAGCTTCAACTAAGGTATTATACCTTAGATGTGTAGATCAACTGAAATATCTCTTGAAATGATAGCTTTATAAATTAGTACACAAATATTTGTAGATCTTAATGATTTCACCATGATTTTCCCAGTGGATTTAGGTTTAATGGAAATCCTGTTTATACTGAAAAAATATAGGGATAATATGTTCAGAATGGACTATGTTATGGAAAAGGTTTGTAAAGGGAAGAATTATAAACCTTAATTTGGGCTTAACACCCAGAAGTGTTTCAGAATCTTATATATCTTTTAATTCAAATAATAAGATCCCTAAAAATGGTGCCGAAGTGTGTTGGTCCTCAAATCTACACCCCATGTTGGATTGACAACAATTTTCTCTAAGGAATGGGGAAATTACTTGAAAATGGTGGTAGAACAAGTTGTTATGTTGTTTTGTATCTGGGGAGGGATCTAACACATTCTTTGGGATCAATCCTTGGGATGATTAAGGGGCACGTACAAAGGAGATGGAATTATCTTGCTACTTTTGGTCCTTCCTTGAACCAGGGTGAGAGGACCCGAAGTGTAACTGAAATGCAAAGGGGGAGATGGAGGATTTTTTCCTCAAGTTTCTTTTTCATATGGTGGACTGATCTGGGAAAAACATGGCCAAGGACACAACACTTCACTCTCATGAGTAGTGACATAAATTATTGCATATGGTTATCACACCAAACACATGTTACTAAAGATAATTAAGTTCAATTTATCTTGTATTCTCTTGATAATGAAATTAAGGATAAAATACACCTTTAGTGATGTTTAGAGCAATAAGATAGTGAAATAGAACAAAAGGACATTTAATAATGGGGGATGGGGTCAATTATGGAAATTGTAACTTCATAGAGGGATAATTATAGGTAGAGAAGTTCATTGTGACATAGCATTTAACACTCAAAGCATCCCTGAAATCCTCTAAATTACATTAAAATGTATCAATAAGTAACAATCTCTACTAATAACTATTTGCATTTATTGAATCTTAATAGATGTAAAAGATTCAACACAATCTCTAAAATACTTAACATAAGGGCTCGTGCAAGAACTTTAATAAAGTATTTATTGCTTCATCTCTCATATGCCCAAGATACACTCAAAGGCTAACAAAAATATATCAATACAAAATGTTTATGAAAAGGATTTTACAATCCAATCCAATATTGCATAAGGAAATCTCACAACACAATATCAAACTTAATGACCAAAGTAAAAACATCAAGGATAGATCTAGTGTATAATAAAGAGAAACAGTAAATACAAGATTGCAACAAAATTATGACTCATCAATCAACAATTTGTCATCCGAACATAGAAATTAAACTTAAAAGTGGACATATTTCATTTAGTTCTTGAATTTATTAGCAAGGGAACATCAATTGAATGCTCTCAAAGCTCACCAATGGTTGTACACTTGTAACCACCTTGACATAGAAGTTTGGGAAACTAAACTCTATATGCATTTCACAAAGGAAACATGCAATATTCACAATTATGTCTCAAGACCTCTTCATAAATTGAAATACTAAGCCCCTTTTGATCAGAATACCAAAATTAAATCCTCTCTAATTATGAGAAAAAGCCCCATATTTATACAATTTGATGTCTTCTTACATCCCGATTTCCCCCAAAACACCAACTAAATCTTATTTTTGTTCATGAAGAAAATATCTTTTGATTAGAGTGGGAATGCAACTTGTCTAACTGAAAATATCTTAATTTCTGTTAGCATTTTGGGATTGATTCTTGATTCCATGCCTTTCCGCCACATACGAAAATAGTTAAAGTGATACTTCCAAGTGCGTATGTGTATTTTTTTGTTCTTATTTTATCCTACCAAATGCAATCAATTTCTAGAACTGATGATGCCAACTTGAAGAGATGAAAGATACCTTTCCAACAAGACCAATTTTGTTTGATTTGGAGCTCTGGATCAAAATTTATGGCTATTTAAAGTTTTTCGTGTCGAGGTGAACCAAAGAGTGACACATTACAACCTTTTATTAACTCGGGAACTACCTTTTCTTACGTTTGCATTTCCTTTCCTTTTCCACATGTATTATGTGGCTTTGGATGTAGGTTAGTTCCTTTAAAATGTGAGCCAATAAGAAAATTCCACGTTCCTTCACCTTCTTAAAACTTTTCTTTTACTTGTATTCAAGCTCACGAAAATACGAGCCAATTAAAAAGCTTCGCTTCTTTTCGCAGTGTCAGGACTTTCTTTTACTTGTATTAGCCATCTTGAAACATGAGCCAATGAAAAAGCTCTGCATTTTTCACAATTCAGAACTTTAGATGATCCTGACTAATCCTTGTGAAACTTGAACCAATGAGAAGGATCCACACTCTTCGCATTGTCAGAATACTTGGCAATCTTGACTGACACCCACCAAATGTGAACCAATGGGAAGGTTCCATGCCTTTCACACTTTAATTTTATTTACAAAGACCTTATCAATTTTTTGAAGCACAAACCAATGAAATGGCTCCATGCACCTCTTTTTTGGCTTTGTCATAATGAAAAGAATAAACCAATCAGAAATTCATACAATACTTATAAATTTTCTAGCTTGTCGAATGTGAAGCATAAACCAATCAGAAAGTTCCACAATAGTTCATAATTCAGTTCTTCTAAAAAATGTGAAGCTCTAGCCAATAAGATCATTCCACGCCCTTGCATTATGTCAGAATTTTAACTCAACTAAAAAATGCAAACCATGAGCCAATAGAAAATATCCATGCTTCTTGCAATGTCAGTTATTTCTGTAATCTCTACTGACAAATACAAAACACAAACCAATAGAAAGGCTCCACATATGACATGTGTTAACCTTTCATTGGTTACACCTTCCCATCACAACTTTAAACTTGGGTGGACTTAGAAACTTTTGGCTTTTTAAAAATGTTACCACATATCTATTTTGATTTTTCAAACCATCCAGACTAGAATTTTTTTTAAATTCAGTTGATTCCACAAACTTGAGGTTTTCCAGAACATCCACTTGAGGTTTTGATGGAATGCCAACATGTGCCCTTTGATTGGACCGTTGATTTGTTACCACATGGTCCCTAGCTTGATGATGTTGAATTTGACATCTAAATGAACGTCTATTGGCCTTTTCAAACGCTTTTAAACTTAGTCTCCCATGGGTTTTCAAATGCTAATGGCCAATGCTTTTAGGAAGTATATTTTGAAGGCCATAAAAACGTCTTATGTCCTTCAAAAAAATCTAAGTCCATTTTCACCGTGTTTTTGTAACTTTATGCTTTGTGATTAGGATGTATTATTTTTGGGCCTTTAGAGCTTTAGATTTCTGGAGTAGTTTGGATCATTTTGTGTTGATTTTTAGGTTCTTTTCCTTTGTAAATATATCTCGATCTTCTACAAGTCGAATCTCTTTATACTTTGATAAATCAATCCACTAAACCAGTTTTCCCGACATTTTTGTTGAATCTCAAGCTCTATTTAGATAAGGCATGAAGCTTCTTTCATATTGACCTTTTCCTAGACTTAAATGAATCTTTGGAGCATGTGGAGAAAATTTGAAGCACAAAGAACAATTATAATTTCACATAGAGAAGTTAGGTTAAGTGAAAGTTTATTAAAAATGACAATTTAATTCAGGAGCTCGAGAATGGGCACTAACAAAGTTTTCTAGGTGTAGGTAATGAATATCCTAATGGTGAAACTTGACTTCTTCAGATGATTCTAGGACTTCCATAAAAATTTTGGAAGAAAAAGTAGGAATAAAAAGATATGGGAATTATCTAAAATTTGTAAATATCTAGTTTTCTCAAGGATTTAAATATTTTCGAGATACATTTCAAAACACTACACCTACCCCTCTCGTTTCAGAAAAAAGGCCTTAATTTTTTAGTTTTAGGTATAATAAAGTCTTTATAATAGTTCCATTGATCTTATAATTTGTTTTAGAGTCAAAATAATATTATATTTGAAATCAAAACTTTATTCTAAGCCTCTAAGGTGAAAAAATCAAGTCTGGTGTTCAAATTTAGACATCTAGTGCAAAATCTTATTTCCATTTTTATCCCTTTCACACTTTGGACACTCTTGTTTCACCTATATCCCCCTAGGGATAAGGGTACATGAGGGACATAAAAGTGTGAGCTCATCTTCCTCCCCAATTTGCACTTTGGACACCCAGGTGTCCCCACTGTCCCCTTGGTCCCCATGGTGCAAGTGGGGCAAGGGGGAAACTAAAGTGTGACCTCCTCCTTCTCCTAGGTCCCACTTTGGTATCCCTAGTTTCCCATCTATCCCCTATATCCCCAGGGAAAAATGGGACACAAAAGTGTGACCCAAGCATTCTTGTAGCCTATAGACCCCTACTCGACCAAACTCATCTTCGTCGGTGTCATTTACTAACCCCTCATCTTATCCACCACACACCACAAGATTTCACTTGTCACAAACTTGTGAAATGTTCACTTTTGTGTCTCTGGTGTCCCTTCTATCCCCCATACACCATTTACAAACCCCTGGTCACTCCATTCTAACTTAAGTTAAGTGTACGGTTTGCAAGTGAGTTAAAAGACATGTTTAAATCATCCTAACTCCTCACTCATCACACAATTAACTATTTTTCATGCTAGGTTTCTATTGTAACACCATCTAAACCTGATTTTCACCTTGATATGCTACCAAAATTCTTCCAAACACCCATAGCCACCAAAATGGATATTCAATCCTAAATCTTTAATTAGAAGCCCGATTGCCTTGAAAATTTTCCAGAATCTCCTCTCCAAAACACCTTTGGGAAGACTGTGATAGAAAATTCATTGATGCCCTAGTTTTTTTACAGTAACAAACTAAAATATCAAACCCTAAAACCTACTTTTTCATTTTCACAGAGATCCAGCAGATGGAAAATCATGAAATTCAAACCAAAAGGTCCGAGTGCAAAGCATAACATTTTCACAAAGTGGTTTCGTTGTTATCCGATATAGGTAAGTTAACTTTATAAAATAGAAATTATTCAAAGTAGAGGATAGTGAAAAATAGTAAGTTTCTCGAAATGATGAATCCTGAACATTTGTAATATCCTAAATAAACAAGAAACAACATAAAAGGGTAATTTGGGAAAATTTCTAAAAATAGTAGTATTTGAGAAAGTGGGTATCTAAAAATAGTAAGTTTCTAAAAATATAAAACCTTTCATATTTAAAATTATCTAAATAATCCAAAAACATTAGATTACAAAAAGAGTGAAAACTTGCTAAAAATAATAGTCCTGGATAGGACTTGCTAAAAATAGTAATTGAGCCCAAAAAGTTGTGGCAACTCTTGTTTTGCTAATATTATTGATTTTTTCCAATCATTGTAAGGCCATGAAGTTGTTTCGTGAACAAAATAGGAAAGAAACCACCCAAAAGATCTCAAAGCATCATTTTGAGGTGATCTCTGCAAGGCACAACTTGATGTAAAAATTGGAATGATGAGAAAAGATCACCATGAGTGATGTCAACAATCACCTTAGGCTCACAAATAATGCATTCCTTATGAGAGTGTTTCTAAACACTTAATCATTGTTTGGTGACAAACTTAGTGTAGACCGGAGGTCAAAAACATGTGATTCATCTTCAAGTTCCATTCAAGGTCAATCCTTCTATCTAGAGAAGGAAATCCATTTCCACGAGGATAAAATTGTGTAAAAGGGTGTCCAGATGTTATAAGCATCTTATGTGAAGGATCAATAAGTATTCTATTTCCATGGGAGGCATATGAGTAATAAGGTACATGATTATCCCAAACTGGATTCCATTCAAGGAGTGCTCTAGAGTTAGGAAGAGTAAATGGGTGGTGTTTATGTAAAGAACCATGTATGCAAAAATAAGAAACCATCTTTGTCTCACTTGATTCCATTCACATAATAGTTTTATTAAATAATTTTTCAACACCCAGTAATGTGATCACACCTCAAATGAAGAAACATTGCAACCAAACCTCATTTCAATACAACCAAGGGCCATTGGACAAGAATCTTTGAAAAGAAAGATGATGAAAAGAGGGCACACAAAGGTTCCCTATTCTAGGAAGCTTCATAAGAAGGTTAGAATCATCAAAGATCCCATAGATCCTCTTAATCCATGTGAGATTGATCCATCACGGCCTCTCATTATTCATTGACATCCAAGTGTGTCTTTCTCGATGGCAGAACCTTCCCATAATGAGCAAAATATGATCCTCACAAGCTCCTGAAAGTGTTCCTATGATTAACATCATGTCTACTCTGGAAGATCCATTCCCATAGATTTAAGATTTACTTGTGAGTGAACCAAGAACAATACAACAAGCTATAGTTCCTAAATTTGGAGCCATCACAAAAATCTTGAGATCTAAGCGAAGCAAGAAGGCACATGTAACCTCTCCTCTATTCAGTGGAACTTCTGGTGACTAGTATGTACAAATTTCTATACCAAAGGTTACAAAACCTATGGAAGAAATGAATCAAGGTGAATACAATATTCCAAATATTTCATTGGGCTAGGCTATACGGGAGGGTGATGCACATTTTTCAAGGAATCTTCTTTCCACATGCTTTCTTGAAATAAGGAGTACAAGCAAACAATGGAACATTTGGAAGAGCATGCGATAAATCTCAACTCTTGTGTGCAAAAATTTTTGTATCCATGTACAATACCACCTCCTCCCATGGAAAATATTGCTCCTATTAGTAGCTTTAACCTTGAAAAAATCAAGAAAACTCAAGGTTACTTAAGAAAAGGAAGGGCCAATGACAAGTGGGTTGAAAATATTCTTGAAAAAGGAAAAAAATTGTTGCCAAAGGTTTTCTCTCTGTTCAAATATGTTCTTGCCACCATTTCAAAAGTGAAGAAAACAAGGGAGGAGATTGAAAAAGAGAAGACCCATTGGGATGAGGTGTTCCCACTTATGTCTGAGATGAGTTTCCTTGACTCCCACACTCTCATGAGTAGGAATGTGTTCACATCTATTGCTGAGAACTTGTCCCTAGTTTGGATCCACATTATGAATGCTAGATATGACATGATAAAAGATATCATCTTTGAAATTGAATCTAGTAAACAACATGCCTTTGAGATTCTAGATGATTTCAGTAATTATTTCTAGGAACTTAGATCCCTTATAATCACTTTGAATTCTTCGTCAAAAGGATTCATCGGTTCTTTCCAAGAGTTAGTCAAGAAGGAGGAAAGTGATCCTCTCTCCTTCAATGAGGATACTTTGGAGTCCCTTTTCGGCACTAGAGGATCTATCTCCAACATTGTGTGAAATCATAAGTTAAGGTTTGATCAGTGTGAGGATTTCACGATGTTCCCAAGATATGGATCAAAGTGTTGAACCACATCCATATTCCAAAAGAAGAAAAGGTGGCACTTGTGGTAGTTCAATTCAAAGTAGATAATTCAAAGGACAGGTGCTCATTCAGAGAACCCTCCCTCAAGGATCATGAATGGTTATTTCTTCATCAACAAAATATTCATCTTCATCAGATTAGTCAACCCTTCTCTCTCTATCTCTCTCCTTCTTCTCTCTCCATATTCTAATTTTCCATTAAGAATACACTTTTTCCCTATTTTGTCTTATTCACTTAAGTGACCTTCAACATTAACATTGTAAGAGTCCTTTTTCACTAATAAGAAAAATACTCATTTTTGTATCCTAGGAATATGAAAGGTCATAAGTGATGAAGATAGGTGAAAGGTCATGTGGGGGGTAGATGAAGAGAAATTTTTGTATGTTATAAGTTGGAGTGACTTCTCCATTCCAAGGGTCCTGCAATGTTGATTGATTGTATGTTTTTGAGATTTACCACTACTACATCAAGAAATAAAAGTTACATTTCCTCTATTTATTTATCTATGTTCCTCTACCATCTCTCCCTATAATTTCCAACTTTCTAAACATGATGATATTATAAAACCAAGAAAGGTGTTGGTGCCTTTGATAAATGAATCAATAGAATTTTATGTCTATGATTTGTTAGTATTATCATTATTAGCATTGTTGTGTTCTTCTAATTGAATGTGGACCTACTCTAGTCGATGTATGTGAATTTTGTAAGCCCACTCACAACATTAACCCTTTCTCTTTATTTTTCCCACTCCCTTTTACCTTCCCCTCATAGCAAATTCCTCCCTTATACTATGTACAATCACTTTTGCACAAGTTTTTGGAGTATTCCTATGCAATCCTCACCCTAACGAAACCCCACGGTTTCAGGTAGTTTACATTCAATAATGGGAGCCTTCTAGACACAAGGAGGGGCCATGAACATCGTGAAAACCAATAATCTTCACTGCAACAAATTATTTTGCTAACAAGATTTTAGGTGTCTACGAATATTGGGGTCACTCTAGACTCACCCACACATGAATGTATCCTTTTTTATCTAATCACTTCATGACGTTTTTGTAGGTATATAATGTTTCTATTTATCAAAAATAATTATAGGTGGTGAAAAATTTGTATGATCCCTAGCGATAGACAACAATGACCATTTCTAGACCAATGACAGAGTAAGCAAAGTCGCAGAACCCCAATGTGCATAGGTCTAAAACCATATATATCAAATATATATTGTACTATGCCCAAATAGGAACTATAACATTCCATACATGAGCATTATTTAGGCATAGTCACAAGAACAAATCATTTCTAGGTTTAAATCACCTCCTCCAACCAATCTGCACACCCAAAACATATACATATATTTATATGTAGTTAATTATTTACCTTTCTTGTGTTTTAAACAATCATTATATCATTTTATCATAGTGAAAAGTATTAAAAGCTTTATTTTGGGTTGTGTTATAAATTTTTATTAATTTATTCAAAATATTTAGCTTGATAACATATATTTTAAATTCTTAATTTTCCATTCATTTATTTAGGTTATGTAAAAAGGGTGAAACCACTTGGTTTGGACCAAACCATTAGATAATTTTGTCCCTATCGGTGGTCTCATATGAATAGGGAATGAGGTGCTAGAAACATTTATGCATGACACTTGGAGGTGATAGATTTTTGTGGATGAATGTAAGAAACATTATGAGTAATTGAGAAGTGTTATTGAGGAGAGAAAGCTAAGCATAGGACTAATGATATGTAATTAAGCTCGGGTGTGTGCACAATTCTGGTTTAAGGATAAATCTAATGTTTTCATTTCCAAATGATACATTTTCAAATCAATGTGTCCAAATCCCATTAACCTTAAGTATGAAATGAAATTCCATGATTAATGGAAAATATACCCGATTATGTAAACAATCTTTGTCTTTTCTCAAGGTGCTTGATTCTCTTAAGAGCTAACATGGTCTCTAAAATGAAACCCGCAACACAAAGTGTAGTAATGCCCATAGAAATATTTGAAATTTAACTTATATTTAAAAATGTAATTATAACATCATAAATTAAAATCAAAACTTTTACATTTGCAAAGTAACAAAGCAAGGAAGGAGTGCACTTAATTTTCTTGCTAAAGAAAAAGCTCCTTGATGATGTGCTTAGAGAGAGAGATTGGAGCATGAACCAGTGGAGGATTTGGGGGTGATCGGTCCTTGATTTTTTGATGAAGATGTCAAAGACACAAGGGAATTAGGTGTCCCAGAACCAATAAATGGTGTCATATGGATTTGTAGTCTCCTAATAACCTTCTAAATCAAATAGGGGTGTCACGGGGAGTTCTAGGTGCCTTAAAATCCTCCCTAAAAGAGTGAGAAAAAGGATTTTGTTGATATTTCTAGTCACCCCAAAAGCTTCTTCCCGTGGACCATACCATTTTAGATGGATTTATACCTTAGTGTGTAATATGACATAGAATTGAAAGGTAATGAAGTATATTCATGCACTCACCATGTGATGTCCCATGCCTATCAAGTATATAATGTTGAGATATAAAATAAGGAGAAGGCCCATGCTTTCATACCATGTAGTGTGAAAGTTCTCAAGATGCGTAAATTCAAAAATAAATAGAGTGTACACAAGACCTCGACATTATGTACCAAAATGTAATAAACTTTTCCCTAGATTATGCCAATTACTGCTAAATATATATCAAAAGCTTGTAATTTTTGTATGTTTATGTAAATTTTGAGTCTATCACTAAATAAGGGCCCAAGATGAAAATTTCTGTCCTAGACAATAATTTTTTCTAATTCCATCTCCTTTTAGATGGTTTTATACTCATGTGATTTTTAAACTTGTTTTGTATTTATTATTGTTTCCTATGTTTATGTCTTTTGTTCCATTCTATTATGAGTTCTATATTTTGTTTGATGTATGAATTACATAGATTTATGTGTGATAACCCCAATGAATGCCCCCTCTTTTGAGGTGAGTGAGATGTGAAAATAAATCACTTGGATCAAAACAAATGATGGTTGTCTATATCATATGTAGCATATAGTAAAAATTGCATCATATTGAGGTATTTTCATTAATGGCCACCATAGAGACCTTGTTCCTATAAAATATTGCATGGTAGAAACCATGACATAAATTTATAGCACCACAACATACTAGAAAACAAGCAAAAAGGAAAGGGACATACAACTACAAAAGTATGGAAACAAACAAGTACACAAGAAATGTCACATATGTTATTCATATCAAAGGCAAAGATCCACATACAAGAAAGATAAGAGTGTTACACAAAAAAATAATGAGAAAAGAAATAGAGGCCAAAAATAAGGGACACCAAAGTTTTGCACACACAAGTATGGAAAAATTCATATGTCACATACATGAAAAAAAGCATGCAAGTAAGGAAGTGAATAGAATAGTAAATAATAGCCAAGAGGCATAAAGAGAAAGATATACTAGGGATATATAGAGCACATATGTTAGAAATATTAGTCCAAATAAATATTATAAAGCAAAATATAGAAAATGAACATAATAAGAATGTGAAACGTCATTTTTAGATAATTTGACATCATAAGAGATGCCCCAGGATGTTGGATCGCCACTAGGTAAGAGGAGAGGTCTAACATATAAAAATGCATAGTTCAGTTTATATCTTGCAACATGATCAAATACCTCATGAATGCATGTGAGTAGCAAGTATATAAAATATTATATCTATCAAACCAATATGAAAAACAAAATGTGTAAATAAATATAAAATAGAATCATATGCATGCCTTAAATTTGTATTTTGTTAATAATTGAATGTTTGTAGGATTATTTGAATGTTTTTGTATTTTTGGAATATTTGTATAAAAATTATATCTAAAGTAAGAGATACCTTATGTCGATATTAAGAGGGTGATGATCCAAATATATAGGGGTGGAAGGGTTAGGCCTCAATTTTTCATCATACACGGTAGGAGTAGGATGTGTTGTGTCAAAGTCAAGGTTTTAGGACATTTTTATGAGCTTTATTATTTGCATTAAGAGGCACGGGAGAATGTCTATGAGGAGTAAATACACTAGGAAAGAGTTGGAGCATTAAGCATGGATGTAGAAGTAGGTGATTTCCTATAAAAGAGTCTCATATGGGATACCCTTAATCATATCACCTTGGTTGGCATAGATACATTTAACATGTTAATGTATCATAGAAGGGATAACCTTAAATAATCAAAGCCAAGAGCAATCTAGAAGTACATCACATGAACCTAGGGAAGAAATAACTATGAAAGGTATATCAATAATAATATATTCCATAGTAAGAGGAATAAAAATGTTCCAAAATGAGGTCTTAACATCAAATATCATTTGTGGCTTGGTAAATCCTAAAGATGAAAATAATTTAAATGTTCAAATATTGAATTTAGATATTTTATCAATCAGGATGTTATGGATAGGAATTAATGACATAGATGGGGTGTGGGAATCCAAAGAAGGATGACCTAAAACCTTGTAACCCTTATAATTTGCATGAAACAATACTTAATCTACATAAAGCATGCATTGAAAAAAAGATCAAAAGAACGTAAGGGTCAAAGC
Source organism: Taxus wallichiana var. yunnanensis (assembly GCA_018340775.1). Taxonomy (NCBI): domain Eukaryota; kingdom Viridiplantae; phylum Streptophyta; class Pinopsida; order Cupressales; family Taxaceae; genus Taxus; species Taxus wallichiana. The sequence goes on along the minus strand of CM031234.1, from coordinate 689,861,845 downwards.
GTGTAATTGTGTCCCACATTTTTGAAATATTTGTAATTTCAACAAAATATGTCCAACAACCAAACATGACCAAACACATATTAAATGACCAAACATGTATTTTTAAGAGCTTATAAATACCAAGGTGCAGGGCATCCAGAATTTACTTGATTTTTTAAAATTTTATAATATTTTTAAATATTTATTTACTAGTCATATTTTAAAATATTTTTCCACCTTTGACCCATAAATTTAAATGAAAACAAAGCTATGAGATATCTCATTTAGAGAAATAACAACATCTGATCAATCACTAATGATTTAATCTTTTTATTATCTCCTCTCGTGTCACAACTTCTTCATTCTTTCTATTCATAGTGAGCCTTAATCTCACATACTACTCGCCATTAATCTTTGAGTTCACTTCCCAAATTTAAATTTTTAATATAAGGAAATTGGATCTACTTATATAGTCATGCATGCTACCTTCTAAGACTCTTGATTCTATAGAATTTAAATGAAAGGATCTAAAGACCCAAAATAGATCCAAATATAACTATTTGAACTTTCCCATAACATATTACTTCAATCGATCAATTATTCCAAGTTTTTGGCTCGAAGAAGATTTCACGAATAATGCTCACACACTATATGATTGTGTAATAGACTATACATTGCACATACTATTTTTACACTCTAAAAACATTGGGAAAAGGACTTGCACACTCCATAGAATGAAAAATAAGGCTCCATGACCCTTTAGAAATATATTTCTTCACTATGCAACCTAATAGCATAACAAAATGTAAATACGACAAAATCCATTGTACACTATTGTTTTGAGACAAGATGTTGAACAAACACTAATAATGAGAGAGGGGGTGAATCAGTATTATACAAAATTTTACTTATTTAAACATTAACATCCATAACAATAGAAATCACATAAGATATAACAATTGCACAACCATAGAACACAATATTTATGTGGAAACCCTTTTGGGAGAAAACCACAGAGAAAATATTACTTGGATCTACTGTCCAAATCCAACCCCAAATATATCAATATACATTTGTAGGAACTAACATACTGGAGACACCAATCCCAAATGTTGAGCACCAACTCACTGGAGACACCAATCGTTAATGTCAAGAACCAACTCAATTGATTTGTAGGCACCAACCTAATGAAGAAACCAATTTGCAAATTGTGAGGCACCAACCTCAAAAAAACATAAATCCAAATTTTTTAGTTGCTTCTTCAACCTGATGATGGAAATTTAATCACTCTCTTCATACACACAGATCAGATCCTTCTTACAACATGGAAATTAGTGGAATTGATGAAATCGAGATCAATTTATACTCTACATTTCAATTTTTTTCACACTTTCATTTTATTTCTCTATTTTCACTTTTCCTTCCACTCAAAATGCATCTCCATATCTTCTCAAATTCACATCTTGGTTCATCATCAATTTTTCATGCTATGCTTTCCTCTTCCTTCAACAAGTTATCATTTCAAATCAGCTTGAGTTTTCTCTTCCTTTTCTTCAGCATGTCGTCATTACTTCATACTTATAAATCTATTTGCAACAAAAAGTAATATATTATTTTGTGTACGTAATGCTCACTTACTTCACGACCTCCTCTAATTATTCATGTTCTTCATGCATGCATGCTTCCTTCAAAAATTCACTCTTCACATATTCATTTTTCTACACAACTCCAACACTATAACTCATTGTTTTCCCCTCTCAAGCACACTCAAAATAATGATTCTATAACTCATTTTATACATGTGCACATTCTTAAAATTTACATCCAAACAAGATGAAGGTCGGCCATTGTTACAATAAGAAGATCAATGCTAAGACACAAGAGTAAAACCAATAAACTCAAGTCGGCCAAATAGTTGAATATATGGAACATTTTACTGCAAAAAAGAGATATTCGCCAGAAATAAAAAGATCATAAACATGTTTTCAAATCCTTGAAATTTCAGCCAAACATGATCATTAAAATTGATTTAGAAAACTCAAAAATGCATTACAACATTCAGCCCAAAGTTTTGGTCCCAGACCAAAACAAACCAAAGACTCCATAAAAACTATGAAGCACTTTAATCGGACTCCAAAGAAATAGAAAGAGACTCAAGAAGATTTTTGGTTAGAATTGAAGCTTTTCATTTAGACTCGAATCACTCTAGTCAAAATATGATGCAATAGAAAGAGACTCTAAAAAGAGGTATGAGACTCGTGAAGCACCAAATGATATTCTTTCAACACTCTACTCTGTCAGTTAAATCTTACAACATCCTTTGACATTAATGAAACCAAATAATTTGTTATCTCCTTCAAATTCCTTTGACATCAATGAAAATTATTCCAACAATCTCCCCCTTTGTCATTTATGAAACAAACCATCTTATATAACCAACCACCTTGTCCTCTTGTATATGAATAACCTGAGAATGTATCTTTTCCCCCTTGTAATGCCAAAAGTGTTTAGATATATATGAAAACTAGAAACCAAAACCAATTTTATTTTCTAAATTTAATCCTCTTAAACACTAACTCAGATTGATCAAATATGAAAGGGAGATAGAAGTAATACCTATAACTTTACGTGAAAAACCTCCCAAGTAATGTTGTATATGGTCAAAATGATTGGGTAGAATTGTTTGCTTCATATTTGTCAAAGTAAATGGAAAACACTTCCCCTTTGTGGATTGAAGATTTCTTATGGATGCTTGATAAATATGCAAATGGATAATAGAAATATTTGTAGGAATTTCTAGCAATACATCGTTATGATTTCTAAGGATTCATAAGGATGGATTCCATGGAGGGTGGCATGCCAATTTATAGTTTTTGGAAGAATAAATGGAGGGATAGGATCTTGCCAAGTAGATGGAAGATAAATGGTTAGTATTGAATGAGAAGATAGAAGAGTATAGATATTCTAGAATTAGAAAATTCTAGAATTATGGAGAAATATCTATTGAATTTAAAATTCAATGGAGAAGAGTATAAAGTTAGAGAGGCTTCTAAAATTAGAAGCTTCTAGAAATAGAGGAGGTGGGATTAATTCTAGAATTATAGAGAAATATCCATTGAATTTAAAATTCAATGGAGAAGAGTAGAAAGTTAGAGAGGCTTCTAGAATTAGAAGCTTCTAGAAATAGAGGAGGTGGGATTAATTCTATAATTATGGAGAAATATCCATTGAATTTAAAATTCAATGGAGAAGAGTAGAAAGTTAGAGAGGCTTCTAGAAATAGAGGAGGTGGGATTAATTAGTTTAGGTTTAATTAGGAGTTAATGATGTGATTACATGGAGAGGCTAGTTGTAGGGTAGGTGTAGAGTAGGTGGGTAGGTAGATAGGAATTTTAAATTCCTATAAATGTTAAATGAGGTTAGTGTACTAATTAATCTTGTGATTAATTATTATAGGGTCAAGATGGGAATTGTGGAATGATGAATTAGTAATAGGGGAGGGAAATATATGTTAGGAATTAATAATTTTTAATAGGGATTTTATTTATTTATTAATTATGTCGACATTTTACATGTCTGTACCCCTTTCTATAAAACTCTTCTTTTCAGTAATATCTTTTGTAATGCTTCCTCTTGCTTTTCCTTTATTGTATTTGTAGGTACTTCTCCCCTTGATTTAACTCTCCCATTTGAAATTAATGGAAAAGGAGTAAAACTCTTCAAATTCTTGAATTCTCCCCTTTAAGTATGCATATACTAATATTTTTCAAATTGTATTGATTATGATGAGGAAAGAATTTGTTCCCCCTAAATTCATGATTACTTTTAGTGACAAGATGAGAAAGATACCACACCTAACTTGTATCTGAGATATTCACATTCTTCTTTTGGAAGTCTTAGTAAAGATATCAGAAATCATTTTTTGTGGCAATATATTCCAACTTAACCGATTTGATTTCCTTCAATGTTTTCTTCATCCATAGAACTTTTGTGCAACATGACACAGCCTACAATGTACTCTGCCTCAGCTGTAAATAAGGATATAAATGTTTTTCATTTCTCTACCAAGATACCAAATTATGTCCTAAATAGTATTTTCCTTCACTTGTACTTTTTCTTTCATCAAAACTTGGCAACCCAATCTACTGCTTACATGACTTCAACTGAATTTAGTTCCATGATCTCTCTAGTAACATCTTTCAACACACTCAATCATATTTTCATGTTCCTCTTCTTCACTTATTATGAAAAAAAAACTCAGTAACTTCTTACAACTATCCACATACCTTGAATCTTGTACTTGTTTTCTAAAGATATGGTTTCTTTCTTATGGTTTCTCTTGGCTATACATTACTTTCCTAAAAGCCTCATTATACTCTCCCATGGAAAAAATATATCAAATGTATGTTGTTATAGACACTTCTTCTTCTTATTATTATTGAATATTGGTATCTCCATAATATTTCAATTTAATATTTGACATCTTCTTGACATTTGCATATGAATACTTTTCATCTAACTAGTGTTCCTAATTTTCCTTCTTCTAATGAGGTCACTTAATTTATTCTATAAACTAAAATGCATCATAATTTGTAAAAATATACACATACTTGTTTCACTATTGAATAAACAACTCAATATATATATATATATATATATATATATATATATATTTTCCTTTTCATCCTCGGTGTTGCATTCCAATACATCACATGCCTCTTGTACAAGCATAGCTTATACTTTCTAGAAAATTATCTCACCATCATCACTATATGTTGAGTCCTCTTCAGATTCATAGATGTCCTCATCCTAATAGCCATCAGCTAGCTCAACTTTCTCTTCTTCATTCTCATGAGAACCATCCATTTGTAAACCCTGCAAAGACTCCTCTTTTTACATTTCATTTTGTTTTTCCTTAACATTATTAACAGCTTTTTTCATCCCTTGGAAAATCCATTCTTCACCTTTTCTTTCCTTATTGGAACTCGCATTTTTTTTTTTTATGCTTCCAAAATTTTATGCATTCACCTTTGAGTTTAGCACATTCATCCACTTTCTTGTTTTGTTTCACAAGATTGATCCTACACAATCTATTCTTATTTCCATACTTGTCACAATTAAAAAAAACAATATCATCTGATAAAGGAGAAAAATAATTAAACCTTCTACCTGAGAAACCATCCGCAACTCTATTTATTATCCATCTATCCTCATTCTTATTTTGTCTGATAGTTTCCACACTTTTGCAAAAATGTGCTATATGCCCATAGTTGTGGAATTTATAAAATACATTTCCATTCTCTTTGAATTCTAAAATAGAATTGTAGTTTCTATTTGAAACTTAAAAATGACTTGCATTTGTATTCATATTTTTATAAAAATTCTTACATGAGATCTATAATCTACTACTCTATGTCCAAATTGATTACATGAAAAACAATAACAATAAAACATATTATAAAACTTAGTTATATGATGTTATCTTTGGGAAAGGATATTTTGTGATTTTTGATCTAAATCTATGGGGAAATCTTGTATTTTTAGGAACATGAATTTCCTTATTTTTTTCTTTCTTTTGGATTTCTTGTACTTTAAGGGACTGTTATCTCTTGAAAGTGCACCCTGTAGAGAGATGACTGCAAGTGTTCTAATCTTTCTCTGGATCTCTCTCTTTCATAGATACAATGGAAACACCTCAGGTCTATGGGTATACCTATTGTTGAGGTGAGTCTTCGGTATCAAGGTCGGTTCCTTTTGATGTATCCTAAACTAATTTTTAGGGGTTTTGAGGGTAAAAAGATGATTGTAACTGAATTAAAAATTGGGGTGATACACCAAAATTTTTAGGGATTTGGTGAGTATATGCAATAAATTTGAGAATGAAACATGGATGCAAAAACCAATAGTTTTCAGCAGAATATTAAGGCAAAACACTTGGTGTATTGAGGGAATGAGTCACAACAATACAATAAGATAACATGCACACTAATATTATATAGAAATTACTAAATTTACAACAAGGTAAGATGATTAATCAGGGAATTTTAAATTCAAAAGAATTAATGAGATACACACCAACGCAAATAATTGGAAAGGCAGAAATCAATTCTCATTCAAGGGGTTAGAATTGGTAAAATCTACTTTAGCACTCTTATGTCTAAAAGTTACTCTTGTGCTTTAAAATTGCACACAATATATAGCAAGATTATTCACCCATCCCATCCTAAAAATAGGCTAAAATTTGTACTTGCCCATGCATGCTAATTTTACCCCTTTATCATGAATAAATAAGGAATAAAAATAGACATGCTAATACAATGAGGCATTAATAGCCTTGATTACAAAATACATTCAGTCAAACTGTGGTTGACTGATCTATTTTTAATAAAGTAAGATGAATAATTTGGCTAATAATAGCCTTTGCTTACTGTGTAAGTCTCCTTTAATGTGCATGCAATCTCTATCTTCTAGTGCTTGATGTGAAACTTACAATTTGATCCACTTGGTGATAAATTTAGCACTCTTTAATTCTGGCCCCTTGGATGCACATGCAAAAATAACCTCCTTGTGTGAGCAAAAATAATTCTTTTACTTGCAATACTTTGCAAAATATTCACCCATGCATTTCATCTACTGTGGGGACCACCTACAAGTTTTTTGTTGACACATGTTTATCTTCTTGTTCTCATATTTAAAAGATACTTTTGTGCAAACGAATAATGCTTTTGTTTTCAAAACTTAGCAAAAATAAAAATCACCCCAAAGTGGGGACCACCTGTGCACATGGGAAAAATAAATAATTTTTTGAGATAATAAGGTCTCTTTTGAAAAGGTTAAAATGATTATGGTCTGGTTTTAAATTGACCCTCCATTGGCCCCTTTTTGATGTCATATGATATGGTCTTCCCCCTTTTGCAAATATTTAAGGTTTCAGACCTTAGTCTTGACATCTTTGACTATACACTTTGACCCCTCCCTTCGCATGTGGTTGGTCTCCTTTGATTAGACCCCTTATCAAGTAATAAGGTTGTGAGACCTTAATCATTTAAATAATTATGGGGTCCCTTTGATTAATCATCAACATGCATATACTCCATTTGATTCTTAGTCAAAAATAATGATGGGGTGTAAAGTATGTTCCCCTCCTCATGTTGCATCTTCCCTTTGTGATTTCGGTGACTCTTCATTCAAGACTAACCCAAAATTGGTTAGGGCTTCGTGATGCAACTACCACATGTAAAAATCTTGGTTTTGGTTGAGTTTTGTAACTTAGGATGAGTTAAGTAGGGTAATACTTTAAAACCCTAAATCATTTTATCATTTCACTTGAGTGTTTGTGGGGCTAGCGAAGCCATGCAAAATTTTATGACCACCATTGTTGATCATTAGAGCTTGAATGAAGGATTTCTATGAAGTTTGAGCTCTTTGTGCTCAGTTTGCAAGGTAATTTGTGTTTGATATTTTCTATCTAATTTCTTTCAATGGTGGTTATTTTGAGCTTTGGGCTAGCTTCACCAAGTGTTGGTATGTTCTCCTTCTATGGAATCCATTAATGATGAGTGAGAACTTCATTATTGCTAAAAAATGCAAGGGTTTTCCATTCTTTTCATGGCCATCATTAAAGGGAAATCAAGCTCTGCTATGGCACGTTCGGGCAAGTAAATCATTTTCCATCCATGGTTGTTCGATTTTCATCTATCTTTCCTTTCGTACTTTGTATTGGCTCATGTTGTTTTTCTAAAGACGAGTTTGCATTTTTATTAATCTAAAACTCATTTCATGGTTTACATTTGAAAGTAAGGCTCTGTCTCCTTTGTGGGTTCTCTAAATTTTGCTAGATCTAAACCTGAACTTCCATTTTTTCCTAAACCCAGATTGGGGTTCGAACCTTCTTTCTCAATTTTCCTATGTCGGTTTTATAGTACTATCATATTTCTCCTGGCATGATTTGGGAAACCTAGATTACTTTTCTCTAGACTCAGTTGTGGGCACATTATGCCATTCCGAGCTCTTTATTAGCTCCTTTTTTTCCTTAGAGAAGCTTGCATTTTGTATTCAATCTTTGGTAAGCTCTGTTTTAGCAATGATTTTCTTGTAGATATGCTTACATTTACTTTATTACATCAGCGAGCCGTAGGTTTACCTTACATCAAGGATTTCTAATTAACTAATGATCTACTCTGGGATGATTATTTATCATTGGCTTGGGCTTAATGATTTTGTTCTATTGTAGCTCAAGGGTTCCATTTACATGGCATTCGTTGCTTCTCTTATTTGAATTTTTAGACATATGTATGATAATATTTTCTCCCTAAGCTTGATGGGAGTTTATTCCTATGAACAAAATTTTAGATTGCTCATATCCCTTTCATAACTAGGTTTTTATATTCCAGATCAAGTAAATGGTGAGGCCAAGATTGAACAACTCATAGAATATAATGAAGATCATCTCCTATTTAGAATGAATGAAACTAATCCATGTGTTCTTTATGGTCCGATATTAGTGCACTTTTAGAAATGTGAAAGCTACTTGATGAATAAAATCCTTCTTTGATGTTGAATGTATAAATGGTTGTAACTTTGCAATCATTCTTGAATCTTTTATCATGGATAATATAAAATATTTTAGCTACTGTAATTGAATACACAAGGCCTTCTTTGAAGCTTCGGACTTGATATATATATATACACTTTTAAAGCGAGAGTCATCGTATCCTATACCTCTTCTTGTGATCTGAAAAATCATAAGTATACTTTTGTGCTGGAAAATATAAATATTATTGATTTACTTGTAGCTTTATACTTGTGCTCGATGGTTGTGCCTTTTGTTCTGATCTATAGCTTCATCATAATGGAAATGATGTCATCCCTACAAGTTTCAATCCTTGCTCTTTTGATATTCTCTTTCTGTTTGTTTCTTTCTAAGGATTTTTTTCTCTCATCTGAATCTTGGTAAAAGAAATTATATCCTTGACATTCATAACTTATGATCTCTTGGATTTGAATTATCCTTTTCATCTCTATGTGCTTTGAGACTTGTAAAATATCCTTATTTGGATAATGTACTTCAAAACTGAGAGTTATAGCTGTATAATGATCATAAACCATATTCCTTGACAATGGAATGTAGATTTCTTACGATATTTCTACAATTTCCATTCTACATACGGAAATTTTACTACCTACCCTATTTCTTGAAAGTGCATAATATCATCATATAATTGAGAGAATTGAATGTGTCATTATCTTTAATTCTGTTTGGCTGAAAACGTTGCATTCTTTGATGATTGAAAAACCAAAACTTGAACCATCTGTAAGTGATTTCATGAATCATCCTAATGGGTATATGATAGGATCTGTATGCATTCAAAGTGATGATTCTATTTCATCCTTTTCATTTGAATGGATAAATGTAGTGGATTTCTTACATTATTTCTATTTCGCAACATGATTCTCTCCTTTTACTTAGGATTATAAAATATCCATACGCCTATGATAAAATTATATTTTGCATTCATTCGATTGGTTTTGAAGCTGATTATATCATAGTAGAAAGTTTTTATAAGTTGCAGCTTATAGATTTTGACTAATTGATATTAACTGATGTATTCCTAATTTCTTGTACTTTGTATTATGCATTTCTTGTACATGTATTTTACATTTCTTGTACTGTTTACTAATGTAGCGTAATGACATAAACATATCAATTTATTAATGAATCTCTCTATTACTACACATATGTGGTCAGTATCTTAGTTTGATCTCGTGACATTGAGCCATATATATCAATAACAATTTTAGCTTCATTTTGATCATATGACATATGTAGTTGTGGTTATTCTTCCTTTTGTTGTATGTACTGAATATAATAATCAAAATGACCGCTGGTGGTCTTGCTTGGTGATGCCTCAGTGCATTTCTTATGAAATTTGTAACAGTTTGCATAACCTTCAAGGCTTCTATGATCTTTCTTATTTCACTTGCATAGTACATCTAGTGCATACTTTCAAACATATTTAGAGCATATTTAGAAGGTAATTTTATTTTGCAAGTGAAGGCATTCTTCGAGCTGAAAAAATATCATTTTGGATCTGATTTGCATATTTTAAAATTTGTACTTCCTTCTCAACAGTGAATATGGTACTTTCCTTTCTGAATGATATGCTAAATATCGATTGGTTATGTAATATTGATTGCAATTTTAGTTCATCTATATCAAGTGCATAGTTGCATTCCTTTGTAGGATCATGGTTATAGTTTCTCATTATGAAATCTGGAATGTACCTTTGAAGTAAAATCACATCTTCCTTTTGAACATTGCTTGTTTAATTCTTCATTTATTAATGCAACTTCCAATGTCATTCAGAATGTACTTTATTTTTGTACTTTAATGATAGTGAGATGTACTTTTGATTCTGTCTTTAATTCTCCCATGTATCTTGTATGTACCCTTATTAAAAGATTCAGCTACCTAAAACTATAAACACATGGATATAGACCAAACCTGGAGCTCTAACAATATGTATTGTATGTCCACAGTGCCTATTGCTGGGACTTTTGATGAGGATGAAACAACTTAAGATGAAGCAATATGAGGAGAATGAGAGAACCAACCCAATCAGGAAATGATGGGTTTCTTCTCTCTCCATTTGCTTATAGTTTTAAGTATATGCTTCTTTTATTTTCTAGTACATATAAGTTACATCCCACGGCTTGTGTGGGTTCACTGTACTTTTATTCCCTATGAATAAATGAACTATTTTTATGTAATGAGATGTATGTATTTTCTTTTTTGTACTTTCTTCATTTGTATGGATAATAAATGAATTTATACAACTCAAAACACTTAAATAATTCACTTAATCATGGAAATAAATTAAAGTCAAATGTACCTTTTTGATGATCATTGGATGACTGAAATTTATTCCTTTAAACATGCAACCTATTTGCAGCCTCATAATATCATGTCGATACATGGTACCATTTCTACCTTCCTGGGGCATTGTAATGGTCATTTACGGTTGTTGCATAGTTCTAATGAGGGTAACAAATGGAATGGTTGCATATATGAGGCATGACATTCGTAACTGCACCCAAGTTGTAGTTTTGATCCAAATGTGACTTCCAAGACTATCCAAAACCAAACAATCAAAATCTATATCTTCTTTAGAGACAACTAAACCAAACATATCCAAACTTATAACCCAATCAATCGAGAAACTCGAAAAGTTTCAAGTTGACCTTTTCACATGAGGTGAAAAAAATGTCAAGGACATAAGTCTCATTCACTTTTATACTTTCATTTATGATTGAACCTTTAAGAGCATCTACGTATGTCTTTAAATTTTCTACATTTTCTTTGGAGGTCCCTTGATCTTCTTTGAAATCAAGACCGATTTTAATAAATGGATATATCTAGATTAGTGAGTATATCATTTAATATTTTAGTACTCTTCTCAAACTTGAGGCAATTGTTTAATTTAGCATTAGTCTTTTCAAGTTCATTTCTCAAAGAAACTATTTCATATTCAAGTTTCTCATGATTTCCATCCTTGTGTTTCGTGGGTTATCACAACCTCATCCACAATCTTCATCTCTTCAAGTTAAATCTTTAGTCCAATGATGATCTTATTATATTCTTCAATATCTTGTGAGAAATTTGATTTTGAAGCATTGTATTCTTATTAAATTTTTATAGTTGTTATTTGTGTTTCTTTTTCTTCTTTCTAAACATCTTGATTTCATCTAGGAACTGATGATCTCTCTTTCAAGATCCACCTCATCATATTCTCGAAACCAAGTCCTATTTATTTTCTCTTGAATTTATTATCATGGTCAATGATTTCTATTGATCACTAAAGCATAGTCACTTACATCACTTTCCTCATAGGAGTGGCTAATTTCCTCCTTGGTGTAGATATTTTTCTTATGCTTGTGGAATTTATCATATTTTCTTTTCTTGTAGTTATTCTTAGACTGATAATACTTGTTTCTTTCCTTCATGTTGAGATCTTCTTCACTATCGTTGCTTTCATTTTTACAAGTGGACATCTAGCCTCATAATTCTCTACTTAACCACAATTAATGCATTTGAAGGATAATTTCACTTTGTATTTTCCAGATCCTTCTTCAGCCTTCTGGAAAAATAGAAAGAGACTTCGAAGAAAAGGTATGAGACTCCGAAGCACCAAACAATATTCTTTCAACAATTTGCTATGTCGGTTAAGCCATGTAACATCATTTGAAATCAATGACACCAAATAATTTGTTATCTCCTTCATATTCCTTTGAAATCAATGAAAATCATTCCAACAAAAGATTGTTTGTGAGCCTAAATGCTCTTGTGACACACACCTTTGGTAATTTTGAAAACATGAGCTCTTTTTTAATGAACCGATATACCACATTGTGTGGCATCGTAACACTTAGCCTAGTCACCTCTTCAATTTTGTTGCATTTCCACTTGACCAAATACTCAATATATTAGTTATCACTTGTATTCTTCATTATAGTATATATTATCCCTTTTTCTTCATCACACTCCTTATTTAGCATATATTTTCTCCAATATACACATCTACCCTTTGATTTAGGCTCATATTCATGTAATTATCATTACAGATACATATCTAGAACATTAAAGATGTTAGAGATGTCAATGCCTTCAAAAATATTGATCTCATAAGTGTTATATGTAAACTTTTCAATGATCTTGCATGGTCCTATATTCTTCCACTTTATCTTATTGTAATTTCCTTTTGGAAACCTATCATTTAGAAAATACTCCAAGACCATGTCTCCAATATGATATTCAATTTCCCTCACTTCTCATCTACATGTTATTTGTACAATGCATTCATCTAATGTAATATATAGTGCATTTGCTAGTACACTTTCATGTGCACTTCCTTCATGTGTTCCACAAAGTATCATGCTTCAACACTCTTGTCTTCATCACATAGGAATTATCTACACTATTCAAATCCTATTAGGTTTTTCCTATACATGATTTGGAATGGCATTTTCCATGTACTCTTATTTACTAAATTTTTATAAGAAAATTCAACCAGGCTAAAGCAAAATCCCAAGTTCCTAGCTTATCTCCAACCAAACATCTCAGAAAATCTCTAAGTATTTTTTCATAACTTTTATCTATACATCGGTTTGTGGATGGTAGAAAAAATGAATTATATCTTTGTATCCAAATTCCTCCACAATGTTATCCAAAATTTATCAATAAATTTTGTATCTCTATTAGACACTATACTATTTGTAATCCATGGAATCTCACAATCTCTTTGAAGAAAAGATTTGCAATGTGCATGACGTCATTGGTCTTCGTGTAAGAAATGAAATGTATGATCTTTGAAAATTATCCACCACTATCAAAAAAGAATCAACACCCTTCTATTTTATGGTAAAACCCAACACAAAATCTATTTTTTTCTCCCAAGGCGTATGTAGAATCGGAAAGGTTGATACACCCTTACATTTTGAGATCTTCTTTTAGCTAGTTTACAAAAATACATTATTGTAAAAAACATATAGACATCCATACTCATCCATGGTAAAAATTAACTTTCCCTAGATGCACTAAGGTTTTATTCAAGTCAAAGTTCTTTTTAATCCTTCACAATTCTTCTCTCTTACTAAATTCTCACACATTGCTCTTTCAAAATGCACAACTTCCTTCCCCATGATAACGATCCTTCCTTCACAAAATATTTTGACCAATGTGTCCTATCAACACTTGTCTATATTTCACATGCCTCCTAGGCCTCTCTAAAGTATTCATCTTGTGCATACATATCCTTTATGGATTTAAAACCCATAACTTCAATCCTCATCTTTAACAAAAACCAATTACACCTATTAAGTGTATCATCCACCCTGTTAGAATTTCAAATATCATGTTTCAACACAAATGTGTATCCTTAGAGGTATTGTAGACACCAACATTGGGTCACACTCCCCTTGGTCCCCTTTTGAATAACCAACTTAAATACATTCACCTAACCATGACCCTTATACCCCACATTAATATTAATTTAATTATTTACAATTAAATTAATACTCATCCTCACCCCATTTATTAATTTAATTACTTTAATTAAATGGATGCACACCTCACCTAGACACCTCACCATAGACCTATTCATAACATGCTTCCATAACTAACTAAGACTTAGCCCTACTTACCTTAATGAACTAGGACTTAGTACAACTCTAAAAGGACATGCCCTTTTCTCCCACTAACAAATTTCACGCATATATAAGTGTAAAGATCCATTTAGAACCGGGACCAATGAACAAATCTGGAAAAAAGATAGCTAGGATTTGCTATTTTAGGAAACCTAGGATATCCCGCCTTAACCAATGTCGGTCAACCCGAAACCGACACCGGTAACCCTAAACCATTGTCGGTTACCATATAACCATTTTGGTAACCTTGTTTGAGAGGTTGGCCACATTATCAAATTTTTGAGCAAAGGAAGATTTACATGTAAGAAAGAACTAGAGCTCTTTCACACATCCAAGTAGCCATAGCTAACATCAAGATAGATCCAGAGGTATCGCTAACATCAAGATAGATCCGGAGGTTAGCGATACCAATTTCCACAATTAGGTCTCATTGAATTCTTATTATCCCAACCCGTATCGACGTCGGTTATTCATGATCGTTGCGGTTCTCCCGAACTATCATTGGTTATATCTGACCGATACCGATCTCTGTATTTGGCCATCCTATCAATAACAAAACCTAATAATCTTCACCCAAATAACCTAAGTGACCAAGAATCTAACCCTAATAAGTACCATAACCCTAACCAAATACCCCACCTCCATATCTAATCATAACCTAGCATGTGATATTCAATTTACTTATCGCATTTGAATGAAATGCCTAAATCATATCAACTATAGTAGGAATTTTTTTACTTACATTATTTATCGCATTAAGTTGTATTAAATAGTGGATTGACAACCATCTAGGAAGTATCGTACTTCTGGATCTAGCACATGCTAGGCAGTCCACTGCCATATATTGTTTAACTCTCTTTTTATGGTCTTGTTTTCTATTCCAGGTAGTTCCTCCTAGCCAAAAGGAAGCTCTCACAGTCAACATTGGATCGAGAAGTCAGAACACATGCACAACCTTCAAACTAACCATCACAACAAGTATTCCTCCTCATCCCATAACATTATCTATTTCATCACATTCAAAACGTAAAGAAAATGGTGAAACATTTTGGCACACCTGATGGGACCCTCTCTTGGGTTCATTGCATTTTCTTCATATAGGGAAAATGTTTTTGTGTGTTTCTTTCATTTTGAAAATTACACATTTAATCTTCTCCCTAGTAATATTCCTTTCTTCTAATTGTCTAAATGACATTTGTCATTTGGGGCTTAAAATGAACCACTTCTTCTTTCTTGCATTACATTAGTGAAAAATCATCCCTCTTCATGTTCATCATTTGCTACATCAAATATCATATTTCGATTTGGGTTTAAAACACTTACATTACATTCTAATTTTGTGTATTATAGCTCACATTAAAAATGAGGGCAACCTATACACTGGAAGTCATGCCCAGCTGATGGTTGACATAATTGAACCGTAGAAAGCACTTGCTCTCTCTCTCTCTCTTGCCAAACTGCACAAAAATTTGAATATACACATTTTCTTAAATTAAATTTTACCTGGGAACACCTATCAATGATCACACAATCATAGGATTGATAGGTACTCCCTAGCTAGTTATCTCTGTCTAGTACCCCATCAGAGGAAGGACCGCCCCCGCCATAACATTTCTGAAACCTCACCCTTTAGATTTCATTTTTGTAGGACGCCTTCCTAACCAAAAACTCTGTTCTAAATTCACATGTTAGTCATAAATAGCATAAGCTACAACAAATATAAAATTCACTTTTAGGACTACATGTTTTCATAGATTTGTGCTTGACTTGCGTTTTGAGGTGAGAGGATACATTTTCTTCATCTTTATTTTTCCTTTCACACTTTACCATCATAGTTGGAGTATTCTAACTTGCTCTAAGTGTGTCAGGGCCTCATCCTATCATACCCAAGCTTCTGGGTTGATTCTTCATACAATCTAAATTCACAACACCTCATTTTTATTCATTTTTGTATTTCACAAGAATATGCATTAATTTACATCTAACGGGATTCAGTTTACCTAACCTACATCGGTTCCTTATTTTGTTAATCAGTTTACCCAGAGAACATTCATATCACCTTCTTTTCTATCTAAAAGTTTATGTGTGTCACCATACTCTCTGTATTTTGATCATAGTCCTCCAATACAGTCTCCCGTCTAATAGTCACTAGTTTCTGCTTTATTTTCTGAAATTGTTATTCTTCACAATAAGCGTCATTGATCATCTCTTTACAAGCATCAGTCACACCTTAACTGGCATCGGTCACCCTTTTTGATTTTTACCAAAATATTTACCTAGTTTTTCCTCTCGATATCTATTTTGACCCATCTTTTTGTCCCCTATGTCATTTATAGAATAAAGTTCACCTGATTTACGTTGATTCACATGGTGTTGAATCACAAAAAAAATAATGCCCTCATGTTTCACACTAGCTACCAGCCACTCCCATCTAGTCCATCACCACCATCCATTCTGTCACCTATGGATCTGAATCAACTTATCCCCATCACCACTGGCGATGAGGAGTTTGCAAAACGCCACGACAAGAATCCGGCTATCCTCTAGTACTACCTTGCTCATTCTTCCACCCAAGATTCCTTAGGACAATTAATATACGACATGCCCGTATCTATTCCTCCTACCGTATCCCCCCCATGCTGTCGGTAATGTAAGCTAACACGTGTTAGGACCTAATGTAACACTTAAAGTGTTGGGACCCTAATGTAGCTACCAAATCTTAAAGGCGTGTAGGCACGCACGACCAAAGGAAGTGTGCAAGGAAGAATTAAAAAGGGTTTCTTGGAGAACCAAGGATGCATGCACATGTGAAGAAAAATTTGGGACTTATCCATTTTCGGCCTTTTAGATGAGAACATGTGAAGAACGTGTTCCGCTTTTGATAAGGTTTCAGCCTAGCGACAGGGTGTCCTGGGAGGAATATACCTTGCAATAGGAAGATCTAAAAAGATAATCATGACATAGAGAGGCATGCACCTGGGGTGATCCACACCTTGACACTTGGGGCCAGATTTGAGGCTATAGAGGATTTTGTTAGAACTTAGATGCCTATTTATACGTGCACCCTTGGAAAAGAACGAGACACAAGTGAGGTAGCAGAGCTCTGTAGAATTACTACAAGAACTATGGGATAAAATGGGTAGATAATTCTAGGAAGGATGTAATGGGGAATGAAAATTTTATCTTGTGAGTATACATGTATGGATCTAGATATGGTGCATGACTATGGTCTACCTCTCTGTGATGCTTTGTAGTAAGACTATGAATGAATATGATAAGGTTACCACTGTGTTTATATTAAGATCTCCTTTCTGTATTATTTACATGTTTCTACTCTACTTTTGATCTTGTATAATCATGAACCTTACTTGAATGTTGAGTATATTTGTGGATTTACAACTTCTTAGTTCTATTAATTTTATTGTGTGCTTTCTTTTGTTATGACTAAAGGGGTGTAGAAGCCGTTCTGAGCTCTATAAATTCTTCATGTCTGTTAAATCACTAAGTCAAGATCATGAATTATGCCTTCCACTAAACTCACATAAAAGAGAGACTCGGCTCCCTCTCGCACCTCAGGTGAGTTCCCAACATGTGCTTTGGGTGATAGGCGGATGCGCATGAGGTTCCCTTGTTCTTGGTGGGGTGTAAAAATGACTACATCTTGGTTTTTGAAGTTGTAGTGGAACATGGCATACATCATGATTTGTGCAAAAAGTGATGGTGGATCACTTAACACTTGAAGGTGTTGAAGATTGGTTTAAAAGCATGGAGGACAAATTCACTCAGAGATTCAATACTGGACTTGGGTTTGACACACGAAGATGGGTGGAAGACACTCTTTATCATGAGTTGTATGAAACCTTCTTCTGTTGTTTCCCAGTAGAGTTATTTGAATGGCTCTCGGCTTATACATCTAGATTGGGGTGGTATTATAAGTCACACCCTTGGACCTAAGAAACATATCAGAACTTACAAGATGTTGATCTAACATGGACCCATGTTATAGATCATTGGTGGAAGGGAGTATTGACTAGCTACACTCTAGAATATGCCATTTCCACGTATTCCTATCTAGAAGTTGCTGAGTTTGAGTTTTTGTGGGAGCCCAGAGGATCATTTCGTGTACTATCCCCCTTGCGATCAAAATCTTGATGGTAACTATGGGTTTAGAGGCATTTCCTATGGCCGGCTAAACCACTCTGAGCGCTTGGTGAGGAAACCAGGTTGGGGAAAGATGGCTGATATAATGACTGAAAAGGAAAGGGAGGAGAGGTGGCTTAAGTTTAACGAAGCGTGTGAAAGGGAGATTGATAGAAAACGTGGGATTATAAGTGGGTTGTGGATCCAGACATGGTGGAAAGGAGTTGAGGTTCACGTGGAGGATGTGGAACCCAAATAGTCTATGATACCCCATCTTAGTAAGTGTGGGAGAGAAAACCTTGCAGCTTCTGATGAGAGTCCTCTGTCACGTAGAGAAAGAAGAGTCATTGGCATGCATTTGACCCCACCTAGTGACCAAACCTTGGCACTTGGTTTGTTTGAATGAGGGAAAAGTACATTTGATCCATTTGATATCAGTAGAAGCAACCGATCGGCACCCAGAAGAAGGTACAAGTTCTCATTTGGGACTTCTATGGCTTTACACACTATTCCAGTATTTGGTGGAATGTTTGGATAAGGCACATATACAACTGGTTTTGGAAGCGTGTTAGGAAGTGGTGGAGGAAATATGACTGGGAGTGGCACTAGTTCAAAAAATGTCGTGTGTAATTTAGTGGAATGACGGGAGCATTTGGCACAACAAACACAAGCCTTATACTTAACATAGGAGGATTTGGAGGTGGAAGTGGTGGAGTTGGTGGCTTAGGATCTAGTGGATCCGGTGGAGGAGGAAACACTAGAGGAAACCAAGGGATTGGATCGGGAGGACAAGGGCCTCAGCCACCTCCTCAAGTATTTTTCAAGATGTCTCTACACTTACCAGATTACAGTGGGATAGAAGATGCCGCAGAGCATGTGCATAAGTGTGAGCTGCTATGGCACGTGAAGGGATCACGACCCAAGATCGAAAGGCTAGTCAATTTGTGATGACCTTGCAAGGACATGCACATAGTTGGTATAGAAAGTATGACCCTCATTAGACTATTGTGGATTATACCACACTGAGAAATGTTCTTGGCAGAATTCCACATACCTGAGTTTGAACAGAAGAGCATCAACTCTCTCAAAGAAATCCAATAGGGAATGGCAGAGAGCGTGTGGGAATATGATGTGTGCTTTAAAACTCTATTGTCTAAACTATCTTATGATATCCACCCTTCACAACATGCTCAAGTGGTTTGTTAGAGGGTTGATCACACCCTTTAGGAGGGCTTTGTCTCATAAAACATTCACGGACCCGTGTGAAGTGTTGGAAGCTACTTTACGTCGTTTGAGGTAGTTGGTAGTGTTGACATTGGTGTTAGCCCATTTTTGGAGGCTCAGATCGCTGCCATGGCTAAGAAATTGGAGAAATTATCTACCAACACATCTCTAGAGATTCGCGGTGGGATGTGGTGCATGGATTGTAATGTAGAAGGGCACACAAAGGATAATGGTGGGATATGTACTCGGAAGGTAGTGTGCGCCATAGCAGTAAACTATGAAATATGTCATGGGGACCATGATGCAAGTAGGTGCCCCTGTTACAAAGTGTGTGATTTGTAAAAATGTGTCTTGTTATTATAAGATATGTACCTCAACCACACATGACACCAAGGATTGTAGATTGATTGACCAGATTCATGAGGCAATTGATCTTGGTGTGCACCAGACTGGCATTGCCAATAGTTCCAAAGGAGATGAACATCGATATGAAGAGTGTGGAGATGGAGGTGCACGTGGAAGGGGTTTTGTGGAGGATTTTGTGGTCATGGTAACCGGGGGAAGAAGTGAGTTCCCATGTGGAACATGCTTTAATTGTGGAGCCACAGAACCATTATAAGTGTGAATGTCTAGATCTTCTACAATGCTCTGGTGTGGAAAAAAACATAAGTACGAAGAGTGCCTAGAGTTATACAAACATATGAGTCAAGCAGTACCGGAAGGATAAGGGCGCTGCCATGGTGAGTATTAAGAAGGATGATGTGCAATGGCTCCCATGAGTAATACGTGAATCAGAACTAGAGCCTGTTATGGTAACAACAAGTGGAGTCCGCGCATGCAAGGAAGCACCTAGCAGAGACCTCTGGTTTCGAGGAAGAAGTAGTACATGGGAAGTATCCAAACCCGGCTCACTAGAAAGAAGTCTACCAGGAAACCATGGATGTAATTTGAAGCTTACAAGGGGAGATCCAATGCTTAAAAGAGAAAACTAGAAAAGATGAGCAAAGAAGACCAAGTAGAAGCACCAAAGGATGACTTGGATGAGGTTAAGGAGGTGTGTAAACTACTGAGGTAGGAGAATATTATTCCCTGCTAGGAGCATGGTTGAGAGAAAAGGTACCACATGTCGGGGAAGAGCACGAAAGGTAGATCCTGCATGCAAACCTCCCACCTCACAACCTTGATTATGACAAAGAGATTACCTTGAACGTAGTAGTGGATGGATGGTTGCTTAGCAACATCCTCATTGACATAGGCAGAGGTTAATGTTCTCACTCTAGATGCCTGGCATCAAATGGGAAGACCTACATTACAGCCATCTTCAAATGTGATGTATATGGAAAATAAGACAAAGGCAATGCCCATAGGTGTCTTGAAGGATGCAACCATTACCATTCAGGGGACTAGGTTCACTGGGGATTTTGAAGTCTTGGCACTTGCCGAGGTAGATAATTTCCCAGCTTTACTTGGGCACCCGTGGTGTTATAAGAATAATGCAGATCTCCGGTTTAACAAGGGGTACATAAGCTTTGAAAACAAGGAAGAGAGGGTGATTATACCACTTGCTGATGGAAAGTCCACACCCTATACTGAACCCCTTGGGAGGAAGTCTTGGACAGAATATATGTGTGCTCCATAAGAGATCTAGAGACCATCCACCCTACAAAAGGAGTCATCTAGTTTGATGATGCTCAATCTATCATTGATACTACCAGTATAGCGTGTAATAATTGGGTGCATGGGACTTATGAAATGATTGGGTGACATCTAAAAGGATCGGTGACCAAGGTAACAATGGCACGTATAGTTTAGTGCTTGGGAGGAAAGGCAATAACCAAGTATTTTGGGGATGCATACCCTGAGGTCTTTTTGAGAGAAATGGAAGCTCACTGGAGGGAGGATGAGTGACGAGGTATGTTGGGTTATGTTTTGATAGGCACAACAGCGAGGTGGTGGGATGCACATAGTGAAAACTTGTTGGAATGGCATGAAGTTAGAATTACACTCACTATCTAATTCTGAAGAGCAACATACCCACCACTATCAAGGATTACAATGGCAATGGACCCACCTCTTCCCACATCCAGGCATGTGAGAGGGTCTGGGGAGAAGGCGGAAGCTTTACCACCCTCCCTTTGGGTGCACAAGCTATATTCGACACTATAAGGTTTGCGCGTGTGCTTAGTACATCCATTCTAAAACATGCCACCAAACAGAAATTGGTAGGAATTAGCGGTTGACTTGGTTCACACATTTGAGTACCGAAGTACCATGCAACCAGTTGATGAGGTGTTACAGATATCAAAGCACCTCACTTTGGGGGATTGTGCCATGGTGGAAGATAGGTTAGTAAACTTACTTGGTGGACCTAGCTTGGAAGTGTGGTTCGAAGAGGAGGAACCAGAAGACATACAATTCGAGTGTGCATGTGTGCTGAAAAGGAGAAAGGAAAGATGGTATACGTTATTGATGGAGAGGAGATGGAGAGCTTGAATGTCGACCATTCGGTTGGAACACGTGAAGTAGTTGACAGTGCGGATGCATGTGCATGTGCATGTATCATGAACCACTCAAAACCAAGAAAGTTAACATCGGCTCGAGAAGGAGCCCAAGGAAGCTATCATTGGGGACTACTGGTCAGACAAGGAAGTATCAAAGATCATCGATCTCTTGCATGAATTTGAGGATTTATTCCCACGTGGATACCATGAGTTGAAAGGCATCCACCATTCATTGGGGGAAATGAGGATAAAGTTGAAGGATGGTGTGTACTCCTAGGGTAGAAGAGGCCTTACAGGATGAATCCCAACATGCACGTAAGGGTTAAAGAAGAGCTAGACAAAATGATAACATCCATGGTATCATTAAGGCTGTGGAGGAATCAGAATGGATAAGTCCAATGGTGATCAACATAAAGAAGGATGGGCGGATTAGGATATGTGTGGATTATAGGGAGTTAAATGTTGTTTGTATCATAGATCCTTTTCCCACCCCCTTCACTGAAGAGATTTTGGAAGGAGTTGTTGGGCACGAGGTCTATTCCTTTACAGATGGATTCTCGGGATATCACCAAGTAAGGATTGCCAAGGAAGACCAAGATAAGAATTTTTTTCACCACCGAGTGGGGAAGCTTTGCATACATGGTCATGCCCTTTGGATTGAGGAATGTGCCCATTTGTATTTTCATGCATAGTGGTACAAGCATTTAAGGACTTCATCCACAAGTTCCTTCAAGTATATTTGGATGATTGGATAGTGTATGGATTGGTCAGGGACCATTGTGATAACTTGAGGTTGATGTTTGAAAGATGTCGGTAGTTGAGGATCTCCCTCAACATCAAGAAATGTATCTTTGTAACTCCTTTTGGAACGTTGTTGGGGCATATCATATGTAAAGAGGGCTTACTGGTGGATCCTGTGAAAGTTACAATTATTGTGGGGTTAGGGGAGCCCACCAGCCAAAGTGCCATGCATGGATTTCTTGGACACACTGGGTACTACAGAAAGTTCATTAAGGGATACACCAAGATCGCCATGCCTTTGGAAATATTGCTTAGACATAAGAGTGCCTTTCAGTGGGGAGAGGCGTAGTAGAGGGCATTTGACACTCTAAAAGAAAGGCTTATCACCGCACCTATTCTATGATTCCCATCCTAGGATAAACCTTTCCATGTCCATGTGGATGCCTCTAGTACAACAATGGGAGATATGTTCTTGCTCAACCAGAGAGGGATTGTTGATCATCCCTTGTGTTTTGCAAGTAGAAAGTTGACACCAGCAGAACAAAATTATACAATGACCAAGCACGAGGCATTGTCAATGATCTATGCACTCCACAAATTTAGACAATATCTGTCTGGTGACTCCCTTCATATTCTACATGACCATATGGCCTTGAAGTATCTAGTAAAAACAAAGCAGTGTTGCAAGGGCGCATATTCCATTGGGTACTTTTATTTCAGGAATTTGAATTCAAAGTGGTGGTAAAACTGGGAAAAAAAAATTACGGGCTGGATCATTTATCAAGGATTGATTCGGGAGAGGATGCACAAAGTATCGAGGAAACCATGTTGGACGTGCAACTATTCAGGTTATGGCGTGCGCCCTCGGAGTTAGAAGACATTGCTATTTTTCTCAAGGAAGGTGTGGTGCCCGAAGGGATGAATGCATTGGAAAGAAAAATGTTATCCATATGCACCATGCCCTTCATGTTGATCAATGGGGATTTGTATAAAATGGGCCATGATGAGGTTTTTGCACCGATGTGTATTAGAACATGAATGCGTGGCCATAATAGAAGAAGCCCATGGTGGGATTGCTGGAGGACACTATGCGGGGAAATAACTACGTGCAAGATCCTAGTCACTAGACTATGGTGGGAGATGATTCACTAGGATTGCATTGAGTTTTGCAAGGCCTGTGACCACTGCCAGTGCCTTGGAAAACCTGGAAGAAGGGATGAGATGCCCTTGTGCCCCATCGCTAGTGTGGAACCTTTTGAAAAATGGGCAATAGATTTTGTCGGACCAATCTCACTAGCTGTGTGAAGGACTAACTCACGGTATATTATTACTTATACTGATTATCTGACAAGGTGGGCAGAGGCCGCGCCCACTAAGGATTACACCGTAGCCACAGCTGCTAGATTTTTGTGGGAGAACATTATCAACAGGTATGGGTGCCCATTAAGTTTAACAAGTGATAGGGGCACTCACTTCTTAAATGAAACCATCAGGATTCTATTGGCAAAATTCATGGTAGCCCATCATAAGACTACCCCTTATCACCCTCAAGCAAATGGGACTGCAGAGGCATTTAACAAAATCCTTAGTCACACATTGACTAAGATATGTGATGTGGGTAGGCAGGATTGGGATGACAAGGTGTCAGCGTAGTTCTTTGGGCATATAGAACAACGTATAAAAGGTTGAACAAGGCCACACCATTTCAATTGGTGTTTAGCATGGAAGTAGTTTTTCCGGTTGAATTTATGCTACCATCGCTCGTTTATAGCGCGCGCAAGAGGATTGGATGATGAACAATTGCTGGAAGAAAAATAGATGAATTGATAAAGTTGGATGAAAGGTACTCATTAGCAAGATGGAGCCAAACAACTGAAAAGCTAAGCAAAAGGCATGGCATGACTGCCATATTAAGAACAAAAAGTTTGAGGTTGGCCAGATGGTATTATTATATGATTCAAAATTTCTACACCATCCTAGAAAGTTGAAGGTACATTGGTTGGGTCCTTATGTAATTTCATACATCCTTGATTCGGGCACGTGCCAATTACAAGTGTTGGATGGAACAAAATTACCTAGACACTTCAATGGGAGTAGGCTAAAGCCCTACTATAAATAATGCTTCTTGGTGTTTGTAAATAAGGTAGTTTTTCTAGTTAGTTTAGAATTTCCTTTTATGCTTTTCCTTTCTTGTATTTCCTTTTGCGTTGTTGTTTTGTTTTGTGCCTTGGGTGCCGGTAACCTTATTAATTTTAAACTTATGAATGCGTAGAGGACCGTGCATCAATTTAGTGTGGGGTGAGGTGATAAAGAGAAGCATGGAGTTATTTTGCTAGAGGATTGGGTTGGTAGACTGTTTGAATTGGCCCTGTTGAAAAGATGCATTAGGAGAAAAGAAGGCAGATGGGTGGCAAAATAAGGTTACATTGGAAATCCATGTACAAGGAGAAAAAGCACAAAAACATGAGGTAGGTGAAAGCAAGAATCATGAGGATGGAAGAGGTACCTTTGGTACTGGTAACATGCACACAAGAGTCTTCTGTCAAGATGGATTGTTTGCACGCCATAAGGTTGGAAAAGTTTTCACGCAAGGATTGGGCGTGGGTGGAAGCAGTTTCACACAAGGATTGGGGCACGGGTGAAAAATTTTTGCACAAGGATTGGGCGTGTAAGGAGAAGCGCTGAAGTCAGGTTTTGTTTGGAAACACCACATTAAACATGGTCGTACGGTGGTAGGTAGCCTTTCCTTAAATGCATAAAAGTAGAAAAACCTATAAATACAAGAGTGGGTAGTTTATTATTTTTCTTTGCGAAAACAAGAAGAGAAATTTTCTTTCAAGAGCTAGGGTTTCGAGAACTGACTCGTGCGAAGGAAAATCCCAAAAACTTAAGCGTAATTGGTCCATTAGATCTAAAAACTAGAGCAGAAGTGATTCATGGGTGTGAGGAACATTGTGAAGGAGCACCGTGATCGAAGGAGGAAAATCAAAGATTAGGGTTTGTGTTCTAGGGCATGGGCGCGTGAGGAAAAATCTCAAACAAACTCACAAGTTAACTAGGGAATGAAAGAAAAGGGTACAATGATGGCCACAAAACTAGTAGGTAAACCTAGAACAATCCAAGAAGGGAAAGGGTAAAGGAAAAGGGAAGAAGAAACAAGAGGAAATACCCTTGGATACAAACGAAGAATGGTATTCAGAGATGCAATACCTGGATGGGGTTTTCTAGGGCAAGAGTGGGAGTCCCACATAAGACAGATGACCATGATCGACTATAATCACTAGTCAAGCATAATCATGAAGGAAATGGCACTGGAGCTGGTGCACCCCAATAAACAAATGAACACTTGATGGGTTGCCAATCTACAATGACGTGGTCAAGGTGAAAATGGAGAAGGCAGGGCTTCTCCAACTTTACGAGTTGCCATATTTGGGAAGCCCGAGTGCTTGTACCAATGGCTGATGACACGCATACATGAAGACTTCTTTTGCTTCGTAGGGCACAAAATGTGCATAACTCCCCAATTAATTTCACACTTCACAGGCCTAACTGTGTAGGGGACGCACTCATAGATGACCTCTAGGATGAGGAGGTAATTAGGGAAACCATAGCATCCCAGGAATTGAAGAAGGGATCAAGGTACTATGACGTCTCGGATATCAGTGATCCGGTGATGAAGATGGCCACGCACCTTGTCTCCAAGCTGAATGGACAAGAAAGGTGGACCTAGGTGAGCAAGCCCTAGCTGAATGTCTGCAAGAAGGTTGTGGAGGGCACCATATACAACATCTCCTAGTACATAGTAGATGAAATCATAAGCAACATGGAGAACGGAGGAAAAATCCTATTTGGGAACATTCTGTTGACAATTGTGTTCTCAAAAATTAGGGTGCCGGATGCATCTGACAAATTCATGTGGGAGTACCCTGCTGAAGATCCCTCACCTACGAGATAGGTTCTAGAAATACACATGTGAATCAATGATAGGGGTACACAAGGCGTGCTTAGAAAATGGTATAAGCACCTTTGGAATACATTCAAGGCTGAATGATAGATCCCTAAACAACTCCCCATGGCAACCAAAGGAGAAGCAAAGTTCGCGGTCTACCAGACTTCGCATTGGTAGGTTCATCTTGGTGGATGGCAGTTGGAGTCCATGGTGCAAACTCCCATTCTCGTTTACTGCCCAATTTTTCCAAGCGGGGTAAACAGATACAAGGAATCAAAGAAATTAAACCTGGAGTTGTCCACCCTTGACAGAGAGCACATGGAAATGAGAAAGAAGCTGGTCTACCCAGAGAAGCACACGTACATTGAAAGGTATGTGTCACAGGATGTGCACATTATAAGGCCATTGACCTTACCTATTGTTGGGAGCAATGCCACAAGGATCTACCTGTGCATAAGGCCAAAATTTGAAAAGGGCGTGTACGTGGAGAATGAAATATCCATCCCGAATGACCCTATGGGAAGGAAGAATCCCACACCAAAGCACAAGGAGAGGGAAGAGGAGGAAGAAAAAAGGGTGGTGGAGAAGTAGAATGTAGATACCTAAGTACCTATGTCTAGGAAGAAGAGGAGAATGGTGGTCAGGGAGAAGACCTTGGAGCCTGTGAAGCCACCATCCCCTGAAGAACCCTCAGATGAAGAGAGGACAACATCCCCGACTCCGGAGTTTTCTACAAAGGAAGAAGAACAAGGGACGGAGGAACAAGAGTCTGAAGATACAGATGACCCAAACACCTATATAGGTGAGAAGGATGATGATGAAGGGGAAGAGTTGGAGGTGAATCAGGAACCTATTGATGTCCATGATTTAGAGGGAGAGGGAGCAAGAGGATACAAATGATGCTTTCATCTTTGTAAGGAGGAAGGGTGCCCAAGGGGAGGAAGGTGCATGGAGTGAAGAAAGGAGTGAAGGGGCAAGTACTAAGGGGCAGATATGCCCAAGCTCACTCAGGAGGAGGTGGATGAGAAAGCGATAAGGGAGGTAGAGAAGATAATTAATACCTTGGTCGAAGAGGAGTTGGAGTGCAGCGCTGGAGCTCGTGCTAAGATAATTTAAAGAAGAGAGAGGGAGAAGAGTGTGGGTAGCACAAAAGGCCCAACTCTTTCAGTAACTATTCCCAAGGGTGTGCACATGGGAAGTAAATGCGTGGAAGGGGGAAGAACAATGATGGGATACATTGATGACCCCAACAAAGTGTTTACATGTGCATTTCTAGAGTACCGTGCCCACCAAGGAGCTCACCCCATGGAATCCTTTGACCCTGAGGGTGGGTACCCATGCACAAGGAAGATGCTATCATGGGTGTTTGACTCCCACCTCGATGAGCCTAAGTTTGAGGTTAACCAAGGAGTGGTATTAGTGCTGTCGAAGGAAAGGGGGAAAACCCCATTGTAAACATGCAACAACTATCAGATGAGCAAGTGTGTAATGTGCTCAAAAAGTCTTCGTGGAAATTGAGGCTAGGCTCTTCTATAGAAAGTGACAGGGTAAAAGTCTTGGAGGACCTATTGGAGAAGAGGAAGGAAGAAGTAGTGAAGCTAACAAAGGACCTCAGCCTTGAGAAACTAATTAGCGCTCAACTACAGAGGGAACTTCAGGAGGAAAAGGCCAAGGTACGTGAAGTTTCTAAGAAGGTGGAGCTCATCTCCCAAGCTATTATCATGAAGCACCCAGACCTTAACCCTCCCACGCAAAAGTATGGATCCTCCTAGAATGCCTAGAGGACTTGACTCGGATCCTCACCATGGAAAGGTAGCCTTTGGCCTTGGAGTCGAGTAGAGGAGGTAGCTACGTGCTTGGAGAAGGAAGATAAGTTGAAGTTTGTCACACGCTCATGGCTGAATACAACAAGGTGCTCACTGACGTAAAAATAGCTACACAAACCACGGGGGTCACCTATGACCATTGCGTGGATCAAGACAAGGTGATAGGCATGCTACTTGCCAGTGATGAGGCTGAGTTGAAGGACTTCAGGGAAAAGAATAAGGGCAATAGAGCCGAGCAAGAAAAGATCATAGCCGAAGTGGAAAAGAAGTCTGAAGCTATTGAGAACTGGTGAGTCTCAATCAAAACCCGGCTAAAAGAGCTCTACAAGGTCATTACGAGGAAGATGGATGCCTGGAGGATCACGCCAAGGACTGGAGACTATGGTGGAGACCATTAGCATGAAGGGGGAAGGGTTAACCTTCAACGAGGTGAGCACCTTGGTTGGTGACATCTACACTAGAGCGCAGGTGAAGTCAGTGCTTGGAATATCGTTGGAGGCCGACTTGTGGAAAATTTTCCCCTTCTTCTTCTTTAGGAAGTTTTCCCTCTATTCTTTCTCTCCCCCATTCTTTATTCTTTCCTCCATTCTTTTCCAAGGCAAGGCCTTGCATTTTTGTACTACATTATTTGAAAAGGTTCCCGAAGGGTGGAGAACAGGTGAAGTGTGGGGTAATGTTGGGACCCTAATGTAGCTACCAAACCTTAAAGGCATGTAGGCATACATGGCCGGAGGAAGTGCAAGTGAAGGCGTAAGGTAGAATTCAAAAGGGTTCTTGGAGAACCAAGGACGTACACGCACGTGAAGAACAATTCGGGACTTAGCCATTTTCGGCCTTTTGGATAGAACACATGAAGAACATGTTTCGTTTGGATAAAGTTCCACCTAGTGACAGGTGTCATGGGAGGAATATACCTCATGGTAGGAAATCCAAAAATCTAATCATGACATGGAGAGGCATGCACCTTGGGCAACCCACACCTTGACACTTGGGGCTAGATAAGGCTGCAGAGGATTTTTTTAGAACTCAGATGCCTATTTATACGCATGCCCTTGGCAAAGAATAGAGACACAAGTGAGGTAGTGGAGCTCTGTAGAATTACTGCAAGAACTATGGGATAAAATGGGTAGATGATTCTAGGAAGGATGTAATGGGGAATGAAAATTTTATCTTGTGAGTATACATGTATGGATCCAGATATGGCACATGACTATGGTTTGCCTCTCTGTGATGCTTTGTAGTAAGACTATGAATGAATATGATAAGGTATCAACTGAATCTATCACCGAATCACAAGACCCTTTTATACAAGTGCATATACTTGAACTCACGATGTGATTGGATAACATGGGTACTATCTCCAAGTTGTGGGACTTGCTACTTGAGATAGACCTCCAGAGAAAGCTGGTTCTTGCTCCTAAACTACCTGCCACAATCTACTCTAATGTAGGATAAGCTAACTGTTCTAATCTAAATTTCCAAGGGACCAGGGAGAGAGAATGCATAAAATGAAAGCCTACACTAAAGCGGTGATACACCAGAAAAGGAGGGTGTGAGAGTAGTCTCCAAATGTGTGAAATACAGAAGCAAAGTACACACTAGAAGAGGTTATGACAGTTCTCCATAATCTAGCAAAATGCATTCACAAAAATATTCCATGCATACACAATGATAATGGATCCCTGCAAGAACATAATAATAGACACAATATTCTTGTAGAAAGATTAAAGGGGCAAGAAGAATGCAAGAAAACACAGCAGGGGAAGATACATCCACAAACTAATATTTTATTGCTTCATGATATGCATAGTTCAGTCTATTACAAGATAAGGGCCTGGATCACCATGCAAGGAGTCCACTACAAGGGCCTGTAGCACATTGGCTTCACAAAGCAATTTTTACAGAGCTTTGCTATCTGAAAACTCTCCCCTTTACAATGAGCCCAACACTCCAATTTATAGAAAAAATGAGAAGAGAAAGAGAAGGGAAAATGTAAATCCCAAAATCTGTCCTTCAACCACTTGTAAGAGGAATTAAATGGATTAAAATGATTATATATTACTTGCAAAAGGCTCCCCATACTGTCTCATGTGCTGCAGTAGAGAAAGAGTGATGACCATGTCTCTTAATTGCACTCCCAACTACCAAATAAAACACTATTATGAACCCGGCCACATTTTCCTAAAACTCTTGATCAATCTCTCATCAAATCTGGAAATTCTTGATTTCTATACATTGGGCTCGGAGCCACGATTCCAACGGTATCAATTTTGTGTCATTTCGTTGAGAAATGCAAAAGTTATGGCCTTCTGAGTGTAGGCAACTATTTGGGTCTGGCAGGCGTTTTCTGTCATTTGACGGGAATGAGCATTAATTGACTTGAGCCGAATATGTTTCTTTTAATTAAATATATCTACCCTCATTAAAAATAAGAAATCTAGTTTTTGTGGTGTAGAGGACGTCGTGCTCGTCCCAGAAAGTCTAATTTTCTGAAAATCTAAGCTCGAGTCAAAAGTTATGGCCGTTTGGAGTTTCACGGTCAAACGTTGACTTTTCTTCTTTGCCTTGGCCGCTTTGGCTTTTCGTGTCCCTCGCATCCCGCACGTACTTCGGCCGATTCAGGCTTCCTTGTTCCTGTTTGAGGTGAAGACATGTGGCGAGATTCCATTTGTTGGCGGCTCTTTCGGCTTTTCGCGCCCCACGCGTACTTTTGGCCCAACTGTCCCGGACGAAAGTCCCCTGTTTCGGCCAAATCAGCCGGTTCGCATCCTCCGCGTACTTTTGGCCTGGATGTCCCAAACTGTCTGGGACAAATATCTCCGAACCGCCCGAAATGGACTGACTTGCGCCAAACCGGCCGATCCGTGTCCCGCGCGTACTTTTGGCCCGAGATGTCCCAAACTGCGTGAAACAAGACTTAGGAAATTTTCTTCATTTTTTCAGCCGGTTTGGCTTTTTGCGCCCTGCGCGTCCCGATTTCCTAATCGCTGCTGCGGACCGCCTGGCAGCCTTTTCGGCCGATTCAGACCCGACGTCCCAATCTGTCCGTGGACCGCTTGGACTAGGACTTAGCTGATTTTCTTCATTTTTTCGGCCGGTTCGGATTTTCGCGCCCCACGCATCTCGATGTCCCAACTGCTGCGTGGACCGCCTGGCGGCTTTTCAGCCGATTCGTGCCCCGACATCCCAACTGTCCCGCGGACCGCCTGGACTAGGACTTAGCCGATTTTCTTCATTTTTTCGGCCTCGAGCTTGGTTTTTTGCAATTTTTTCACATTTTAAAAAACTCGCGGTTTTCCTCTTGGACAAGAGGGTTAGAAAGAAGTGAGGGGGCACCCAAAAACATGATTTCGGGCCTTAAATCAATATATTTTCTTGGGACTAAAGAATTTTATGCATGTTATCAAAATTACCTTGAGGGGTGAATTTTGGATAACAATTTTAGCGACTTCAAGCGGGGTTATCCGCCGCTTAGATGAAGAACAACCCGATTGCTTGTAGCAATCCATTGGGCATGGAGTCTGTTTGATAACCTCTCGCCTGATCTCGAAATTTGAAAGCTCGTGTCCTTGAGCTATTGAAACATTCGTTGAGCTAGTTTTCCCGTGGCTGCAAATTCTTTTCCAGAACTTGATGAAGCGCAAACATGCACATACTAAGCAATAGGACATGTGCACAAGCACTTAGGGAAATAAAAACTACTCTATCAAGAAGACAATGTGCATAAGCACTTAGAGGAATGGAAATTCTAAATTAATATTTACAAGGGTGAAAAGCTATCTTTCTAGTAGCAACATTTGAGATAGATCCCATTGACCGGAATCTACAATTCTTCACCATCCAACTTAGCCAGTCGGAAGGCATTGCTACCTTTGCATTCAATGATCATGTATGGGCCACTCCATGATGGCATCAAACTTGGAATGCTTTCCCGCTTTACATGATCTCGCATCTCATTTCAACACTAGATCTCCAATTTGGAAGGTTCTAGCCTTGGCTTTCCTATCAAAAGTCTTCTTGATCAAGGCTTGATCCCTCTCTATCGCCTGGGCTACATGCTCTCTAATTTATTGGAGCTCCATCAATTCTGTATATCTAACCTCCATGGGTTCAAACTCAGCTAGTTCCAATTGTTTCATGAGTTCTAATGCTAGCAACTCAAGTGATATAGGTAGAACTGCTTCTTTCCCGTACACAAGCTTGTATGGAGAGCTTCCTGTAGACCTCTTGGGTGTGATCCTATCAGCCCATAGGGCTGATTTGAGCTTTGCGTGCCAAGTTCTTTGATTTTCATCTAGAGTCCTTCTGATGATTCTTAGTAGGTTCTTGTTCGTAGACTCAGCTTGGCCATTACCTTGAGGGTAATAGTTCGATGAAGTGCTGAGATACACACAATTCTTGATAGCCCATTCAGTGATCTTTGTTCCAAGGAATGCCAATGCATTGTCTGATATGATAGTGGCCGGGGCACCAAACCTCGTGACTATCCCTTCATAGAAATCTAAGATATTGGATTCATTTGCCTTTTTGAGTGCCACTGCTTCGGTCCACTTGGTGAAATAATCCATTGCTGTAAGTATCCACTTGTGGCCTTGACTTGAATTGGGATTGATAACCCCAATGAAGTCCAATCCCCATTGCATGAATGGCTGATTTACTGAAATTGGACGAAGGGGCAGCACTGCTAACCTTTCTTTCCCTATGAAGAATGCACATTTCTTGCATTTCTTAACCCATGAGTAGCAATCATTAAACACCGTAGGCCAATAGTAACCAGCTTTCATGATTTTGAGAGTTGTCACTCGTGGAGCAAAGTGGCCTCCTACTTCCCCGTCATGGAACTCGTGTAAAATTTTCTCAACTTGACCTGTTCCAATGCATCTTAATAGAACACCATTGATGTCCTTCTTGAACAAGATACCATTAATGAGTACATACGGGATAGCTTGTAATCTAAAGTATCTCCTCTTTGCCTTACTCACTTCTGGAGGGCACAAGCCTGTTTGGAGGTAATGCACCAAGTCTTGAGTCCAACATGGAATGGGTGCATCATCAGTCGGTTGCTCTTGATCATTCTGTAGTAGCAGGACAACATCTTCTTCACCTTTTGACCCGTCTGGTTGTTTGGAAGCGAGCTGCTCACACAAACCTTTGCCACGAACCAGCTTGGTCACTTTGATTTCAATATCATATTCCATCACCCGAGTGATTCAACCTGCTCTCTTCTCATTTAAATCCTTATTTAGGAGGAAGTCCTTGACACCAACATGAGACACCAGCAGTTGAATCTTATTGTTTGAGACCAAGTGTCTGAACTTCTTCAAACTTCTAATGACGGCAAGGACATGCTTTTCGATGAAAGAATACTTTATTTCATAATCTTCCAAGGTTTGACTGAAGAATGCTATGGGCTATTCTGAACCTTCTCTATTCAGCTGTGTCAAGATAGCTGAGATTGTATCTAATCCTCTAAATGCATACAACATGAAGTCCTTTGAAAAGTCTAGGTTGATGAGAGTTGGAGCTTGTGATATTGCATGCTTGATGTTTTCAAAACTCTCTTTGCCTTCTGCTGTCCATTTGAATGCGAGACTCTTCTTCAACATCATTGTTAAAGGCTTCACAAGAGTGGCAAAGTTAGGCACAAATCTGCGGACAAATTTTATCCTTCCCAAGAAACTTTGGAGAGATTTCTTGTGGTGTGGAAATGGAAGTGTTCGGATGGCTTCAACCCTTTTAGGATCAATTGTTAGCCCTTCCCTAGAGACAATGTGACCCAACAATTTTCCTTCGTGTGCCAAGAATATACACTTCTTTGGATTCAACGACACTCCGAACCTTCTACACCTCTGAAACACTTGTCTAAGGTGAAAGAGATGGTCTGACTGCATTCTTTGAGAAGATAGTGATATCATCTAGGTATACCAGCACTATATTGTTGATTAAGCCTTTGAATGCCATATCCATAGATCGCTGAAATGTTGCTCCGGCATTTGACAGTCCAAATGGCATCTTCTTGTAAGCATATGTGCCCCATTTTGTAGTGAAGGCCGTCTTGAATTGATCTTCTTCCTTCACCATTATCTGATTATAGCCTGAATATCCATCTAGCAATGAAAACCTTTCTGAACCAACTACAACCTACAATATTTGTTCCATTGATGGAAGCGGATAATGATCTTTGAGTGATGCTCTATTTAGATCGCGAAAGTCCACACACAATCTTAGTTCTCCATTTCTCTTTCTTACCGGCACCAAGTTTGCAACCCAACTTGAGTGTTTGATGGGGAAGATGATACTGGCCTCAATGAGCTTGCTTAACTCTTTTCTCATGAGAGGTTCAATATGGGGATTTACTGGCCTTTGCTTTTGCCTCCATGTGCTTGGATTCGGATCCCACTCAATAGTATGTTGTACCAAATTTGGGTTGAAACCTCTTAAATCTTTGTAAGTCCAAGTAAAGACATCTGGGAACTCTTGACAAAGCTAAACAAAATCAGATTTCTCTTGTGGAGTACTTACTTTGCCAATTTGCAATGTCTTGCCTTCTTCCACTAAAATAGGCTCCGAATCTTCACCCTTTACTTGAATGTTCACTTTTTCCTTCCGGAATGATCATTCGGGTTGTTTTTGATCATTCGGGTTGAATATTGACTCCAATGTTATGAGGCCTTTTGGTAATTTGTTAGTTCTCAGCTGCACCACTTGGTCACCATACTGCTGCTCTAGCTTGTCTTAATTCCTGGAAGAGAACTCAGCTTCTTCTTGTAGAAAATTAACAATCACTGATCATTCTCGAAGACTTGCCAATTTATGTTGTTATCCGAAACAGCTGGTCTCACAACCACTTTGCTATGAGGTTGAGATTTTTCACTTTTGATATTTTCTACAACGTCAAATGCAGCCCCAATTGCTGCCATTCTGTCTGCTACTTCATTCCTTTTTCTTGGGATGGAATTGATGCTAAAAGCTTCAAAATCTTCAATAAGATCCCATACCCGATTTTTGTAGTTCTTCAACATATCATTTTTGGCAGCATTTTTTCCCTTGACTTGGTTTATGATCAGCTCACTATCACCAAATACTTGCAAATTCTTGATGCCTTT
Organism: Taxus wallichiana var. yunnanensis; assembly: GCA_018340775.1. NCBI lineage: Eukaryota > Viridiplantae > Streptophyta > Pinopsida > Cupressales > Taxaceae > Taxus > Taxus wallichiana. Next base: position 689,826,177 of record CM031234.1, on the reverse strand, counting down.
CTTCTTTGCCCAGTGCAGTCCATGAATTAAGGCTTCATACTCAGTTGTATTGTTTGAGCAAGAAAACTAAAAACGGAAGGCTGAGTAATACTTTGTACCTTGTGGTGAAACGAGCATAGCTCCTCCTCATGCGCCTTGTCTACTCCTTGATCCATCAAAGAACAACTGCCATACTTCATTCTTGTCCTTATGATTTGGCTTGGTGATGCTGGGGAGAGGTTGATTCTCTTCATGCAAACAATAAACTCCTAGCTCAGATTCTTCTATTTCTTGATAAGGATCAAAATCATGCACCTTGCTTGCCCATTCATCAAGAGTTAGATCTGGGATGCTTCCTACCTTGGTGTCAGCTTCATCAGTGCTTGGATAATCTTCTTGATCAAATGCTGAACAGTTGGTATTGATTTGGCTTGGAGTGTAAGGCTCAATGTGAAAGTTTGCGATAGGTTCAGACCTGATTGTGGCCTTAGTTCCATACCTTGTTCTAAACAACATGTGTGACCAATCCGCCGAAAGATAGCCTCCAATTTTAGCAGTGAAGTCTCTTGACAAGCACAATGCAAAGAGTGGTGGCAGGTCTATGACTGACACATCTTGTAACACTATTACGTTGGGACATGCGTGCAGTGTGAGGCTCAAACCTTTGATTACTCCAACCATTGTCACTGCTGTCCCATCTAATTGCACTACTCCTTTGGATATGACTTCATATTGAAGTCCCAATTGATCTGCTATTTGCTTGGGCATTACTGAACTACTTGCCCCAGAGTCAATCATGCAATTATGTACCAACTTGTCTCCTATGATCAATGAAACATAAAATGGAGGGGGCTTCAACATTTTACCTTGCTGTCCTCCATGATTTCCTTCAGGCTGGGCAGCATTTGTGAGTACCTTCTCTTGCGTTTGGACCTATTGATTTGAAGTTGACCAGTCCTTCATGGCTGCTTGTAGCAAATCTCTTTGTCCCGGGATGGATAGGGATTCCCACATTGATATATTTACATTTTTCTTCTTCATCTGATCAATGATACTGAATGGAGATGAAGTATCCCTCTGCTGTCCCTTAGCCTGCACATTCATTCCTTGCACATGGGCAGCAACAACTGGCATTTGGGTTGGCCTAGGGGCTGTTTTAGGCAATCCTTGCGTGCTTGGGATAGCATTTTGTTTGCTAATAGTTTGTGGAGTGGTAGAAGTTTGTGGATTACTTGGAGCCAATGGCTGTTCTTCACCCAAATTTCTCCTCTTTGACCTTGTGTTGGCTGCAACACTTTGAGAGGGTATTTGATTCATACCACAGAAATCTTCAGCCTGCCAATTGACAAGAGTAGTTTCATTTGGAGATGTTCCTTGCCGAGGTGCTCCTTGCTACACGATCTTCTTCATGGCCATTTGGACTTCGACCCACCAATGGTTTGCACCATAAGAGCTCCGATTTAATGCACCGTTAAAGCACATTGATTGGTTATGTGGTGACCACACGGAAACACCAATCATATTCTTGGGCCATGTTATTTTGGTGGCACTAATGCTTTAGAAGCGAATACGACATTGGGGTTATAGGGCTGAAATGGTCTATTAGCGGGAGGCCTTACTTGGCTTTGATTTTGATTTGTAGCCTGAGCTGGTGACCTATTTTGTTGGTATGGGGGCCTATCTTGGTACTGCGCTTGAGGCTGGTACGGTCTAGCACTTTGAGCTTGTTGTCTTTTGATAGTAACCAGCTCATTTCCCAAATTTTGCAATTGTTTCATGACCTCTTGGAGTTCATTTGAAGCACTAGAGGATGAAGTAGAAGTCTCATTTGAACTTTGGTTTCTAGGAGTGGGAATAGGAGCCAAAGTGGGTGCTTGACTAGTGCTTGGATTTTCTAAGTTTGGATACAAGGGCATGGGAGGCCTAGGAGCCAGTTTACCAGCTTGAATAAGACAGTTTTTGGCTCTAATGGCAATGCTATAAGCAGCAGGTAAGGTTGTGCCTCCCATAGATTGAATTAACATAGAAATATCGAATTCAAAGCCTTAAGATAATATAGAAAAGCACCTTCACTGCTAGCTTTGACGCCACCTTTGGAATCCTATCCCAAGACCTTTGAAATCTAAAGTTGAAGTCGAGGCCAATCGCTCGTTGGGAGCTCTCTTGATAGTTGTCAATTGTTCTAGTAGAGACAAATTGTCTCCTTTTCCCAAACCTGCTCATGGAGAACTATGCATAAGCGATTCCAATTTGTGATAGAACCAGCTCGAGGCTCCTAAACCATTACAATACCTTCCCTTTGAATGAAGATGCTAGCAATTTGATAGCCACATCCATTTCATTTATCTCATGGATACCTGCACAGACGTTAGCAATGTATTTGACATGATCACCAGGAGTGGTATGATTTTCTCCAGTGAAAAATGGGATGTTCTTCAACGCCGTAATTGGGACTGGATTACGTGCATTGAGGGCAAGTGGCTCTTTGCCGTGAAGTTGACAAAGGGATTTAGTGGTTGTGCCATTCTGATCGGCCTGAGAACCCTCGTTGATTGGATGAAAGGTCTACTAGGTGGAGGTGTAGACAGAGTCCGGTTAGGTGGAGATGGAGATCTTTGAGCTCTTCTTCCTCTTCTTTCTCTGCTTGGAGATAGGTGCAGATAAACAAACAATCCTTCCTCCCTAGTTCTTGATCTAGTCTGTATTCTTCTACTAAATTTGCCTGGGCTTGGACTACTGAAACCAACGGATTATGCCTCTTTTGGAGTCGCCAGATGTGTGATTTTAAAGCTCCTTCAAAGATGGAACTTACAACAAGTGCACATCAATCTTGTTGCAATGAAAGTAAAGACCTCTAGGTCCCACCGGGCATGCCAGAACTGTTATCACCAAATCACAGCACCCTTTGTTTATACAAGTGCATATACTTGAACTCACGGTATGATTGGATAACATGGGTACTATCTCCAAGTTGTGGGACTTGCTACTTGAGATAGACCTCCAGAGAAAGCTGGTTCTTGCTCCTAAACTACCTGCCACAATCTACTCTAATGCAGGATAAGCTAACTATTCTAATCTAAATTTCCAAGGGACCAGGAGAGAGAATGCATAAATTGAAAGCCTACACTAAAACGGTGATACACCGAGTAAAAGGAGGGTGTGAGAGTAGTATCAAATGTGTGAAATACGAAGCAAAGTACACACTAGAAGAGGTTATGACAGTTCTCCATAATCTAGCAAAATGAATTCACAAAAATATTCCATGCATACACAATGATAATGGATCCCTGCAAGAACATAATAATAGACACAATATTCTTGTAGAAAGATTAAAGGGGCAAGAAGAATGCAAGAAAACACAGCAGGGGAAGATACATCCACAAACTGATATTTTATTGCTTCATGATATATGCTGATTCGAGTCTATTACAAGATAAGGGCCACGGATCACAATGCAAGGAGTCCACTACAAGGGCCTGCAGCACATTGGCTTCACAAATCAATTTTGACAGAGCTTTGCTATCTGAAAACTCTCCCCTTTACAATGAGCCCAACACTCCAATTTATAGAAAAAATGAGAAGAGAAAGAGAAGGGAAAATGGAAATCCCGAAATCTGTCCTTCAACCACTTATAAGAGGCATTAAATGGATTAAAATGATTATATATTACTTGTAAAAGGCTCCCCATACTGTCTCATGTGCTGCAGCAGAGAAAGAATGATGACCATGTCTCTTAATTGCACTCCCAACTACCAAATAAAACACTATTATGAACCCGGCCACATTTTCCTAAAAATCTCGATCAATCTCTCATCAAATCTGGAATTTCTTGATTTCTGTACATTGGGCTCAGAGCCATGATTCCAACGGTACCAATTTTGTGTGATTTCATTGAGAAATGCAAAAGTTATGGCCTTCTCGAGTGCAGTGACTATTGGGGTGCAGCGAGGCGTTTTCGTCATTTGATGGGAATGAGCATTAAGCGACCTGGAGCCGAAAACGTTGACTTTTCTTCTTTGCCTTCAGCCGCTTCGGCTTTTCATGTCCCTCACATCCTGCGTGTACCTTTGGCCTGGATGTCCCAAATGAAAATATCCTGCTTCGGCTGATTCGGGCTTCCTTGTTCCTGTTTGAGGTGAAGACACGTGGCGAGATTCCATTCGTTGGCGGCTCTTTCGGCTTTCCGCGTCCCACGCATACTTTTGGCCCAACTTTCCGGATGAAAGTCCCTGTTTCGGCCGAATCAGCCGGTTCGTGTCCTCCATGTACTTTTGGCCCGGATGTCCCAAACTGTCTGGGACAAATATCTCCGAACCGCCCGAAATGGACCGACTTGCACCTAAACCGACCGATCAAGGCGTCCCGCGCGTGCATTTCTTTGGCCCGAGATGTCCCAAACTTCGTGAAACAAGACTTAGGCAATTTTGTTCATTTTTTTGGCGGTTCGGATTTTTGCGCCCAGCAAGCGTCCCAATGTCCCAGCTAACTGCTGCATGGACCGCCCTTTGTGCGGCCTTTTTTGGCCGATTTCGCGCCCCGCGTCCCAACTGGCCCAAGCCGGCCCTGGACTAGGACTTAGCCGATTTTCTTCATTTTTCGGCCGGTTGGCTTTTCGCGCTCCACGCGTCCTGATGTCCCAACTACTACGCGGACCGCGCTCGAGCCTTTCGGCCGATTCGCGCCCCGATGTCCCAACTGTCTCGCGGACCGCCTGGACTAGGACTTAGCCGATTTTCTTCATTTTTTCGGCCCCGAGCTTGGTTTTTTGTAATTTTTTCACATTTTAAAAACTCGCTGGTTTTCCTCTTGGATAGGAGGGTTAGAAAGAAGCGAGGGGCACCCAAAAACATGATTTCGGGCCTTAAATCAATATATTTGCTTGGGACTAAAGAATTCGATGCATGTTATCAAAATTACCTTGGGGGTGAATTTTGGATAATAGTTACCATTGTGTTTATATTAAGATCTCCTTTACGTATTATCTACATGTTTCTACTATGCTTTTGATCTTATATAATCATGAACCTTACTTGAATGTTGAGTATATTTATGGATTTACAACTTCTTAGTTCTATTGATTCGTTGCGCACTTGCTTTTGTTATGACTAAAGGGGTGTAGAAGCCGTGCCTCGAGCTCTATAACTTCTTTATGTCTATTAAATCACTAAGTCAAGATCATGAATTATGCCTTCCACTAAATTCACATAAAAGAGAGACTGGCTCCCTCTCACGCGCCTTGGGTGAGTGCCTAGCACCCATTGGGTGATAGGAAAATGTGTATGAGGTTCCCTTGTTCTTGGTGGGGTGCAAAAATTACTACAAACCAGTTTGGCACTACCATCATCTAATTTATCACCTGTGGTGTCTCATCTAAATCCCAGAACCGCTATAATTGCAACATCTACATCATCAATCACACCCGTGACATCGATTGTCCCTTTAAAATCTACTATGATTATAGCTTCATTTGTACCCACCACTTCACATATACCCATTGCATCTCAACCACCTTCGGTGTCAACAACTTACACCCCCTTCCCAAACATTTTCCTTTCTATCCCACAATCCTTATCCCCAATCGCTACTAGAGTCGTTACAAATACCCCACCCGCTTACACATACTACTAATAACCCCAACCTCATCTATTGCTTATATACGGCTATGTGCCACCAAAATTTATTCATCTGCACGCTTCTCATACTTAGCACCACCATACACCAACATACCACCCACTTCATACATTCAACATCAACCGCCTTTTTTCGGGGGTCACCCATTCATCCCAAAGATCTTGACGACCTCATTAAAATGATGATGGAGAAGATGCACCTTAGAAGCATCTATTTCTAGCTCCCGTAATTCTTTAACATATGATGAAATCTGTAACGAGCCTATCCATCCATCTATTCCCATTCATCCTTACCCAGTGCATTAGGAAATGCCTAAATTCAATCGCTTCAATAGTAAAGAAGACCCATAGCAACACTTGCGGTTGTTCAAACATGGGTGTTACCTAATCACCCACGATGATGATTTTCTCCTACAAAATTTCCCAATGTCCTTGATAGGACCAACATTGGATTGGTATAGTGGACTACCTTGAAATTCTATTTATTCCTTTAATCAAGTAGCCCAAGCTTTCTTAGATCATTTTTCAATCAATGTTACCAAGAAAGTCACCATGACTGATCTCTATTCAACTAAACAGTATGAAGATGAATCTATCATAGATTTCATTGCCCACTAGCGGAGTCTTATTAACCAATTAACATTCCAACTACCTCAGACTGAACTTATTGAGTTGTTCACTAGAGCTTGTGCTAGACACATCTCACCAAATCTGCAATTCCAAACCTTCCAAACCTTTGATGAAGCGTTCACCATGGCACGAAAACTAGAAATTCGTGCCATTGAAGAAAAGAAGATCTAATTATGAAACAAGAACACCCCATTCAAATCAAACAATTCTTCTTCATCTTCAAAACCTCAAAATAACTATTAAAAGCCCAAAGGATCTACCAATGTGGTAGTCCTTAAAGTGGGTCCACCTCATCCTTCTAATCGGGCTTAATATTCTTCCAATCTTTCACCCGTCAGGCCTTTCAAATCCAATGGGAACATCGAAAATACACCTTGATCACTATTCATCAATATTGGAAAAACTTCATACACTAGAGCCATTACACTTTATCCCATAAAACCTCATACAGGTTTTAACCCCACTCGTCCTATGCCCGCATGGTATAAATAACACGACTACTATAATTAACATCACATTAAAGGACATAGTGATGGTAACTAAATAACTTTTAAAAAAATGTTAAAGAGATGATAGACAATGGAGACCTTGTCGTAGACAACCCGAACGTGCCAACAAATCAAAATTTACACATCTTTAAAAATCCATTCCCTAATCATAAACCATCGTCTAATCAAAATATCAAACCTTCATCCAGCCAAGAGTAACGTCGTGAGGTACACACAATTTTGATATGATGCCAACTATTCCTCAAAACCTATCTACTTCATCTATTGAGAAAATCTTGGCACGCAAGCTCTTCCACCCACAAAGGAGCATACCTCTTCTACTCCTCCACCCACAGAGGAGTCCCCCTCATCTCCCCTTGCTCTCACGAGAGGAACCCACACTTTCTACGATGTCGTGTCATTGTCTTCTTCCCAACCTTCTAAACCGTCAACACTTTTTATTCTCCCATCCATAAGAGAATCATCATCACCTTCTCCTCCACCAAGAGAGAAGTCTACCTCACCCAACCTATTATCTCTCCTACCCATGGGAGATGCTTCAGACATGTCACTACCTGTCGGGATAGTTCTCCCCTAGCATCCCAGGACTCTATTAACATGATCTCGGCTCTCTTACCTACAAAATTCAAAGCTAGCCAATTCCCTATCTCACAAACCTATTTCACAGGGAATGCCACCCAATCCATTCAATGCTCTTCTTCAATAGTCTTTTTTCACGGCTGGTTGATAGTATAGATTACGTTGATCATTCCATGCTTTGAGGACGTATTCGGCTCCCCATTTTGACCTAAATGAAAATTTTGCTGAAGATACTTCCATGATCTACCCAAAGGTATTTTTGGAAACCAAAACTACAATGGCCATAACGATTGAAATGACTTCCTCTTCATCATCCATACCTCCATCCAAATTGCTACCCATCACTACAACTATTCGCAAACCCAAAAAAATACCCACACTTATCCCCCCACCCGTATCTAGACCCATCACCACTTTGGGTGTCATGCCGACATCTAGCCTTACTCACCCACTGTTAGATTGGACTTATTTGCATCTTCCCAAGTCCATAACAGCATTATCCTCCCGCCTAAAAGGAAAACCCAACCTTCTAGGCTTCGTACACCGGTCTCGCCTACCACACCTTTGTCACCTTCTCCCCTACCATCCATCCTAGCACCTCATCCATCAACTTTGACCAAACAATCTCACACCCAAGGTCAGTAAAAAGATAAACAACCTACTACCGCATCGTGAGCCTTTGTTACACCTTATCCACCCAAAAACCAAACTCCCTCACCCTCACCTGTACACTTCTTGCCACCTATACCTCCAACAGTTACTATAACCCCAACCTTTCCTATATGACTTCAACCAATGCCACCTACCCAACCTCTACCAACCACCTCCACCACAACTCGGTTTCCCCATGGGTAACCCGTTGTCTTCCACCGTCTTATATTCCTTCTACATCCCGTACTCTCGTGTCACCTTTACCCAAGGAGGTGCAACCCAAAGCTAAGAATCTACTACCCTCTAATAAGGTAGTCAAACCAACCAAATATTCCATCACCAGCTCTTCCGTCCCACCTTTACCAAAGTAGATGCCAACAAGACCTAAGAACACTCAACATAGCAAACTAGTAGACCAACCCATTCCCCTCCTTTAAATCCTCTTCCTTCACAATCAGCCACACCTATACCCAAACCCACACTAACCTCCCATTGTGACCCATTAAAGGGGTCCTACGCTAACATCTTAACCAATATTTTGGAGACTTACGTCATCACATTACCACCACTTCATCCTTATGATCCTCTCAAACCCAAACCAAAACCATTTGATGAAACCGAGATTTGTGCCTATCATCATGTGCTAGGATATGATGTTGAAAATTGTAAGGCTCTGAAGACCGTTATTCTTCAAATTTGTCCTCCTAAAAATAATTTCGATAATGATGACCTCCTTGATGAGGACCATGCTCCACCTTCACTGTCACCGTACCTCATTATCATTTACCCCTTTCAAAGAACCAAGTATCTCCACCTCCAAAATTCGAGATCAACATGGTCTGTATTAGAGAGTTGGCTAAACCACCAACCAAATGTCAATGTGCCCTACTCATTTCACAAGGCTCTTATCCACCACTAGGATTTTTCCCCTCATGCCATTATACCTTTCATGACACACCCTCTCCATCCACCTCCCCTTAGATTAACATGGTTCATGTTGCTACCCGCACTCATAAAGAAAAAGGCATGAAAAAAATAACTAGCCCATCAATCAAACCTCGTTGGACCCTCGGAATAATTACTAAGTATGAAGACGCGTAGGCGTGCAATGTCCTTGTTATGGAATGGTGCATAAGGAAAAAGAATGCAAGATAAGGGTCTAAGAAAACACGTAGCACGTGAAACACATGAAAGGATCGAGAATTAGTCATGTTTGACATCTAGGGAAGAACACATGAAAAGCATGACCTGGTTGCGTGTGGATAAGATGCCAGCCTAGTGACAGGTTGGCCCAGGAAGGAGCATGCTGTGATGGAATCTTCTAGAAGAACATCATGGGATAAAGTGGAAAGCTCAGGCCTAGAGAAGCATGCTCATATGGAGGACCACATTCAGACACTTGGCACTGGATTTGAGGGTGTTGGAGGGCAAGTTGGCAGTCTAGGAAAGCTATAAATACAAGTGCCTGTAGAGACGGAGATATACCTAGAAAGTGAGTAGATCTCTACAGAAATACTATGAGGACTCTATCAATGAATGGTTATATTCGGGAGAGAATGCATTAGGCTTAGGGGTTGTAAATTTTCTTTTGGGTAGCTTAGTTACATTAAGTCCAGTGCAATGCATGACTATGGTCTGCTTCTTTGTGACCCTCTGTAATGGTTCCATGGATGTAATAAGGTTTCCTATTATAATAAATACATGAATATCAATGATTATGATGCATATTTCTCTCTTATGAGTTCTCTTTCCTTTCATGCTAAGTATGGATGCTTGTATGTTTCTTTCTGTCACAATACATGTTATGGATTCTGTTAAGCACTCGATCTGAAATGACTGCAAGGATCTAGAGGCTGTTCTGAGCCCTATGGTTCTTGTATGTCCTAAACTCCCTTCTGAAATCTCTTACACAAATCATAGATGATGTTTCCCACTAAAATCACATAAAAGAGAGACTCGGTACCGCGCGTGCCTCGGTTGAGTGCTAAGCATTCGGGGGTGATAGGCAAAGCACGCATAGGGTTCCTTTCTTTTGTGATAGGAGTACAAATGACTACATCTTGGTTCCGTTGCCGGGACCTCTTTTCGAAGTTGTAGTGGGATTTAGCATACATCATGATCCGTGTAATGAGTAATGAAAGAGTGGTTAACATTGAAAAGTGTTGAATTGTGGTTCAAGAGCACGGAGGATGAATTTACTCAGAGATTTATGCACTGGACCTGAGTTTAATGCATGAAGATGGGTAAGAGAATCTTTACCATGATATATATGAAACTTTTTTTTTTGCTGCTTCCCTGTGGAATTGTATGAATGGCTCTCAGCCTACGCATCTAGATCAAATTGGCATTATAGATCACATGTGTGGACCCAGGAAGAATACCAAAGGCTATAGGATGTAGATCTGATGTGGAACCGTGCTGTGGATCATTGGTGGAAAGGAGTATTGGATAGCTACACTATGGAGTATGCCATTTCCACATATTCTTGTTCGGAGGTCGCTAAGTTTGAGTTTCTGAGGGAGCCCAGAGGATTGTTTCTATGTGCTTTCCCTTTGGCTATGAAGATCTTTATGATTTCCATGAGTTTGGAGGCTTTCCCAATGGCCGTCAAAACAATGAGCGCTAGGTGAGGAAGCTAGGGTGGAGGAAGATGGAAGATGTTGCGGCAGAGAAAGAAAGGGAGGAGAGATGACTCAAGTATGGTGAAGCGCGTGAAAGGGAGATTACTAGACGATGCGAGGTTACATGTGTGATGGATGTATGGTGGTAGATGTTGTGGGAAGGATTTGAGGTTCACGCTAAGGACGTGGAGCCTAAGCAGTCTGTGTGACCCCATCTTGGAAAGCGCGTGAGAGAAACCCCTTCGTATTTTGATGAGAGTTTGTCGTGTGGAGAAAGAAGAACCGTTGGCATGCATTTGAACCCACCTAGTGATCAGACCCTGGCGCTTGGTTTTCTAGATCTGGGGGATAATATTATTAATCTAGTTGGATGTATTAGGGGTGATCGTTCTATGCCCGGGAGGTATAATTTCTCATTTGGGACTTCTATGGCTGCAAAACACCATCCCAATGTTAGGACTTTTTAGGAAAGGTATAGACACATAAGCATTTGGTTTCGTGTCTAGGATTGGTGTAGGGTATATTATTGGTAGTGGGGCATTGTCACAGACCATAGGCATGTAGCTCAGTGGAACTGTGGGAACCCTTGACATGACCACTTTAGGACCTAGTGGGCCTGGTGGATCTGGTGGTTTAGGAGGAGTAGGAGCTGGTGGGTCAGTGGGTGGATCGGGTGGTTAAGGGCCTAGTGGGAAAGGTGGATCTCGGTGGTTTAGGACTTGGTGGATCTAGTGGATTAGGTGGTGGAGGGAACACAGGTGGAGATAAAGGATCTCGGTGGAGGAGGATTTAGACCCCAACCTCCCCCACAAGTTTTCTTTGAAATGTATCTACATTTTCCCGATTATAGAGGAATTGAGGATGCTACAAAACATGTTCACAAGTGTGAACTGCTATGACACGAAAAGGGTGTCAAAACCCCAAAATGGAAGGCTAGTCAGTTTGTAACCACATTGCAAGGGAACGCACATAGTTGGTATAGGAAGTATGACCGTCATCAGATAGTAGTGGACTATACTGCCTTAAAGAATGCATTCTTGGTTGAGTTCCACATTCTTGAGTTTGAGCAGAAGAGAATCAACACTTTGAAGTAGATTTAACAACGAATGGCAGAGAGTGTGTGGGAGTATGATGCACACTTTAAAACTCTCTTATCTAAATTATCATATGATATTCACCCTTCACAGCATGCTTAGTGGTTTTTGTAGGATTGATCACCCCTTTTAGAAGGGCCTTATCCCATAAAAATTTTACATACCCGCATGAGGCATTGGAAGCTGCCATGTGTGCCGAGGTTATTGGTAGTGTTGATACTAGTGTTAGCCCGTTCTTGGAGGCTCAGATTGTTCTTTATGACCAAGTAGTTGGAAAAATTGTCTGCAAACTCAGCCCATGAGACTCACAGTGGTTTGTGGTGCATAGATTGTGAAATAGAGGGGCACGTTAAGGATAATTTCCCTTGAAGGATAGTACGCATTATGGCGGTAGATTGTGAAATTTTGTCATGGGGACCATGATGCAAGTAGATGTCCCTTGCTGCAGCGCGCAATCAGGAAAAATGTATCTTGTTATTACAAGATTTTTACTTCTACAACCCATGATACTAAGGAATATAGGCTCATTGATCAAATCCATGAGGCCATTGATCATGGAGTGTGCCAAACTAGTGTTTCTAGTAGTTCTAAGGGTGATGATCACCATTATTAGGAGCGTGCAGATGGAGGTGTGCAGGGAAGAGGTTTTGAGGAAGATTATGTGGTTGTGGTAACCACGAGGGAGGAAGGAGTGAGTTCCCATGTGGAACTTTTTCAATTTTGGATCTACAGAACATTACAAACGTGAATGCCCGGACCTGTTGTAGTGCTTGTGGTGTGGAAAGAAGCATAAGTATGAGGAGTGCCTGGAATTGTTTGAGCATATGAATCAACAACACTGGAAGGACAAGGGTCATTGTAATGGTCAGTATTAAGAAGGTAGACATATAGTGGATGCCTTAGGTAACACGAGATGTAGGTTTGGATCCTGTCTTGGTAACAACAAGGGTAGAAGCCACACGCGTAAGAGAGGTACCAAGACAGAAGAACCTAGTTTCAAGGGAGGAGGTCGTTCATGGAAAGTATCCAGACCCCACACATCAAAAGGAGATATATCAGGACACCATGGATGTTATTCAGATCTTACAAGGGGAAATCTAGTGTCTAAAGGAGTAATCTAGGAGGGAGGAACAAGGAAGGAGAGTCAAGGCATAAAAGGATGACCTGGATGAGGTTAAGGAGGTGTGTAAAATGCTAAGGTAGGAGAATATCATTCCCTTTCTAGGATCATGGTTAAGAGAGAAGGTACCATGTGCGAGGAGAGCATGAGAGATAGGTCTTGCATGCGAACCTTCCCCCTCACAACCTTGATTATGACAAGGAGATTACATTGAATGCAGTTGTAGATGGATGGCTCCTTAGTAATATCCTCATTGACATAGGCACAGAGGTTAATGTTCTAACTTTGGATCCATGGCATCATATGGGAAGACCTACATTACAACCATCTTCGAATGTGTTGTATATGGAAAAAAAGACTAAGGCAATGCCCGTAGGTGTCTTAAAAGATCCAGCTATTACTATCCAGGGAGAAAATTTTACTGGGGACTTTGAAGTCTTGGCGCTCGCCGAGGTGGATAATTTCCTAGCACTACTTGGGTGCCCCCGGTGTTACAAGAACAATGTAGACCTTGATTCAATAAAGGGTATATTAGCTTTGAGAAAAAGAGGAACATGTCATTATACCCCACACCGATGGGAATTTGACACCCTATATTGAACTATTGGGGAAGAAGTTCTAGATAGGATATATGTGCACTCAATCAGAGACCCTAAGATGATACACCCTACTAACGGGGTTATCCAGTTTGAAGATGCTCAGTCAGTGAGTGATACCACCATTCTAGCATGTGACAATTTGGGTGCATGGGACTTATGAATTGATGGGATGGTAGTTGAGAGGGTCGGTGACCAAGGTAACAAAGGCGTGCATGGTTAGGCACCTTGGAGGAAAAGAACTACCCAAGTATTCAGGAGGAGCCTTCCCTGAGATCTTTTTGCAGGAGGTGGAAGCTCAGTGGAAGGATGAGAAGGAATGAAGGGGGATGTTAAGTTATGTCTTGCTCTTGGCATAGTAGTGTGGTGGTGGGCCACACATCAGGAGAGCCTTTTAGAGTGGTGTGAGGTGAGAATTTCTCTCTCCATTAGATTCTCTAGGAGCAATGTACCCACCATCATCAAGGAGTACCATGGGAAGGATCCTACCTATTTCCATATCCGGAAGTGTGAATGGGTTTGGAGAGAAGGTGTATAAGCTTTTCCATCATCCCTCCGGGTACAAAAGTTGTATTCTACACTACAGGGTTATGTACGTACATGGTATATTCATTTGGAGACACGCGCCAGACAAGGAATTGGTAAGAGCTCGCAGATGACCTTATTCAAACCTTTGAGTATCGGAGTACCAAACCATCGGTTGATAAGGCCTTGTAGGGTATCAAGTGCCTTACCATGGGGGATAGTGCCAGGATGGAAGATAGGTTGTTGGAATTACTAGGTGAACCAAGATTGGGGGTGCACTTTGAAGAAGAAGTAGAGGAAATAGAAGAGTTACAACTTGAGTGTGCGTGTTTGAAAAAAAAAGGGAAAGTTGATTTATGTGATTGATGGAGAGAAATTGAAAAGCTTAGATGTTATCCATTCGTAGGAAGGCGTGTGAGGTAGTGGATAGTGCAAATACTCACGCACGTGCCTACCATGAGCCCTTAAAGAAAAAGAAAGTTAACATCGGTTTAGGAGAAGAACCTAAGGAAGCTATTATTGGAGATTACTGGTCAGAGAAGAAAGTATCTAAGATCATTAATCTGCGTATGAATTTGAGGATTTATTCCCACGGGTACCATGAGCTCAAAGGTGTTCACCACTCCTTAGGGGAGATGAAGATAAAACTAAAGGATGGTGCGCGCCGTCTAGGTTATGAAAAGGCCCTCTCTTTGGATGAATCCCAATTTGTGTGTGAAGGTTAAGGAGGAGATTGATAAAATGATAGCTTTTGGGATCATTGAAGCATTGGAAGAATAAGAGTGGATAAGTCCGATGGTAATCAACATCAAGAAGGATGGGCCGATTAGGATCTATGTGGATTATAGGGAACTAAACGCAGTTTGTGTCATTGATCCCTTCGACCCCCTTACTCGAAGAATTTTTTTGGAAGGAGTCATTTGGGCGCGAAATATATTCCTTTACGGATGGATTCTAAGGGTACCACCAAGTTTGAATTGCAAAGGAGGACCAAGAGAAGACAACTTTTTCCACTGAGTGGGGAAGTTTTACATATACGGTCATGTCCTTTGGGTTGAAGAATGCACTTTGCTTTTTTTCACGCATAGTGGTGCAAGAATTCCAAGACTTCATCCATAAGTTTCTTCAGGTCTATTTGGATGATTGGACAGTGTATGGTCTGGTTAAAGACCATTGTGACAATTTAAGGTTAATTTTTGAGAGGTGTAGGTAGTTGAGGATATCCCTCAACATTAAGAAGTGTGTGTTTGCTACACCCTTTGGGACTTTATTGGGGCATATCATATGTAAGGAGGGCTTACTGGTAAATCTTGCTAAGGTTGTAGTTATTATGGGAATAGGGGAGCCTACTAGCTAGAGCACAGTGTGTAGATTCCTTGGGCACATGGGCTATTACAGAAAATTTATTAAGGGATATGCCAAGATTGCCATGCCTTTAGAGGAGATTTTTAGACATAAAAGTGCCTTCCATTGGGGAGAGGTGCAATAGAGGGCATTTGATACATTAAAAGATAGTATTTTCACCGCACCTATATTATGTTTTCCCTCTTGGGACAGCCCTTTCATGTCCATGTAGATTCCTCAAGGACCGCCATTGGAGCAATGCTTACACAGCCAAATGAGGGGATTGTTGATCATCCTCTGTGTTTTGCAAGTAGGAAGTTGACACCAGCAAGAAAAAATATACCATAACTAAGCACGAGGCATTGTCAATGATCTACGCACTTTTCAAGTTTAGATAATATCTGCTAGTAACACCCTTTGTGTTTTACACCGACCACATGGCATTAAAGTATTTGGTGAACAAGCCTGTTCTACAAGGGCACATATATCGGTGGGTGTTGTTGTTTCAATAATTTGAATTCACCATTATAGTGAAGCCTAGAAAAAGAAATTGTGGGCCTGATCATCTATCAAGAATTGATTTAGGGGAGGATGCACAGAGTATTGAGGAAACAATGCCAGATGCGTAACTATTTAGGTTGTGGTGTGTGCCCTCGATTTGGAAGAGATTGCAATATTTTGAAGGAAGGTGTGGCACTGGAAGGAATGAATACTCAAGAGAAAAATTTGTTGGCCATACGCGCCATGCCCTACATGTTAATCAGTGGAGACTTATACAAGTTGGGACGTGATGAATTTTTGCGCAGGTGTGTATTAGAGCATGAGCGCCTAGCCATCATGGAGGAGGAACATGGAGGAAGTGCAGGTGGACATTATGTAGGTGACGCCACCGCGTGTAAGATATTAATGGCAGGTTTGTGATGGAAAACCCTGTACAAGGATTGTAAAACTATTGTAAAGCATGTGATCATTGTCAGCACATTGGAAAACCAGGGAGGAGAGATGAAACACTTTTGTGCCCTATTCCTAGTGCGAAGCCTTTTGAAAAGTGGGCAATAGACTTTGTAGGACCTATTACACTAGTAGTGCGTAGGACTAGGTCACGTTATGTCATCACTTACATGGATTATCTGACAAGGTGGGTAGAGGCAGCTCCGACTAAAGATTGCATAGCAGCCACAATGGCAAGGTTCTTATGGGAGAACATTATCACAAGGTATGGGTGTCCATTGAGTTTGACCAGCGATAGGGGTATGCATTTCTTGAATGAGACCGTGAGGATCCTATTATCAGAGTTCATGGTGGCTCATCACAAGACTACGCCCTATCACCCACAAGCAAATGGAATTGCGTGAAGTATTCAACAAAATCTTTTGAGTCATACCACGACCAAAATTTGTGATGTCGAGAAGACAAGATTGGGATGAAAAGTATCGGCAGATTGTGGGCTTACAGGACAACGTATAAAAGGCTGAACAAAGCCATACCTTTTTAGTTAGTGTTTGGTGTAGAAGCTATTTTTCTAGTTGAATTCATGTTGCCTTCTTTATGAATAGGGTATGCGGGGAGGGCTAGCCGATGAACAAGCGTTGGAAGAAAGGATTGAGGAGTTAATGAAGTTGGATGAGAGATGATCACTTCGTAGGCGGAGCCAAATAACAATAAAAAGCAAAGCGAAGGCTTGGCATGATCACCACATTAGAAACAAGAAGTTTGAGGTTGGGCAGATAGTGTTACTATATGATTCTAAGTTTTATGCCATCTGGGAAGTTGAAAGTCCATTGGTTGGGTCCTTACACAATCTTGTACATCCTTGATTCGGGCGCATGTGCGATTCTGCTAGATGGGACAAAGTTTCCTAGACACTTCAATGGGAGTAGGTTGAAGCCCTACTATAAATAAGTCTTCTTGGTGTTTGTAAATAAGGTAGTTTTTCTAGTTAGTTTAGAATTTCCTTTATGCATTTTCCCTTTCTTGTGTTTCCCTTTCACGTTGTTGTTTTGTTTTGCGCCTTGGGTGCTAGTAACCTTATTGCTATTTTGGAGAATTTGTGAGTGCGTAAAGGACCGTGCATAATTTTAAGTGTGGGGTGGAGAAATGTGAAGGAGTGCATGATTAGAGTGCTAAGGAAGTTGTGTTGAAAAGCCTTGTTGAATGGCCCAGTTGAAAGAGGTGTATGAAGAGAAAAGATGGAAGAAGAATGGTTGGTGCAGGATAAGGCTACTTGTAGATCCCACGGACTAAAGGAGGAGAAAGTGCTTTAAGAAACATGAGGTAGGTAAGAGAAAAAAAATCAAGATAGAAGTTCCTTCGGTGCTGGTTATGCATGCGTAAGAGTCTCCTGTCATGTTGGATTGGTTACGCACCATAAGGTTGGAGGGTTTTTACGCAGGTTGGGTGCATGAGTGAAAGTGCTAAAGATGGAATTTGTTTGAAAAAGCCACATTAAATGGAAAAAGTACAGTGGTAGGTGAAGTAGCATTTAATGTTTGAAAAGAGAAAAGCTATAAGTAAAGGGTTGAGGCATTTTCATTTTCACTTTGTGAAATAAGAGAAAGAAGCGAGTTTTACAAACTAGGGTTTCTAGATTTGATCAAGTGAAGAACGATCTATGAGATTGAAGCATGAGCACACAGTTTGAGTTTGTACACCAGAAGGGGTTACACAGGTGTGAAATTTTTTTGTAAGGAGGCACCATCTTGTGGAATTTCTATCCCAGCTAGGGTTCGACAAACTAGGGCATGGGTTCAAGAGATTTTATATCACATATTTGAGATCGGAGGCTGGAAGAAGTGGAAGGACAGAGTAACAAGGAGGGAGTAAAGTGATAAAAGGACCTTGACAATGGCACCCAAGAAAGGAAAGGGCAAGGGCAAGGCCAAACAACAAGAACCTGATGTAAATATGAATGAAGAATGGTATGTGGAGATGCAATACCCAAATGGGGTAATGATGGGTAAGGAGTGGGAATCCCACCTGAGAAATGTGCCTGTAAGTGATTATAACCACCAAACAAACATGATCGAGAAGGAAATGGCACTAGAATTAGTGCGCCCCATGAGTAAATGAACACCAAAGGGCTTGCCAATCTATGATGATGATGTTAAGGTCAAGATGGGGAAGGCAGGGTTGTTGCAACTCTATGAGTTTCCCTATTTTGGAAAGCCAGAGCACTGTATCAATGGCTAATGTCACGGGTACATGAATATTACTTCCACTTTGTAGGGCACAAGATGCACGTTACTCCCCAACTCATCTCTCAGTTCACAGGCCTCATATGTGAAGGAAACAACTTGGAGGATGACCTGAGCGACAAGGAGGAAATTCAAGAGACCATCAACGAATATGCCTGCAAGAAGGGGTCAAGGTACTATGACATTTAGACATCAAGGACCCCGTGATGAAAATGGCTGCACATCTAGTAAAAAAATTGAATGGCTAGGAAATATGGATCCATGTCAATAAGCCTTGGTTACATGTTTGCAGAAAAATTGCGAAGGCACCATATACAACTTGTCTACTTACATCGTGGAGGAGATTGTTAGTTGTGTGAAGGAGGGGGATAGAATCCTTTTCAGCAATGTCCTCTTGACCATCATATTTTCAGATATTGGAGTTCCTGACGCACTAGACAAGTTTGTATGGGAGTACCCTACCGAGGATCCTTCGCCCGCAAAGAGATTTGAGAAGTATGCCTGTGACACAATGACAACACCCCACAAGGCGCGACTGGAGAAATGGTATACACGCCTAAGGAATGTGTTCGGGGTAGAGTGGAGAATTCCCGAGAAACTCCTAGTAGCCATTGAAGGGGAATCTAAATTCGTGGTATATCAACATTTCTACCTAGGCAGGTTCAGGCTGGTAGATGAATCATGGAGCCCTTGGTGCAAGCTTCCCTTCACGTTCACTGCTCAATACTTCCAGGTGGGAGTAAATATATTTAGGTAATCAAAGAAGCTAAAGTTGGAACTAGGTAGTCGAATTGGGAGCACGAGAGTTTTGGAAAAGGTTGAACTACCCTGCGGAAAGCGCACGTATGTGGAAAGGTACATGTCGCATGAGGTCTAGATGACAAGGCCAATAACGCTACCCATTGCAGGAGGATCCGCAGCATGCGTATACCTCCATATAAGACCAAAGTTTGAGAAGGGCACATACCTAGAGAATGATGTCTCCATACCTGATGATCCCATGGGTAGGAAGAATCCCGCGCCTAAGAAGAGGGGAAGAGAAGAAGAAGAAGCACCAAGAGTGTAGACTACTTAGACAATGAGCATGCCGACAATGAGCGCCAAGCCCAGTACTTACACGTGGAGAAAGAAGTCCCCGGTGAAGGAAAAGACACCAGAAGTGGAGGCACCTAGGCAACCACTCACCAAGGAAAAGTCACCTGAGGAAGAGGAAGAGGCCGAATCTCCTGTCAAGGAGCCACCTCTCAGGAAAAAGCAGAGGGTGGAAGAGGAAGCTGACTCGGAGGAGACCGATAGCTTGGAGAAGTACATGGGTAAAAGAGGAGGTGAGAGTGAAGAAGATGACAACAAGGAGGATGAGCCTGAAAAGACCAGGAGCCACATGTTTTCAACATGTACGACTCAGGAGAAGAGAGTGGGGAAGAGAAGTAGGAGTTCATATTCACGTAGTGCAAGGGAACCCAGGATGAAGAATGTGCCTGGGACATGGAAAGAAATGAGGAGGTTGGCGCGAGAAAAGTAGGAAGCTATAAGCTTCACAAAGGAGCAGATCATTGAGGTGGTAGAGAGAGAAGCAAAGAAAATGCTCGAGGCCCTGGTAGATCAAGAGTTGGAGCGCAACGCTGACATAGTGTTGGAGGAAGGAGAGGAAAACATTGATAAGGAGCATGACAACATGGGAGGAGGTCCCGCTCTAACAGTCAGTTTTCCCAAAGGTGTGTGCTTGGGAAGGAGGACCCTCGATACAGAACAAAGACAAGTGATGGGCTACATTAATGACTCAAGAAAGGTACTACGCACATGGTTCTAGAGCACAGTACCCACAGAAGGATTTTAGCCATGGGGTCATTTAAAAAGGAGGGCACGTACCCCAGAATGAAGAAGATTCTCTCTTGGTAATGTGAGTCCCACATTGACGAGCCAAACTTCGAAGTCTACCAAGGAGAGATCATCATAGCACCAGAGTCAAAGGGATCCAATCCCCTGGTAAATTCCCAAAAACTCTCAGATGAGCTGGTCTATAACACACTTAACAAGGTCTCGATCAAGATAGAGGCTAGGCTCTTCATGTGTAATGAAAGAATAAGGGTGTTATAGGAGAAACTAGGGAAGAAAGAAGAGGAGCTAGCGGGGAAGGCCAAGAGCTTGAAGTAGGAAGAACTGATCAGCACACAACTAAGGTGTGAGTTAAAAGATGAAAAGACAAAGGTGCAGGAGGTATACAAGAAGGTGGAGTCTATCAAGAGTGCCATCCTTTTAAAGCACCCAGACTTAGCACCACCTACACAAAAGTACTCATCCCTTCTAGAATGTTTAGAAGATCTAACACATGTCCTCACTATGGAGAGACAACCTTTGGCTTTGGAGTCTACAGAGGAAGTGGCTACGTGCTTAAAGGAGGAGGATAGGTTGAAGGTGGTAGCACTCATTACCGAGTACAGCCAGGTGCTTGCAGAAGTTAAAGTCATTTCCCAATCTGCTAAGGCCACATATGATACTTGTGTAGATAGGGATAAGGTAGCAAGCTCCTTGGTTGCCACACTCAAAGTCGAGCTGAAGGAGTTCCAAGAGAAGAACAAAGGAAACAGGGCAGAGAGGGACAAGGTTCTTGCCAAAGTGGAAAGAAAATCTGAGGTGATTGAAACATTAAGGAGTTCAATCAAGGCCCGACTAAAAGAACTATATCCTCAGATTACCAGGAGGATGGACATGCTCGAAGACCTAGGAAAGGAGATGGAGAAGATCATTGACACCTTGGGCACCTAGGGAATCGGCCTAAGTTTTGATGAGGTGAGCATCCTAATCAGCAACCTCTGTCAGAAGGCACAGAGTGAGGTCAACATATGGAACAAGCTAGAGGTAGACTTACGAGAAGGATTTTCCCAGCTTGCTGAGTTGATGCCCCCCCATTCTTCATTCTTCCCCAATTCTTTCATTCCTTTATTCTTTTACAAAATGTAAGATTACACCTTGAGGTAGTCTACATCTTGGTTAAGTGGAGTGTTTCCACGGATGGAGAATAGGCATAGTGTGGGGTGATGTTGGACCCCTGGAATATTGACCAAGTATGAAGATGCGTAGGCATGTAATGTCCCAGTTATGGAATGGCGCGCAAGGAAAAAGCATGCAAGAGAAGGGTCTAAGGAAGCACATAGCACGCGCGACATGAAAAAGTATCGGGACTTAGTCATTTTTGATGTCTGGGGTAGAACACATGAAAAGCATGACCGGTTGTGCGTGGATAAGATGCTAGCCTGGTGCAATAGGTTGGCCCAGGAAGGAGCATGCCTGATGGAATCTTCTAGAAGAACATCATGGGATAAAGTAGAAATCTTAGGCATGGAGAAGCATGCTTGTATGGAGGACCACATTCGGACACATAGCACCGGATCCGAGGGTGTTGGAGGGCGAGTTGGCAGTCTAGAAAAGCTATAAATACAAGTGCCTAGAGAGATGGAGATATACCTAGAAAGTGAGTGGAGCTCTGCAGAAATATTATGAGGACTCTATCAGTGAATGGTTATATTCGGGAGAGAATGCATTAGGCTTAGGGGTTGTAAATTTTCTTTTGGGTAGCTTAGTTACATTAAGTCGGTCTGATGCATGACTACGATCTCCGCTTCTCTCGTGACCCTCTATAATGGTTCCATGGATGTAATAAGGTTGCATGTTATAATAAATACATGAATATCAATGATTCTGATGCATATTTCTCTCTTATGAGTTCTCTTTCCTTTCATGCTAAGTATGGATGCTTGTATGTTTCTTTCTGTCACAATACATGTTATGGATTCTATTAAGCACTCAATCTGAAATGACTGCAAGGATCTAGAGGCCGTTCTGAGCCCTATGATTTTTGTATGTCCTAAACTCCCCTTCTGAAATATCTTACACAAATCATAGATGATGTTTCCCACTAAAATCACATAAAAGAGAGACTCGGTACCCGTGCGTGCCTCGGTGAGTGCTCAACTTTCAGTTGGGTGATAGGCCGACGTGCATGGGGTTCCTTTCTTTTGTGATAGGAGTAAAAATGACTACAAAAATTATACCCAATATACCATCTCGCACGCGCTCCCAAAATTACCATCCATGAGACCTACATACCCTATCTCTGACGGGGTCACCCATTGCGTAATGATAAAATAATTAAATTAGTCTCCTCTCGAAGATGTCTTTGTATGATCTCATTTAGATTTCTAAATCCCAAAGACAAGCCCTTATCAAGTTTTTACAATCCATTAGAGTTCTACCTAATGACCCCATAACAGTAGCCTTGATTATCACCCCTCACAATGTGGCCTTCCTAACATAATCAACTCCTCCTTCTACCCCCATGACCCCTCCTCACATCACCACCCTTAGCTTCTCTAAAGAGGAGATTGTACCTCTCCAGTCAGATGACCTTAATCTTGCACTATTCATTTTTGTCTATATTGATAACATACATGTACGACGCATCATGATTGATGGTGGTGCTAGCATTAACATCATCTCCTCCCACACATACAATCAAATGCATATTCCTTCTAACTATATGCATAATAACCTAGTTATGCTACACTCCTTTAATGACGCCATCACCTCCACCCTTGGCACTATTATCCTTCATGTTTGCATAGGCCCTCACATTGTCCTGGAACTATTCTATGTCTTAGAGGGGGAGTTCCAATATAACCTATTACTCGGTAGACCTTGGATTTGCGTCATGGGTTGTGTCCCTTCAACTTTACACCGTTGTGTAAAATTCAAGCATGAAGGACATAATTACACCATCCCGCCAAACCATCGCCATTTAAGACTTGTAACATGTTTACACCGACCTAACGATGTACTTGTACCCATCAAGACATCTCACATCGCGCCCCCACTTCACCTTTACCCATAAGTGCATCCACCAAGGCTGCCATTGCCTCTCCCACATCTAACCTTGATATTCCTACTACCGCCGTATCCTCTACAACTGACTCATCCACTTCCCAATCATCTAGCAAGTCATCTATCCCTGTTACCCACATATTGACCACTAATCCCTTAGAGGGTGTTTTTCAACACCTCACTCTGGGAGAGTACCGCCTATATAATATCGACACATTCTTCACCCCGCAAGAGTATGGGAACTTGCGTCAGCACCATAGTTATGACTACTATGTAGGTGAGGTTTTTCCTTATGGTCATCCCCACCTTCAAACTAATATAACATATGGAGGACTTGATATTGCAACTTATTCATCCAAACCTCCATCCCAAACATGACCATTTTCATCTGACTTACACTCCCTTACTAACCACCGCTTCGCTCACACTTTCCTCCACCATTGTGCATGGAAAGGCTTTGGCTTCATTTTTTATGAATAGGGCCGCCATACTGTCATCTCCTATACCACCCATAAACACAATGACCGTAGTGGCATTGGATTTAACGCACCACCTCCTAAGAAGGCTCGTGTTAACCTCATTGAGGAAGACAAACCTTCTCCACCTCATTCACCCACATCACCATCTTCACCCACAAAGTCCATAGATCCCGAATCTATTCCTCCTAACTTTTTTTTTTCGTAAACACAATTTCCCTGGGACCTCTAACCTATCAACGTGATGGCAAGGCTCCCTCTTCTCTCCCATTCCTGTATCTTGACATGATCGATGACGATACACCTTCTATTAATGTCGTTCAATGTCAGGATGATGAGTCTATCCTCACCTACCTTGGTGCGGAAGATTCTTATATTCACCGATCGTTACCATCGAAACATAAACCATGTTGAACAAATCGACCATTGAAATCAACATTAACACTCAAGATGACCCACATATTCTAAAGATAGGACAATCTTTAGATGCTAATGAAGCAAGAAAAGTTTACCTCTTTCCTTCAGGACCATAACAACACTTTTTCCTGGTCCTATACTGATATGCTTGGTATTGACCTAAAAATCATGGTCCATAATATCGTAACCATTCTTGATGCCAAACCCATCAAACAAAAGCTACGGAAAATGCATCCTCACATTGATCTTTTGGTCAAAGAAGAGCTTCAATGCCTTCTCTCAGTTTCCTTCATCCTACCCATCGACTAACCCCAATGGATTTATAACATCGTTCCTATCACAAAGGCAACAGGGGACTCGCATTTACATGGACTTCCATGACCTCAACCTAGCTTATCCCAAAGACAATTTTCCCCTACCAGGCATTGACCAACTAGTTGATCTCACCACTAGCCATGAAATGATATCACTCATGGATGGTTTCATGGGTTATAATAAAATATTAATTGCTCAAAAGATCAACACAAGACTTCCTTCATCACCCCTCGGGGAATTTCTGCTATCGAGTCATCCATTTTGGCCTTAAAAACATTGGTGCCACATACCAACGAGCTATGACTTACATTTTCCATGACATCATGCATCACATATTTGAAGATTACGTAGATTATCTTCTTTCCAAATCAAACATTGAGTCGAACACCTAACTATCCTTAAGGTCATCTTTGACCGCCTCATCAAGTATTGTGCTGTTTTTAACCAAAGAAGTGTGTCTTTGGAGTAATTTTAGGAAAAATCCTTGGTTTCATCATTTATTTGCATGGCATATAGGTTGATCTCGCTAAAGGAAAGGCTATTCTAGAAATGCCTCCACCTACTAATCTTCATCAACTTCACATCTTGTAAAGTAAGTTGCAATCCATTTGTCGTTTTATCTCACATCTTTTCGACTCATCAACTGTTTTATCATCTTCTCAAGAAGGACGTTTCATTCAAATGGGATGATGAAATCCATAAAGCCTTTGAGGCCTTAAGACAATACCTTCTTCAACCACTAGTTCTCATTCCTCCTAAGGATGATCAACCCTTTTACCTATGTATTTCCGCCACTGACCACTCTTTAGGTTTCATACTTGCTCATCGCAATGAGCAACACGAGAGAGAAAGTGATTTATTACATAAGTAGTACCCTTCTCGGACTATGAAACTAGATACACCCACAAAAAAATCTACTTAGCCTTAGTTTTCTTCACCACCAAAATTTTCCATTACCTACTCAACCACAAAACCTTCGTCATTACCAATATCGACCCCTTACATTACATGTATGCCAAACCCTATCAAAATGAATGTGCCACATGTTGGTGATGCTTCTGCAGAACTTGACCTTGAATTCATTCGTCAAAAGTCCATCAAGGGCCGACTATCAATGACCAACTAGCGAGACACAACCCTTCCCAAGAATTAACCCTCTAACTTTAATTTCCCAGAAGAATCCATAGCTACCCTCTCCTTAGATGAACCCAATTACCAAATGGCACTCTTCTTTGATGGCTCCAAGTGTCATCATGGAGGTGGGGCTGGTGTTATCCTCATCCATCTTGATGGTGAACATATGCCTTTTATTTCAAACTAGATTTTGATTGTACTGAGACAATATTTCCGAATACGAAGCACTCATATTAGGTCTCCAGGGCTGCTTATGCCTTAGATGTTAAGTGAATCAATATCTTTGGTAATTCCTAGTTTTTCGTAAACCAAGTCAATGGTATATACCAATGTCGTAATGAGATACTTCAACAACATAAAAATCACGTAGATATACTTTTGACCACCTTTGAATGTTACGAACTTCAAATCACCCCAAGTGCTACCAATAAATTTATGGATACCATGGCCTACTTGGCTTCTCAGATACCCGTTCACCTGCGACTCTAAAATCTTTGTCACAATACAAAGGTTACAATCACCCTCTTATTTAGCTTGTGAGGTCTACTCCATCGAAACTGTTGCACATGACCCACGTGACCTTTGGTACAAGAAATTTACATACAATCTTTCCCTTTCCATTTTACCCGCCGATCTCACTTGTAATGGACAACATGCCTTTCTTAAAAGTGTCTCTCATTATGTCATCATGGGTGGTATCCTTTATAAGTGTGGCTTTGATGGTATTCTCTTATGATGCCTTACAAGTTATGAAATTCCCTACACCATCAAGGAAGTCAACGATGAAATTTGTGGAGGTGACTTTAGTGGTTTAGCTGTCGAATAACACATTCATCATCTTGGCTATTATTGGCCAAACCTAAACTACGAATATTGTGACTATGTCAAATGTTGTGTGAAATACCAGCAACATGATAATCTTCATCACACACCCAGTCATGCCTTGCAGGTCACATGAGACCTTTGGCCTTTCTCTCAATGGGGCTTGGATCTTGTTGGCAAGATCAATCCCCATTCTTCACAATGCCATCAATGGATTATAATTGTTACTAAATATTACACTAAATAGGTAGAAGCCATCCCCCTCATTTCTACAAAAGATGCAAAAATATGTGAATTCATTAAAAATCACATCATTTATCGCTTTGGTGTTCCTCATCATCTCATCACTGATAATGGAAAGAAATTCAAAAACAAAACCCTACATAAATTGTGTGATGCTTTTAGAATCCAACTCAGTTTCTCGTCACCTTATTACCCACAAACCAATGGCCAAGAAAAATCAACCAATAAAACCTTGAACAAAATTCTTATGAAAGTAGTTAACGATACTGACAAGGATTGGCATTCACACATTCCTTTTTCCTTATGGGCTTATTGCACTAGTATTCACACTTTGATAGCTGCCACACCTTTTTATCTAGTCTATAGTACTATGGATGTCTTGCATCTCGAGGTCCAGATTCCATCTCTCCATATCTCACTACAAGACATGCTCAACGACGATGAATTTTTCAGGATTGTTTGGCGCAACATGAGTTATTAGATGAATGCCATCTCAATGCTCTTGACTATATCCAAATTTACCAAAAACGTATCAAACGTTCCTACAAAAACATGTCCACGAATGAACCTTTCGGGTTGGTGACCTTATATTGAAGGAAAATCAACATGTAACCAAAGAAGAGAAAAGTAAACGGGAAATTTTTCTCCTAATTGGCTTAGGCCCTATATCGTTACCCATGCCTATGGATAAGGTGTTTATCATTTATCTTCACTTGAAAGTAAACCCAAACTTGATCCCCTCAATGCCTTACATATTTGACCATTGTATTGTTGAAATCAAGTCTTATATCACTTTTTGTCAATTGATTGCTCGTCCCTTGAGCATTGTTCACCTTCCATATTACCCGTTTTTGAGGATCAACGATTAAAAAAGCATCATGTGTTTACTTGTTACCTTTCATCCTTATCTTCAATATGAGTACCATGGCTCTACTCATAGCATGATTCTCATGTATACTTTTTCTTCTTAAAAAAAAAAGATGGAATCCCATGGTCATTCATCACTCGAAACTACCTCTTTCATAGTTAACCTCTACGTGCTATGGTTTTTTCTTCTAAATAAGAACCTAATCTTCCTCTACAGTATTTTCCATGACTTAAAATGTCTAAAAACAAAATGGGATTCAAATCCTTGAGTCAAACTTCCAAGAAAAAGATGAATCTCTAAAAAATGGACATCTCTTCTCTCTATCTAGATGCTATAAATAGACTACTACCTTGAAGGACAACTATATAAAGTCATTGCAAAATTACAATAAAAATATCCAGAAGCTTCCCGCATCGATCATCTTCATGAAGACCTCAAGGAGATAATATACTCGTCCCATATAGAATTCCCACATTGATCAGTTTATTAAAAAAATGACAAAATGAAGAAAATGATAAAATTTTCATCATGGACTTACCTATTTTTGATCTTGGGTTTCGTGCTAAGAAAAACATGTTGTCTTACGCTAAGTTACACTAAACCACCCACTCTTACCTCATTTCCTTTTCATCCTAATTTCCTCTCTACTCAAGGGACTCACCGCAACTATGACATTTTGTGATCATATGACCTTCTTCACCTTTAGAATAGTCCATTATGCAAGGCCTTTAGGGTCTTGCGTTCATAAGCCCATCGGGGTATGGTAGACTCATTAGGTTTCTTATCAATTAAGCAACTCTTTTTCCATGTCTTACCATTCACCTTCCTCATTACTTATTGATTATCCTATACAAGACTAGATCATCAACACCTATATTTAAAACAACTCAACCATGCCTATGACCTAACTCACTGATGCCTATGACCTAAATCACTCAGGCCTATGACATACATTCAACCATGCCTATAACCTGAATCCATCATGCCTATGACCTAAACTCAACCATGCCTAAAAATTCACCACCCATCCCCCTAATTCATCATATTCTTCCCTAGCTTATGGGATAACTACATCAGCCTGAGGCCCCTTTTCACTAGGGCTATGTAGGCAAGAATTTGAGGGCATAGAGCCCTTGAAGGTTAGTTCAGCCATTCTTTACCTTAACCAATTTTCCCCTTCATTTTTGCTATTCACATCTGACCTTAGTTTGTTTCCATTTTATATCAACACTTGGAAACTTAAACCATCACATGCATATACATCATCATTTATTTCCCATAACCTATAACCCAACTCCATCATGCCGATAACCTGACTCCATCATGCCTATGACCTGACTCCATCATGCTATGACATGAGTCCAACAAGCCTACCTAACCTAACTCAACCATACGTACAAGCCCAACCTACCCCTACATTTCCTTTGCTATGTCTTAGGAGTTGTTATTTTACCTATACCTTGGCCTTACCTATGCCATGACCTATTTTCCTGAACTTAACCTACTTGGTGTGACCATTGAACTTATGTACTTGTTATACCTTGTGATTTTGTTACCTATGTTGTTTTAGCCTACCAACCATACCTTTCCTATTGTCATTCTGTTTATCCCAACCAAACCTTTGGTGTACCAGATCATACCAAAACATTCTTACACCTAACCTCTGTTGTGTTTCTCAACCACATCCTATACCTTGGATACCTGAGTCATTTCACCCTTGTTTGGATAAGCCTATCAAACTTGGATGATGTAGAGTTTTCAAGCTCTTAAACTTGGTATCGTGTTACAATCTATATGTTTGTGTGTGTTCTATTTCCTTTACCCATTACCTGATTTTGACCACAACCTACTACCCATTACCCGAGTTGGCCATCACCTTTTCCCTCAATACTCAAACCATTTTCCTACCTATCTTCCCTACCTACACCTTCATCAAACCACTCAAATATTCCGTCTTACACCTCATCGATTGCCTAGTTTGAGGGGGATCACCTTCACCCACACACGGGGCAATCACTTCCCGATTTTGTTATTGTCACTTACCAATACAAGCTACACAACAAAAGGGGAAAATGTAGAAACCAAAATTGGGTTACAATCCCTTGGTCCCCATTTGAATAACCAACTCAAACACATTCACCTAACCATGATCCTTATACCCCACATTAATATTATTTTAATTACTTACAATTAAATTAATACTCATCCTCACCCCATTTATTAATTTAATTACTTTAATTAAATGGATGCACACCTCACCTAGCCACCTCACCTAGACACCTCACCATAGACCTATTCATAGCATGCTTCCATAAATAACTAAGACTTAGCCTTACTTACCTTAATGAACTAGGACTTAGTAGAACCATAAAAGCACATGCCTATTCTCCCTCTAACAACTTTCATGCATATCTAAGAGAAAGCGATCCATTTAGACCGGGACAAATGAACAAAGCTGGAAAAATGATAGCTAGGATTTACTATTTTAGGAAACCTAGGATATCCCACCTTAACGGACGCGGTCAACCCGAAATTAACACTGGTAACCCTAAACCACTTTGTTGGTTACGATATAACCATTTTTGTAACCTTGTTTAAGAGGTTGGCCACATTCTTGAATTTTTTTAGCAAAGGGATATTTACATGCAAGCAAGAACTAGAGCTCTTTTACACATCCAAGTAGCCATAGCTAACATCAAGATAGATCCAGAGGTATTGCTCTCACGGTAGCATTCCGGGAAGCACCACTGCATGAAACAAGCTCCATCCCACCGATCAATCATCACCACCACCTAGCCATTGGACCTGCAACATCAGTAAGTGCATTTATCACCTGTTTCATTTCATCCTTGTTTTTTTTTAAAGGTTTTTGTCATCTCTGTTATCATTTTCTATTAGCATCTCCATTCTTCCACCATTCACTTTCTTGAAAACTCAACCTTTCTCCACCACACCATTTGATCATCTATATGCAACCTTTATACATCTCTAAGTGTCCCTAAGATCCCCACACACCTCAAAGCATTCCCGTTTTTACCTCTATCTAACCTTAGACCAATTTCCACAATTAGGTCTCATTAAATTATTATTATCTTGACCGTACCAATGTCGGTTATCCATGACCATCGTCGGTTCTCCTTGAACCATCATCAGTTATATATGACTGATACTAGTCTCTGTACTTGGCCATCCTATCAATAACAAAACCTAATAATCTTCACCCAAATAACTGTCGACCCAAAATCGACCCTATCCAAGACAAGAACCACGACCAACTACCCCACTTCCAGATCCAATTATAACGTAGCTTGTTATATTCGATTTTCTTATTGTATTTGAATGAAATACCTAAATCATATCAACTATAGTAGGACTTTGTTTACTTACATTATTTCTCGCATTAAGTTGTATTAAATAGTGGATTGACAACCATCTAGGAAGTATTGTACTTCCCGAATCTATCACACACTAGGTAGTCAACTACCATATATTGTTTAACTCTCTTTTTGTGGTCTTGTTTTCTATTCCAGGTAGTTCCTCCTAGCCAAAAGGAAGCTCTCACAGTCAACATTGGATCGAGAAGTCAGAATGCACACACAACCTTCAAACCAACCATTGCAATAGGTATTCCTCCTCAACCCATAACATTATTTATTTCATCACATTCAAAACCTAAAGAAAATGGTGAAACAATTATTCTACCACTTCATATGCTTATACAAGGTATTAATGACTTATAGCGCTTGATGATTTGTGCAAAACACAAACTCTTTAAGAAAAGCTGATGATGTTAAGACTTCTTCAATGACTATACTATTGCATAGAATTATTGATCATAAACACTGTAATTCTTCCTTGAATCATTCAAATTCTCACTATATAAGACAATAAGTATGTGTTCCCAAGTCAATATTACACTAATGGCTATGCCACTAACATCACAATAAAGCTAAAATAATTTTACAAAATATTGAAATGCCATGACTAGTTGTTCTATTCTTCTTCTCTTCAACTCTATAAAAATATTTTTCATTCCTATGCTCTAGAAAAAAATAGTCTTATCCTCCACATGGCCTATTAAATCATTGTGCATACACCATTGAAGTTCTTGATGAACTTACAGTAGAAGTTAGACAATCCATGAAAAGCTGGATGCCTCATAAGAATTCCTTGGTGAATTCAAATCCATAATTGTGCATACCTTTTAGGTCAACCTTCAATCCTTCTCTAGAAATCACAAATCCTAGATATACTAACTATTCTTGCATAAAATTATAGCTCTTTATATTAAAAAACAAATTCTCTTCCTATAGTCTCTATAAAACTTCCTTGATATGTAGAAAATTATCCTCATGCATCCTACTAAAAATTAGAATATCATCTAGGTACATGACCACAAAATTTCCTCAAAATGATACAAGACTTGATTCTTCAAACTTATGAAAATTATTGGTACATTACTCAATACAAATGTCATCAAATCCTCTCATATAATCCTTCTTTAGTCTTAAAATTTCTCTTCCATTCATATCCTTCCCTCATGCGAATATGATGATATCATCTCTTCAGATAAATATTACAAAAATACTTTTCCTAGACTCAAACAATCCATAAGTTTACTATGCATGGAATTAGAAACATGTAATTGATGGTGATTTTTATGGTTCTTTACTTAATACACATATACCACTCAACACTTTTCTTCGGTGTTATAATTTTCGGCATTTCACATAGGATTAGAATCTCTTTAATGATCCCCTATTGAACAACTCTTAGAATTAATATTCTATTTTTGCATTCTCATGTTATTATTCTTTAGGCTTTCTTTTTGGAAAACTTATCTTGGAATTAAATCCATGTAGTGACTAATGTCTCTTACAAGTGGTAACCCTTGAGGTAACTCACTAGAATTTTTTTGAAAACTATTCCAACATTCCCTTGAACTATGATGATATTGTTTCTTCTCCTTTTTCATATTTTCATGCATTCTCTTTTCTTTGTCCACACTATTAGTGTAAAGCATGCACTATCCTACATCATTTCACACAAGAACTATTTACTTAAGAGTGAAAACACTTTTGGTGTTGCTTCACTCTTTTCACAATGGATTCAAAATATATTTCTTTCTATCCTTATCCATTATGTATCTTTTTGTAGCCATCATCTTGTGTATTTTAGTTGAATTTCCAATCCTTTCCAATTAGCACATGACATGTGTCCATAGCCATGATTTCATACATAATTTCAACTTCACATGACTTCCAATATCAAAATTTACCAAACATTGTTCCTTTACCAACAATTGGTTTCCTATATGTAACCATGAAACACGATATATATTCATATGCTTAATCCTCTTCAATTTTAGTTTATCCACATTTTCTTTCACCACCAAATTATTGGTGTTCCCGTTGTCTACAATTAATTTGTAAACTTTTTCTCCTAGCTTACATGTCATCATAAATAGACTTATCCTATTCTCAAGCTCAATCTCTTATTTTCCTAGTTTCAACATTATGCACTTGAACATTGTCACCCCTTTGGAACTTATCAATCCAACTAATTCTTCTTACACAATGTGCACACTTTGGTTACCATCATTTTGGTCATTCGGGTACTCATTTTCTCTATACAATGTTTCTCCACACATGTAACAAGTGCCATAAAATCCATGACCTCTTCGTTGAAATGCATGACCACCTCCTCGAGATGTTCCTTCAATTTGTTTAGTCGAACATGGAATGCATCCATCTTGAATAGAATTATATCTACCTTTAGTTTATCTACATTCCTACATGGAATTTCCTGTTCCTCGCTTAGTGCTCTATTGTTTATGAAATAATTTCTCCTCGACCTTTAGAGCATAGTGATGGGATTATTCCATATAATGGACATGAAACATATTGATTTCATCCCGAATTCTAACTATGTACCTTGATATTTTCTCCACATGTCCCATAGTAATGGTGAGTCAATAATATTCCTTAGTGTATTCCTTCATATTAGCATCTCTCTATCGCAGTCCTTGTAACCTCCTAAAAAAATTGATTTGGTAATATACAAGAAAACACTTTTCCTTGGGATTTGCTACCATCTTATCCCATGTATTAATATTCTAATTTCCACATAGCACTCAGTTAGTTTAAATATTTTACCACCAAATTAATGCATGACCTTTCAACTTCATGCACCCAAAATTGAATTATGAGGATATTCCATCTCTTCATGTTCAAAATACCTTCCATATCTTCGTGTTCAAAATACCTTCCATCTCTATTATCCAATCCAAAATCTCTTTTGGTTCCAACATATCAGAATATCCCCATCTTATTAATTGCATGAAACAATCTATCCTCATAACCATCGTGCAATTCCTTTTCCTTTATATTTACATTTGCAATCACATTGACATTCTTCTCTCTTTGTTGCATGGGTTTACCTTCATCTTCACTATTGTCCTCCACGATAAAATATTAGTGGTAATGAATTCCATGGATTCCAAGAAAGCTTATATACTCACATCATTTTAGTCAACACCTCAACCCTCGTGCCCTAATTTTAGGATCATATATTCCTCTAGTTTGTCATTTTAATATTATTTTTCTTTTTATTTCTCTAAATTTATGATCACAATCTTTACAATATTTTACCCAACAATCCTCTTAGTGAAAGATGCTTCCAACAATATTTTACCCAAAATTAGTACTATAGAAAGATGTAAACCCTTATTTTGTCACTTCTCTCTCACACCTTCTACCCAACAATCACTGTTGGAAGATGTCTGCAATGATTTTCTACCCACACCCACAAATGTGGGAAATTGTAGGATTTTTTGTTCTTCACCTCAAGGAAAGCAATCCTTGCTCTGATACTAAATGATGTGAATGGGGTTGTAGGATTATAGTGAAATATGGCCTCAAACCTTGCAACCCTTAAAACATACACCAAACAATACTAAAATTAAAAAAAACATGCATAGAAAAAAATCTCAAATGAACATATCTTTAAATGAAAAAAAAGCAATGAGATATATAATCCTATAAATAACAACATCAGACCAGTCCACAAATGATTAAATATTTATATTTATCTCCTCGCATGTCACAACCTCATCATTCTTTCTCTTTTAAATGATCCTTAATCTTACATCACACTCTATATTTAAGCTCGAGTTCACTTCTCAAACTTGAACTACTAATCTAAGGAAATTATCTCTACTTATATAGCTATTTATGCCACCTCTTAACACTCCTCATTATATTAAAATAAAATAAAATGATCTAACCCAATATAGACCCAAACATAACTAGTCAACATTTCCTATAAATTATGCCTTAAATCAATCAATTATTCTAAGTTCGCGGCTCAAATTCTATTACACGAATAATGTTTGCACACTAGATAATTACACAATAGACAAAACACGGCTCATAAGAGTTGTGAACTCTACAAACATTATGTAAAGGACTTGTGCACTTCACATATTGCAACACAAGACTCCATGACCATTTATAAATGTATATCTTCACTATGAAACCTGAGAAAAATAACAAAATGCTCTACAAAATGTAAAAATGACTAACTCCACTATGAACTATTTTTCTTTGACATGAGATTTCATGTGAGCTCAAATTATCTGTGTCACTTAGACTAACTAATTATAAAATGTGGAATGCATGAGGAACAACATCATCAACAATATTAGTATCATTAAATGTAATAACATGTATATAATGTTTATCAAATGTAATTATATCAATCACATAATCAAGTGGATGATCATATGTAATAGGATGAGGTTGTGCTCTATAATTTTGATGTACTATAAAGTAATCTTAGAGATAAAATTCATATGATAAGGTATTGGGTAATATAATATATTTAGCTTAAATTATCATTGATAAGCTTATATTTCTTAGGAGGAGAGTCAAATTATATTTCATTAGAATCAATATGGTCTTGTATTACATGTGTTTAACACTTAGTTAAATTTTAGGTCAATTTAATTAGGTGTGGGATATATTAGAGTTGATTTACAAATCTAACAAAGATGCAACAAGATAAGAACTAATTTAGATTTACAATTGAGATCAGATAGGAATAATTAACATATAATAAATCAAACTAACATAAAATCAAAAGCATGAAATGAAAGTATAGAAACAAGATTACTGATGGTTTATGAAGAGATATTGGGGGTGTGAAATATAGAAACAAGAAGAAATAAAGTAGAGAAACCCTTGCAAATTGACTGGAACTTTGTCTACACTTGGGTCGAGGATTCTACCATTAGGTCGGGACCATATCATATGATCTATCCCCTTCTGTACATTGTCTTATACATACTTTGAACCTAAATTTGTAACTTTATGGGTTGTTTTCCTTCCTTGATTTATCTATCAATTTTAAACCCTAGTTGTCACAAACGTCACAAATCTCGTTGAATGGATTGATCATCCTATCAAACCCTAACCAAGGGTGAATATTTTTGTGAAAAAAACATTAGAAGGGTTGTGGGAACTATTGTGTAGCACTAACATATATATATATATATATATATATATATATATATATATATATATATATATATATATATAAAATTTGGTAATTTATTTGACCATGTTTGCTTTGAGTTGGCTCTTGCTGAAAAAAATTGAAGAGAAGATATTTGGATACTTGTAGATGAGAGATATGACTACCTTGACCTAGTTTTGTAGCTTTAGACCTGATTTAGGTGTTTCCTAATGATTATAGATGTGTAATTCTAGGATTTGGGGAACTTTGTATACGTTTTGCAAGTGTAAAAGTGAATGCTTTAGTGCATTACCTTAGGAGTTCCACATTAGAAAATGAGGTATTCTTACTTATATAAGGTTATGAATATTATTTTTGTAAGAAAGGCCAACCCAAATGAAGTAGAAGACCTAACAAAATATTTAAATTTGAAATTATTGTTAAAAGACATATCGGTCCAAGACCATACAAATATATCAAGACTATATGGTAAAGCTCGACTGGACTATACGATATTGGAAAAGAGCCACAAATATGCCAAATGAAGTTTTGATTTGTTAAAGTGGAATTTTTCTATGGATTTTGCACATTACATTCTTATATTTTGTCGACATATCAATGTGAAAGGATAAACAAGCTAAAAATGGACCTTAGAAAGTTATAAGTTGGAATAGATAAGTGGCATTTTTCATAGCAATAGTGCATAGTCAAATCAAGGGCTACCAAAGTGTAAATTGCCAAATTTGAGTTTCTACATTTCCCCCCTTTAAGTATGAAATTAAAAAAAAAAAAAAATCTTAAGGAAAATTAAACTTTGAGTACGTAAACACAATTTGCCTTTGCTTAAAATGTTTATTTTGTAGTTGTGTTGTTGTGTGTTGGTGTTGGAATGCTCCATGATGAAACTTGGAACATATGATGTAGTCAATGTAAATGATAGATAATTGACCATAAATTGAATATAAATTGTAATGAGAAAAATATTTGTATTTATAGATATGTAAAGTGAAGAAGGAAATAATATACTTTTTTCCTTGTGCTTTACTCATGCTCTAAGATTTGTATTTTTTAAATTTCATTGATGGATTGGGGATGATCATTCCTCAATCAGTGCCAAGTAGAAACGAGGTGTTTGGTGTATGAAGCCCAACATGGAAATGTGCAAGAGAAAGAAGAAGAAAGAGGTATAAATGCACCCTTGTAAAAGGAAGAAGACCATGTATCAAAGCTATTCAACAACTCTGGTATCTTACACTTAAATTGTAATAGGAGAGGAATAACTAGCCATGAAGATCTAATCTATTTCAATTCCTTCCATAACCCCATGGATCTCAAAGTTGTAGTCAAATCTAGACACAATTTTACAAATAAGGACATACAATAAAAAAGAGAATAAGTGCCCCCAAACTCTCCCCATATGTTGAGTATGAACTAAAATAAACACTAACATGTGTTGAAAATGTGCTAACAATATTTAACAAAGAAGGAAATCCATGCCCCCAAGATTTTTGAAAATGAAACTGAAATTAAGTGTTGGTGAGAAGAAGGAATGAAAAATTTCATGCCCCTTGTACTAATCTAAACTAAGTAATTTAAGTGTGAAATATTGTAGAAACCCTAGGTATATAGCTTAAAAATTTAAAAATGTTGAAAAACCTATTGAAATTGTCCCCATAAAGAAATATATGAGGGGGTCGATATTTTACCATACGGTCTTGATCAAAGTGTATGGTTTTGACCTTGTGTTGTTTTCCCAAAACTTTATGTAATTGAATTTTCGGGTGCATGTACCCTATCCGTACTTGCATCTACCCATAGAATTGTGTTTATGTCTACTAAAAGTGTAAAATAAACCTAGATAGATGCCCCCTCTTTTGAGGCATGTGTGAAAACCATGTTTGAGCATGTTCCTCAAACAAACTAGATGTGCAAAATCGGTGTTTGAAAAATGTGTAAATTGTTAAAGAGGTGGCCGCTTTAGAGAGCCTATACTGTAAAATGAAATGTGTTTCCACATGATGGCAATCATGGCATGTAAGAAAAACATTCGTAGTAATAAAAAAGGATAATAGTAAAAAAGTAACTAGTAAGATCAACGCATGTAGAAAAACACAAACAACATCAATGCAATCGGTGGAAAATAATGTCATACAAGAGCATACAAAAGGATTTTTAGGCCTGCAAACATGGAACATCCATGGTTTCACAAAGAAAATCAGGGCATGTAGTTCTACAAATGAGAGTAATAAATTACAAACAAGGTAGGCATGATGCCATAAACATGGAACTCCCACGGTGTTGTAAGAAAATCAAAGCATGTGGGCCATAATCAATAAATAACACACACACAAGCATGTATACATGAAACAAGAGTGGAAAACATAATA
This sequence comes from Taxus wallichiana var. yunnanensis, assembly GCA_018340775.1. Lineage (NCBI taxonomy): Eukaryota > Viridiplantae > Streptophyta > Pinopsida > Cupressales > Taxaceae > Taxus > Taxus wallichiana. Next base: position 689,787,651 of record CM031234.1, on the reverse strand, counting down.
ATATGATGTAGTAATTAGAATAGGGAAATATGTAAAATAAGAGATGTCAACGCTACCAAAAACTCATGTTTTAGTACTATTAGTATGAAAATAAGCAAGTACAATGTATATAATTGAGCATAAATGAGGAAGTGAAAATGAACTATAATAGAACAATAAAACTTGTAGAATGTGGAGGTATTTCCCCAATGATGAGAATGTAAGGAGACATGAGTGCTCCTATAAGTGTGTACCAATCCATGTTTCATGTATCCATCTCAATATACCAAGTGAACGCATGTGTGTAAATAGATAAAACATGTTATTTATCAAACCAAAGTGACAAACAACACATATAATGTAAAGTTCCAATAACTTAATTAAAATTTACATATCCTAATTTTTATTTTTACAAATATATGAATGTTTTTGTATTATCTTAGTGCATAGATATGTACAAAAAGTATGTGAAGGAATGGAGATAAACAAGATAAATTTGTAATATTATCTTAAATGCCTCGCATTCATGGGATTCTTCATGGGCCTGCCATCAAGCTTAGCTAGATGATAAAAATTGGGGCCAATTCGTGTGGATATAGTATATGGTCCTATCTAATTTGATTTGAAGTTACCTTTTAATTTCACCTTGGAATTTTTATTCTTTTAATTTCATTTAAGAACCAAATCACTTACTTGAAACTTGTGGGTATGTACATTTGTATAGTAAGTGTGTTTGGTGCGTTTTGATACATAAAAAAATGGTCCAACGCTTGCATGTGCTTGGTGTCAATCATCTCTAACTCAAGTAAATGATTCTCACAATAATAATTTTCATTGATGATATCATTTAAAGATATACAAAGTGAGTGGATTTCTAATTCCAATGGAGAGATAGTCTCGGTCCATAAATGAGGGAAAAGACATTGCATTAGTAGGTCTAATAACACTAGTACAACAATCCCATAGGGCATAGAGAATTTGGTTATTCCTGTCATAGCCATATTTATAAATAGTATTATAAAGAATGTTGAATGTTTTTTTGTTAGGGGCCTTGAATTGGTCATTTCCTAATGGGTAATAAGGGGTAGAAAAATTATGCTTGATTCAAAACTTTTCTCATAATTTTTTGACCAAATGATTTATGAAAGAAGGTCCATTTTTCATAAAAATAGTAGAAGGAGACCAAAATGGGTGATAATGTATGTTAAGATAAAGTGAAATATATTGTTACTAGTAGTAGACTCTAAGGGATTATCATCTACCCATTTCGTTAAGTATTCCCTAGCCATGATGATAAACTTGTGCCTTAGTACCGATTCAGGGTTAACCTTGCCAACTAAGTCAAATCCCCATATGGTAAATGACCATGAATATAGAATAGGTTGTAATAAAAGAGATGATTCATGATGAGGATTATTTTTTCATTGATATTATTCTCAACATTTAACATATTCACGAAAATATTGTTCCATGGTGGGATAGTAATATCATTGTTGTAATAATTTACGAGACATAGTCTTTCCACTAAAGTTACCACTACATTCACTATCATAGAATTGAGATAAATAAAGTTGGGTGTTAGAATCCCTAGAAAATTTAGTAAATGACCATAAAAAGAGATTTTAAACAACAAGCCTCTTATAAGGACATAACAAGTAGCCTCATGGCATAAGTGACGACCTTTGCGGGGTGATGAGTTAGCGGGAAGTTGTTATCGATAGAGGTAGTTATAGATGTCAACAAAACAATAAGGATTATTGGCGCTATGTGTGGTGAACAAAACATGAAGAGAATCAATGGTGGTAGGAGTGATAGAAGCCTTTTAGACTTGTCGAATAGTAAAGGTGGCAAAATCATTAATAATAACTAAAGGGATCAAGGAAACAACACTAGACATAACATCAACATGCCTATTATCTTTCCGAGGTATGGTAGTAATGGAGTAGGAATCAAAGGTTACAAGAAAAATCTTGAAAAGTGTGTTATACGTAACTAAGCATTCCTCTTTTTGTTATAAATATCATGCACTTTATGGATAATGAGTTACAAATATCCAAAATTATATATATATATATATATATAATGTGTAATGTATGAGCGGTATACAATCCCAATATTAATGTTTCATATTAAATGATGTTATTGGTGAAATAAAACCCTAAACAATAGGAAAAGGGGATATTCTCTCCCTGGGGAGTAATAAAGACTATATTGGCACCGACTCTAAGAACATTGTTTTCCAATTTTGTTTCGCGAATCGAGACAACTTAACAAACTTGGGCATTGATAGTAAGATGGAATGTAATGTATTACAGATACCGGGTAACACATAGATGGCTCAAATTTGTTGTGTCCGAGTTGATCTTATGTGGTAAACTAGGCGAGATGCATTACTAAAGTGGTCGAGATGGTTATAGTTGGTTGGATGAGTGAGGTAGGAAAATTGCTACCTGCATTTAGTATCATGTATGGATGCTATCTAATCGACAACATTATAGCCTACTACCATCTGATAGAATGTATAAATGTTATTGGTCAGTAGACTATTGGAGGCATTTGATCGGGTGAAAATGTGAGAGGTGTCATGAGCATGTATGGATGACATTGTTCGGTATCAAAACTCATCATACCAACCGGAAATAAATGTAATCTACCAGTTAGTAGTAGATGAAAATGGTGGTTGGGTAGTGAAGGTACAGATTGAGGCAGTGTTGTAGATAGTGGTGGTACGGTTAGTATTGACTGGTAGTAGGGAAATGTGTTACTAGCTGGTTGCATGAATATGTAACCAGCTGACAACAAGAATACTAGGTAGAAAACACGCTCCCAATCGACACTAAAAGGTTATGCAACCAATTGAAAAGGGAAAGAAGTGTTACCATTTAGTGGCAAGAATGTTCAGAATCGGTCGACTCCGTTAAGGTTAATATTGTCAACTGACAGCTTGAACGAAGGATAATACAACTAGTCATCATTGGGTTGGTATACAACCGGATGACTACAAGAATATCAAATATGGACCGAGCATTAATGAATACGCAAAGTACTTCAACGACTAGTTTAATGAGGTATGACAACATGTCTTCTCCCGTAAGCAAAGTACCATTGGGAAATAAATTAAAAAGGTTATCCATACAAATTTTTAGAGAATTAATGAAGGTTGTAGCAATAAATTTGAGTTTCCTTCTCTATATAATGTAAAAACCCCCTCATTTGAAAGGGGGATGTTTTGAAAATATAGAGGAACTCACAAATTTGTTCCAAAAATATTTTTTGTGAGCTCTGGGTTTGGGATTTGAGCATTCTACAAAGTTTTCTTCCATTATTTCTACTTTGTAATAGATTGTGCATCCTTTTGACCAATAAAATTCATGTTTTGTGGGTTTTTATACCCTAATTTATGTTATATTACATTTCTTTCCTTCCATTGCATTTACAAGTATATTGTGCATACTTTGTTCTTCTTGCAGGACTTAAATCTATTATGCTCCACGAAAATGGAGATTTGAATGTTGTTTTGGACTGTGGCACTTCTATTTGCCCTCTCCTACTTCATTTTCTTCCTATTTTCACTCACTTTCCATATCTCCACCCTTTTTCTTGGTGTTATTGTTTCCCTTAGTTTAGGATTTATATTTCATACATCTCTATTTTTCCTTTGTCCTTGGAGTTTTAGGTTAGTGTTCGGTAGTTGATTTCCCTTTCCAGAGTATTATTAGCTTAAGGAATAGGTAGAGGAAGCTAACATTCTCTAAAAGTGTGTCTCAATTTGAGTCCCAAAACTTGGAGATAGTCACATGTTGTCTCAATCCCTAGGTCATTTCGATTTGGTATGGATGCATATTTGAGCTCCAATAGTTTTGGAATGCACTGTAGGACCTTAAGATTTATCTTCATTATTGTTGAGTTTGGGTGTGTGACTCAAGTAATTTATAGCCTTTGGAGGATTTTTTCTACACATTTGGCTACTACAATCTTCAAAAAAATGTTTTTAGCATTGTCGGTGCTCAATTTCATGAGAAAAATTTAGACAAGGTCCGAGAATGACAGAGGAAGGATTTTTTGAATATTTGCATTTATCCCCCGGGAGGAGAAGAAGGGGTAGAATAGTTCAAAGGTAACCCTCACCACGAAATAGGAATATTTATACTCCACCTTCCCTTCATGTTATCTACTAGAATTCTCAAACCTATTTTAATGGCACAACAATGAGAATCAACCATTTTTTAATTTTACTAGTAGTAGTCCTCTTACTCTTAATGCCCGAATCCTATTCCAACATCTCGCACTTAAGATTATCCCTTTCTTCACTAGGTAAACTCATACCACTCAATTTGATCATTGATTAACAAAAAATAGAGATATTCTTATTTTGTGAGTTAATCTAAATAGAAACAAAATGCTATATTATAATGTTAAGAACTAAGTATCTTTGTTTTATTGTTTAAATATATTAAAATGAAAAAACAAGAGGGATATGGTACTAACCTCAATTTGACTTACCTCGTTGCATGTTGGACTAAAGAATACTATTGTGTAGACGAGGAAAGTCATTTGATTGGATGGCCTTGGGAAGGGAAGAAGTTTGAGTATGAATGGAATGATGCACAGGAGGATATTAGAGCACCTGGGTGCCCAGGGTGCCGTGATCTAGGGAAGCTTAAGAAGAATGTTGAGTATGTAAGCGGTCAATGATGCACAAACTAACACCTAGTAGTCTTAATTAACAAAGCTAAATCAAAATCTAAACACCATCAAGATAAGAGCTAAACAAGGTTAGAAAATAACACTATTTGCATTAGAACTTTAAAGCATAAATCAAACTAACATGCTAATTGTCAAAACCTCTACTCTTTTGATTGACAACAAAATCAAATGGATATATGTAGCTCCATGGCAATCAAATTTTGTTTTTGAACGAACCTAGGAATGGGAGCTCAGCTTGGCTACAAGACCCTTTGAATATCATATGACCCAAGCACTTAGCTAGAAAATGCAAGAAAGGAGGCTTAGCTCTTCAAATGGTGAATTCTCAAGAATAACAAAGGAAATCTTTTAGTCTATTTTCTATGTGCTTTGCTTTTGTCTTCTCAAGGAATTTAGGTGTAAGTGTAAAGGTAGGAGGAGGGCTCTTTATATAGCCCAATGGATAAAGGAATCACTACATCCCTTTGCATGTGGGATAATAGGGATGTTGAGTTAGTTGTGGATAAGGGGGTTTAGATAGGGTTGAGTTAACTTTAGGAGGGTTTAGCTTGTCCTTTAGTGACCCATGTGGATAAAGGGGGCCTATTAATTAATCAAGATGATTTAATTAATAGATGTGCAAGCTTATAAAGATTTTAGAGGAATATTAGCATGATTTAGACTATAAAAGGGGATTAAATCAATTAAATATTGATTTATTGGTTAAATGAAAGGGGAAGCTAATTAATTAATAATAATTAATTAGTATAGATAGCATGGGAGATTAATTAATAAGGTCGTTAATTAGGATATTTTTGATAGGTGACTTAATTAATTAGCTTAGTGTAATTAATTAACGACGATAGGAGAGAAAAGATCTCTTTTGACGAAATGTCGCCAATTTGGAAGGAAAGGAGATAATTAGCGCAATTTAAGTATTTAAATTGCTTAGGCATAATTATGGGTGTCTACATTTGCCCCTCTTTGGGGTGGCGTAAGTGATGCCACTTCAAAGATAGTAGATGAATGAAATTTTGAAGGGATAGAAGAAAAATTAGCAGGAGGGAGAGGTCCCCCTCGAGTGTCGATGGGGTGATGAAGGAAGATGATTGACGATCGAAAAAGATGAGAAATGGATAGAAGAATGGGTAGGGGCAGAATGCCCCAGGTGAAGCAGAAGAAAAGTGGTGGGAGGAAAGTGAGGTAGAAGAAATATGGAGAAGTGGAGAGAAAACTTAGCCTCAAGCCTTTGCATTGGAACAACTTCAGTGTCATCATATTGCCAAAAGATCTACATCATCGGTCCTTATGAAAAATATAAGCATATGAAAAAGTAGAATGACATGAAAAGCCATACTACGAACAATTGTCCATTATTGAAGATACCAACTCCATGCAACATACAAAATGCAATGCAATATGAGAAGGAAACAAGCTCATTAAAGGGAAAACAAGTACGAATGCACATATCCAACCCAACAATGGTCAAGATAGTTGTACAAATGTTTTGTTATCAAGATAAAGAGATCCACATGTTTGTGATTGATGAAAGGGTTAAAAATGATGCCCGAGAAAGGATATATGCAAGGGGAAATGATAATGGACACTAGGTCCAAGTAGAAAGCTTTGTGTGCAATGAAACAACACCAGGCAACAAGACGTGCCCTAGAGTACAGATGAAGCAAGAAACTAGCTTTGTGAATGGTTGTGAATCGATGATCCATGAGTCGTATAGATCGGTGAAGATGTGAAACAAACTAGTAGGATATGGAGAGAATACCATGTGCAAGACACAAGTTTCAGCCGTAATAAGTAGGTTACCTATTTTTGTAGGTTTTTACTTTTTAGGATTTTGTGAAAAATTTTGCCCTGTTTTTGGATTTTTGAAAATATATATATATATATATATATTTTGTTTTCTATTTTTCTAAAATGCGGTGGATAGTAGAAGAAAATAGAAGAAATAGAATGAAGGGCCTAGGTGCAACAAAACATGCCCCAAGTGGAAGAAAGAAGAAACAAGTGACAAATAATGTCCTTGTTTAGTGGAAAATTAATAAAATAATTATTTTGAAAATAATTATATTACGAGAGTGTGGATAAGAAGAAAAATCACCTAGGAGCAATAAAAATTGTCCTAGGGAGAAGAAAGGGGTATTGGATGAAAAAAATGCCCCAACACGGTGAAAAATAAAAGAAAAATAATTATTTAATTAAAATAATTATTCAATGGTGAACAAAGGAGAAAATGATGATCAAAATGAGCCTCCAGGCATTCACGATGGTGAAAAATAGGTTGATATACCCCACCTGGGGGGGTAAATCACCATGACCAATTCATTTCTTACCGACCACCACTGAGTTTTTACCGCGAGGCTTTGACAATGATGAGGATGATGGTGATAGCATGAGACCGATTGAGATGGGAAGACACAGTCCGAGGGTATCAGTGAACATGCCGATGATGGCATCTTTGTGAGTACTCAAACCCTCCTTGTCAATTTTTACAATTAATGCCCTAGAATTAGGAATTAGGTTAGGGGTCATGTTGGGCATGCGTGTGTAGGCACAGGAATGTTAAACATGGCGCAGACGTCTAATTAGGGGCGCAGACGTCTTAGGGTGGATGCACACACTCACAGGTACACTCAAACACACATGGCGCATGCACATGCACCATATATATTCACATCCACGCACACACATGCGTAGGTACATGCATTGATGGCACAGCACCCTTAGATGGTTACGCACACACGTGAATGTGCCAAAGGGTGGGCGCACACACCCAAAAGGGGATGCGTGCATGGCCACACGCAATGCCCAAAAGGGCGTGCCCGAAAGGTGGCACACACTCTCGAAGGGTGTGCATGTGCCAAAAGGGTGGCACACATGCCCAAAAGGGTGTGTAGGTGCACTAGGCCGACAGAGGATAGACAAGAAAATGCCAAAAAGATGGCATTTAGAAGAAAATTTAGGATTTTTGGGTTAACCCTAAAAATGATAGATAGATTTTTAGAAGAAATGTTAGTAATTGATGAATGGATTGATTTTGTAGAGACACCTACTAGTGCTTCAGACGCGGGAGTGTCATTCACGTATTCATTGAGCTAGAGGGGAGCATGTGTCGGTGAGACCGACATGTGATAGCTATACTTCTAGAGGTAGTGGGCCTAGGCCCATGTCTCAGATGCCTTCTATCACGCTGGATCATGGTCTTCTTACTACACTGGCCGAGTGGTGGCATAGTGAGAGTCAATGCTTCCAACTCCCTACTGGGGAGATGACCATTACTTTAGAGGATGTGTGGTGGATTCTCATGTGCCCATCCTGGGTTCATTGATTGAGTAGTACTTTGTTGGGTAGATTAGGGAAGCTGTCAGGGATTTGTTTGATCGAGATGACATACCACATGATGGTATGACCATTGCATTCCATGAGTGTATCACCGATCCCTACATTACACCGTGGGCCCCTATATTATGGCACTTATCAATGGGTTTTTACTCACTGATAAGACTGGGACATCTTTTCGAGAGGGCTGATGACACTGGTACAGGGATTTTAGTGGTGAGCGCTATTGTTGGGGATAGTGTATACTAGTGCACCTTTACTGGGACTTACATTTGATTACCTACCACCGTCAGAAGATGGTGGGGCCTACCTCTACTACTACAGATTTGGTCATGGGACCACATTGCTATCGGGTGCCCTGTGGGCACTCTACATGTTCGAGATCCAGAGGAGCCATCTTACATGGTGTGGGTTTCTGTAGGTGGTGACATACGAGGTCACCTGGGAAGCTTATATAGGTATCGCCGAGAGTTTGATGAGCTACTAGATAGGGATATTATATGGAGACCCTATAGGTAGATACAGTGGCCAGAGGATGCTGTAGAGCTAAGTGTGTGTATAATGGAGCACTTCCTTATAGGCAGTCAGAGTTACATTATCAAGCTATACAGGGTCGACAGATGCCAGTGACAGCTAGGCATGGTACAAGGGGTTCCACAGCTGGACATATGGTATGCCCGCCGAGACTCAGAGAGGCAGACCATGGGGCCACGCATATAAAGTGACCCGAGCCAGGGCTAGTTTCTTAGATGTGGTCCCATAGGTATGGGACCCAGCACGATAGACTAGGGATCCGGGCACTACTGCAGATTATTGGACTTGGTATGTGACTATTTTACCCCGACGCCTGACTATCCTCGAGGAGGCCTAGGTAGAAAAGGTGCTGACTAGACCCGAGAGAGATTTGGCATGGTGGTGACTAGAGAGAGAGGGTGCAGTAGGTCATGACCCAGAGGATCCATTTGATGGATTACCCCATGATGAGTAGGGTACCACATAGGTACATAGGACCGAGGCCATAGGTCAGGACATGCACCGCACAGCCTCTAGGCCTAAGTTTTAGAGTAGGTCAATCTTCCTAAGTGCTAGTACATGGAAAGGTCCCGTGGCATAGATAACCACCCTATAATAGTAGTTATAGAAGGATCTTATAGCAGAGTGAAGATCAGGTCACGAGAGAGAGAGACTAGCCCGAGCTCATAGATTTTAGTGATGGATGATGCGAGAGTGGGATAGAGCTCGAGCCAAAGGCAACCAAGGAGGTGATATGTTGTGCACTTTCAGCAGATATGATAGATGGCCACGCAGATGGCCTAGGTGACGGGTCTATATCAGCAGACATAGGCCCAACTACAGCCCATGATACTTGAGTGAGATAGGCTGAGGGCTGAGAGCATAGTGGGCCAGGCTGAGCTTGCTTGAGCCTCAACGGAGATAGCATCCTTATGATGCATAGATGGTACAATGTGACTTCCTGGACACACAAAGATCTAGCTACAACAGAGGGAAGAGCCTCTTATTATAGGTCTTTATACTTTGAGGTAGTTCCTGGCTGAGTGGTGAGCACCTTCCTATAGCTAGTAGTCGAGCAGAGGTACTAGATCTGAGAGGCCTCAAGCCTCAGTGGAGCAGCCACGGCCAGGGAGAGCTAGTGATGCTCATGCCATGCCACCACCACGAGATAGACCGGCTACCCCATCAGAGGGCTCAAGTCATCCCTGAGGATTGTATTTGACACATGTGCCTCTTGATGAAGGCTTTTTGATGTATTTTTGATGTATATCAATTATGATACATGTCTCGATGAAGGCTATTATTCTTTACATGCCTCGATGAAGATTTGTTATATATGTATCATCTTTTGTATATGCCTCAGATGAAGGCATTTTTGATGTACTGCAGTTATGTATATCTATCATTTTTGAGATAGATATATCACACATGTATTATATGGACATTTTTGACATGACATATGTGTTTATGAGATGGACATTGTTTGTTATTTCTGATTGAGTATATGGATAGATAGATGTGTTTATGATGTTAGATGATTTGATTTCACATGTATATGTATCATGATTTATTTGATGTATCGCATGTGTTTTGATTTCTAGATGATAGATCTTGTAGAGTATATCAAATGTATTTTGCTCATGTGATGTGCCATACTTAGTGGATGGGATGATATGATGATATGGGTGTGGGGGATAGATTTTGATATTTGTGATCCCTCTTGCCCCCATTTGATGATACGATATGTGATGATTAGCTTAGCATTCATGTATGATGTATACTTAGCTTTTTCTTGATATATGATGTATAGATGATGTTAGATGTGATGATAGTGATGGAAACATGATGATGTGATAACAAAACGATGCACATGCAACAAAAAACACAATCAAATGCTAACAAAGAACACAATGAATCAATATAACAATGTACTATGATCCACTAGCATGCAAAAACACACTTCAATATGCACAAGTAAGAATAAATCTAATCTAATCAAGAAAAGATGAATCCTAACAAAGTATGCCCAAGCAACAAACAACACAAATGTACAAGCATGAAGCAATTACACAAGCAAACAAGCAAAGCAAGAAACAAGACAATGCAAGTAAACTAAAGTAAATTTTTAAAGTAAATGAAACAATTTTCTAAGATTCAGGTTTTTATGAAACAATTTTCTATTGTTTTTTTGTTTTGTGAAACAATTTTCTATTGTTTTTGTGTTTTTGAAACAATTTTCTATTGTTTTTTTTTGTGTTTTTGTGAAACAATTTTCTAGAGCTTTTGCTAATTTTTTCATTGCTATGAAACAATAGGTAACCAAGAAATTTTGGATGCCCTAGCGTTAGATGGGGAAAATATACGTTAGATGGGGAATACAAGGAGCATATGCCATGTGCTTATGAACAGAAGGTAAAGTCACAAAAATGCCCCCAGTGTAAGATGGGAATAGACAAAGACCATGCCCTTCACAGATGAATAAAAAGAGACAAATCCGGATCAAGGCTTGACATGATTGGGCTCACAGGGAATCTCGGAGGTAGACGTGGAACTAGCCCTAGGATGAGTGAAATACCCCCAGATGCAAGATGCTTGTGAACAATGAATCCTCCCAAGGTGCCAGAAATCTGGTTTTCACCCAAGGACTTATCCAAAGCACCACAATTACGTGGTTTTCACTTATGGATGACCTATTTTTTTTTTTTTTTTTCTTTTTTTATTTTTTTGTATTTTGATTATTTTACCATGTTTTTTTTTTTTTTACTTTTCTGATTTTGCGCCATATTTAAGCATAGAACTACTTAAGGTGCATGGCATTCATGGGCTCACAGAGCTCATCACCATTGGGGTGAGTGATTTTTATGCTCCTATGCCATACTTGGCCACTATAACATAAGGTCCTAACCAATGTGGTTGAACTTTCCTTTCTTTTCTCATTCTGCCCTTATATTGAATTGATTCTCCTTCATGACCAAATCACCAACCTCAAACTGACGAGGTATGATTCTCTTGTTGTAATTTTTGGAGACTCTATTCTGATACACTTTGAGGTGATTAAGGGCATGGATGCGCTTCTCATCTAGGAGCTCTAACTCAGCTAGTCTAGCCACCCGGTAATCTTCATCTTTATCCAAATAATCCCTAAGAGAGATTCTTAGGGAAGGAAGTTCAATTTCTAGTGGGATGATAGATTCCATCCCAAATACAAAGAATATGGCATCACACCCATAGGAGTGTGAATAGAGGTCCTGTAAGCCCAAAGAGCTGGGTGGATTTGCAAATGCCAATTATGACCTATTTTACTTACCATTTTCTCCATTATTCACACCAAAGTCTTATTTGTGGCCTCGCCTATCCATTACCTTGGGGATAATATGGTGTAGACCATTTTAACCTGATTTGGAACCATGACAGAGACCCTTTATAGTTTTATTCTTGAATGACTTTCCATTATCAGTAACAATGGCTACAGGAATGCCATAATGAAAATGATATGATTCATGATAAATTTGGAAATCTGAGCTCTGTTACATAGGTTAAAGGGGACAACTCCACCCATTTGGTAAAGTATTCAGTAGCCATGATGATGTGGGTATGACCATCAAATGAGGTAGGGGTAAGCTTCCCTATCAAGTCAAGTCCCCATTTAGAAAATGGCCATGGGGTAGTGATGGGTTGCAATGGCTGTGATGGAGCATGGATGAAATTTCCATACTTTTGACAAAGTACACATTTTCTGACATAGTTACAATAATTCATTTTCCATGGTAGGCCAATAGTAGCCTACTCTTAACAATTTCTTGGCCAAAACCATTCCATTAGTATGTGCTCCACACACCCCTTCATGTACTTCTTTGATCGCTTGGATCGACTCGTCATATCGAGACAACGTAACAGATTCCCATCGTAGCCACGATGATAAAGCATACCTCCTAAAAGGGTATAATGGGTATTTGGTGAATTAGGCTTTGTTTCTCGGAATGGGAGATGTCAAGAGGGAACATGTTGTCTTTGAGATAGGTAAAGATGGGTTCATACCATGGGGAATTGGGACCAACAACATCACAAGCCAGATAAGATTTTGGCATGTCGTATGTGGGTTGGCGTAAATTTTCCACAAAGAATGACATGTCATTATTTCCTGGTGGAATATGGAGCATAGAACCCACTATGGCCATAGCATCTGTCGATCTATTTTACACTCTTGGATTTATTCAAATGTGATGCACACAAAGTACTCTTTTAGAGTTTCTACCAGCTTCTTGTAAGGTATGAGATCTTTTCATCCTTAACCTTGTATTCATCATTAACTTGCTTGATAATTAATTGAGAATCACCCACAACCTTGACATGATGAATGTTCCATTTGATGGTGAGCTTCATCCCTATGATAAGTGCCTCATATTCTGTGATGTTTTTTGTGCAAGGAAAACCAAGATGAAAAGCCTGAGGTATGGGATCGCCAGAAGGAGTAATGAGGACCACACCTACTCCTGAACCATGAAAAGTAAAAGACCCATCAAAGTGTATCTGCCATATGAAAGATTCTTCAATGTATAACAATGAGGCATTTAGCAGATCAGATTCAAAGGTTCAGTGCCTTGCAAAGGTGCTTCTGCTAATTGGTCAATGAGTACTTGTCCCTTAACCAAATTTTGATGCACAAAATCTATGTCAAATTCACTTAGTAGAATGATCCAATTAGCCATTCTACCGTGAGGGTGGGTTTAGACAAGCAAGTACTTGAGTGGGTCAACTTTGGATATAAGCTTGGTTTTGGTATTCAATAGATAATGGCAAAGTTTTTGAAAAGTAAAAACAACAGCCAAACAAGATTTTTCAATTTGGGGATAGTTGAGCTCATAAGTGATGAGAGTGTGACTGAGGTAGTACACCACTTTTTCTTTGTGACCAAGGTCGTATTGGGCAAGAGCAGCGCACCAATAGAAAATTGAGTAGTAGAGATATAAAGCAAGAGTGGCTCACCAGGAGTTGGAGGCATGAGGACAAGTGGATTAGCCAAGTATTGTTTAAGCAAAGTGAAGGCCTATTGTTGCTCTAGTCCCCAGATGAAGGTGACATCTTTTTTAAGTAGGTGGGTGAATGAATGACACTTATCAAGCAAGCTGGGAGATGAAGCGGTGAATAGCCGTATTTTTCCCCTAAGTGCATGTAGTTGCTTAATGTTCTTAGGAGGAGGCATCTCAATAATAGAGACACTTTAGCAGGTCTACCTCAATTCCCCTTCTTGATACAATGAAGCCCAACAATTTTCCTGATAGCATGCCGAACACACATTTCTTTGGGTTTAGTCGGACTTTATACTCTCGTAGGCACTCAAAGATACGTTGCAAAATAATAGGGTGATCCTCTCTTGTCTTAGATTTTCCAAGGATGTCATCCACATAGTCTTCCATGATATCATGGATCATATCATGGAAAATTACCATCATTGCCCTCTGATAAGTAGCTCCTGCATTTTTAAGCCCAAACGACATTACTTGATAACAGAAGGTACCCCAAGGAGTTGTAAAAGCCATCTTGTGTTGATCTTCATCAGCTATCTTGATTTGGTTATATCCTGAAAATCCATCCATAAGAGATAGCATCTCATATCTGTTATTGAATCCACAATCATATCAATATTTGGTAGTGGAAAATCATCCTTAGGGAAAGCTTTATTAATGTCTCTAAAATCCATGTAGATTTTGATCCCGACAGATTTTTCTGGACAGGATGATGTTGGATATCCATTCAAAGTAATCAATAGGCCGAATGAATCCTACCGCAAGAAATCTTTCTAATTCCTCTTTAACCAAAGTAGGGCTACCCTTGGGTGCATCTTTCTGAGCTTCTGCTTAATAGGCTTAGCATCTGCATGTACAACTAAGTTGTGCATGACCAAAGTTGGATCTAAGCCTGACATATCCTTATAGGACCATGCAAATACATCTATAAACTCCCGTAGTAGCATGGTGAATGTCTTTGTTCCGTGCCGAGAGTGATGCTCCCAATTTGACTATTTTTGGGTCCTCTTCTATACCAATGTTTACATCGATAGTTTCCTCTACTAGAAATTTTGACAAGTCCTCCATATGCATAGGATCGGGAGGAAGGTTGAGATCTTTGTCCAAGGATGTCTCCATGAGATTTTCATCCTTGGTGTGGTCACTTTTATTGTCCTTTGATTTTTGCACTTGTTTTTGCCGCGCCTCAAAGAGGTTTTCACTGTGTGACTTGGACTTTGATTTTTGCCGAGGCTTTACGTTGGAACTTTTCCCTCACTTTTTCTTAAGTTTTTATTGACCATGAAGCTCAACCTCACCAAAGTAGGCGTAGGTATCCAAGTCAATATAGAAGCCCTTTTTGTGGTCTCCAATGGGAATTGTATCCCGAATGCCCATGAACTCTGTGATAGCTTCATCATTCTCAAATAGATCTAGTGACATATGATGTTGTTGGTCCCATTCAACAAGGGAAGGGTAAACAAGGTCAAGGGTAGGTTCTGTAGGGGTTATGGTTAGGACAAGTGGTATTCATGAATAGGTTCATGGAGGCAAGATCCTCATATTGGCTACAATGGGAATCCATATCGTTGTCTAGATAGTCAGAGCTATCCTCACATTCAGAGAAAGTAGCATCTTGATCATTGGGGTGTGCCCCATAAGGGTGAATTCCAATGCCATATCTTTCTATTTTAAAATGTGGGAGAGGCACTAGTTCTCATTGTCCTTGCTCATTTCTTCCACATCCTAGGCCCTTGTAGCCCATGGAGTACATCATTTTACTGGATTTCTATTTAGGGGTTTGATAAAGGTTGGTTGAGTATCCTCTGGGACCCAAGTTGTAGGTGGATCCAACAATTTTTCTTCATCCAATAAAGCCTCCAGGTAAAAATGACCCAATAGTTTGTTCATTTCTAGGTCTTCTAAAGTGATAGTTGGGTCAACCTCTAGTCTTGGGTGACAATGAAAGGTCTGAAACCAAGAGGGATTGTTGCACATTATATTCTCCACAGCCATATTCTAGAACCTTCATCTCCCATGAATCAAAAGGAGAGGTTGATGTAGAGGCACCATGGGCGCAAGAACTGAGAGAATCTAAATCTACCCGAGATTCCATGGCTTCAGATTGGAGAGGGATAACTATATCGGCAGAGGGACACGCATATGTACCTTATGTGTAAAACTATTGAGAGCTCTGTAGTGAGCGAAGGGCTCTGAATCTCCTTATATTGTAATGGTGTGTCCCTCATGCTTTAGTTTAATGCATTGATGAAATGTTGATGGCACAACCTGCATGGCATGAATCCATGGTCAGCCTAGAAGCATATTATATGGAAGTTCCAAGTCCAAGACATGGAACTTTGTTTGATGAAAGTGGGACCCACTTCCATAGGAAACGTGATTTTGCCTGCTGAACTCCCTTTTTCATTGTCGTAAGTGGTGATAGTGATGATGTTTGACTCAAGATCTGCTTCAGTATGTCCCAACTATTTAACCAACTTTAGTGTGTAGATGTTCAACCCTGATCCATTGTCCACAAGCACCCATTTGATTTTCCTGTGGGTAACAACTACCTCAATATACAAAGGAAGATTATGCATTGGATTTTCAGTAGGGATCTCCCTATGATTGAAGGAAATGTGTTCATTTGGTACAATGTTTGCTACTGTGGCTTGAAGATGTGTAGGATCTACCTCTAGTGGCACTCCCGACCCCTAAAGAGTTTGGTACAAAATGTCTTTGTGAACATTTGAAATCTTAAGAAGATCCAAGATGAAATCTTGGCAGACATTTTCTCAAGTTTCTCTAAGAGGTTGTAATTACCATTTTGTGGGGTTGATGGAGAAGGTTCAGGAATCACGAGGTGGGCACATGCCTTGTTATCATGGCACAATCCTTTCCCTTGATTGAATGGTGTTGATATGGTCATTAGGAGAGCGAATACATCCAATAAGTGAATCATAATGATTGTTATCCTTTTTGGTATATAAGTAATTTGCTAGCTTTATAACTTTGGGATGACTCTCCCGATCCGGCTTTGACTCTTCTTATTTACCATGTTTGGGGAATGGCTCTTTATATATCCCCATATTTTTGGGTGTCTCGAGTTTTCCCTGGGTTTCCACCTCTATCTCCCCATTGTCGATGAGGTCTTGGATATAGTGATGGAGTCACAGACATTTGTCTATTTTATGTCCCTTGACATGATGCATTTCACAATATTCATGCTCCTTGTACCATGATGGTTTTGGAGCATTGTCATCAAATGGTTGTGTCGTAGGATATGTCACCATGTGAGCCACATCCAATTGTTTTAATATAACCAAAAAAGGCTCATTAAGAGGGGTGAACATTCTTCATTTTGGTGGGGGTTGAATAGGTCCTTTGGTTAGTTTAAAAGGTTGACCGGTTTGGACCATTTGTACACGTTTGGAATCTGTGATCCTGTCTCCCACCACATTTTTGTTTTTGTTAAATACCTTTGGCTTCTCCGTAGGTTTAACATTTTGATTATCCTTAGATTGTGACTTAAGAGTTCCTTTAGCAATAAGGGATTTCTCTATTTGAACACCCTTTTCAATGACCTCCTCAAAAGTGTGAACACAATGCATTTGAAGGTGGAAAGCAATGTCTGGATTTAGGTTGGGCACAAAGATACTTACTAGCTATTTTTCAGAAAAGTGCAAGGGAAGTGACTGGCTATCCCTCTCCACCATTGTAGGAAGCTGGTGAAAGTCTCATTAGGGCATTGTTTGGTGCCACATAAATATGCCATGGTGATATCACTTTCTATGTTATATGAGAAGTGACACACAAACCTCTCTGCCAATTTTAGCCAGGTAAAAATGGACCCCCGAGGCAAACGAGTAAACCACTCCAAGGCTTGACCTCCTAGACTCTTGGGAAAGAGTCGTATGAGATAATTATCACTATAGGACACCTCTTGACATGCCATATAGAAATATTTGACATGATCTCGTGGATCTCCCTTTCCCTATATTTGTCAAATTTTGGCATATCAAATTTCTTAGGGAAAGGTTGAAGTGTCATAGCTTTGTCAAAAGGATAGGGACATAGTTCTTCATATTGATACTTTCTAATGCTCCCTACATTGCTCTCTTGAAGTCTTGTGAGTGTTGATTTCATAGATTGTACTTTTTGTGTGAGCAATTGTTCCTTAGTAGGAGAAGATGGGATATATACATGATGATAATCCGTATTGTCTTCTCCATGATTTTCTCTATGGAGTTCATTGATTTCGACCTTAGGCCTTGATTTTTGGACATTCTTTCCTACTTCCTTTTGTACATGAGAGGTTAGCAAGGCTAATTGTTGGCTAAGGCTACTAATTTTTGTTGAATGGTGATCTCTTCTCCCAAAGGTTCCTCTTCTTCCTCATATTATGGAGGTTCTTCAACTTTCTCGTGTCCTGACCTAATTTTTCGTGGCACTTTGATAAAGGGTATTCTATGTCCCACTACATTATCTTTTCTTGTGTTGGAGGTAGAAGCATGTCCATGTGTTAAAATTTCCTCCATGTTAATAAGAGGATGCTCCTCCTCATTAGCATTATTCGTAGGTGGGATTGTTTCATTTGTAGTGGGCATTTTGGCCCCCAATTCTACAACCCATGCTAGCACCCTATCCTTGTTTCTAAAAAGGAACTCATCTAATAAGGTGGGGTCAAAGTCGAATTCTACATGTGGGGACTCCAATTCATTACCACTATGATCGACCATGTCTTCTATCTCTTTTTTTGTGGAAAATAGAGGCCCTAGATCATGTCCAATAAAAGGGTTTGACCCTTATTCTGTTTGAGGCTTCCCAAGCTTGTGCTTGTTGTTCCTCGTATGTTTGTTTCTTGAGTCCTAATCATGTTTTTTGGGAGCCATGATTTGTGATAGTTTCACTAAGGTAAGTTGTAAATGTGTTCAAAACTTTGTGACCACACCTAAGTGAAATGCAAGATGATTTGTTAAGAATATGAATGAGTAACAATGTGAGAATACCAATGTGATAGAGTGATAAATCAACAATGACACAAATGTTTGGTATCTAAGCCTATCAAATGAAGTACTTCCTAGACTATGTTTCAAAAAGTAGTTTGGTGTCACAAGATAATTAACAAGATGTTCTCACTTATGCCAAGTTCAAGAGAATGAACAAGACGTAAGTAAATACAAGAAGTTAATGTGACCTCCTAACAAGGTATACTAGAAGCGAGCTCAAATTTGATTAAGACCTATATCCCAAAAAGTGCCAGTTATAATTTGTGAGTGACACAACAATGTCACCAAGATATGTTAACCAAACTTTGTGAGAAAGTAAGGTATTGATATCAAGATGATATTGATATAACACGCACAAGTGGTAACACGTAGCACTCTTCAAAATCAAGGTAATAATAGAGTCGAACTAAAAGCTTAAAGTATAACTAGAATTGTTAAAATGTGTGTAGCGTAACCTTACAATATAGATATTTAGGTCAAGTTTACAAGAAACAAGACGTAAATACCAAAATTGTAGTGATACGATACAAACAAGGTAACCTTTCTAAGGAAGTCCAAGATGATGAACCACGCCTAACTACAATGATGATCTTGACATGGGTATCAAGATCACAAAGGCCACCAATGATATGAATACCTCCGCACACTTTAGATGTTTAACTTACCTAGCCGCAAACATGGATGGGCGTAAATAAACAAAAAAGTGGCAAAAACAATCGATTGGTAACACAAAGGTAGTCACCCTTCTTTTGATCAACAAAGTGTCAAAAGAATGTGAAGGAAGTAGATCAAAATGGGGATGAAAAATGTTGGCTTCACTTGGCAGAGTTTCACCTCACCTTAAGGCAAGTGAAAAACTAAGTGAAAGTAACGCGTCACATGTTTTGTGATGAAAAGATGGCTCACAACTCAACACTGTTTTAGAATGGTCAAAGTGGGCTCCTGGCCAAAGAATATCTTCCTAGGTGGTTCTCTCGCCCTAGGTGTTACAAAGCTATCTTAAGCAAGCATGATTTACCCAAACAATCCCAACTATCTTGGGAGTATCTCGGATTTACTTTACCCCCTTCAAGAATAGTAGGCAACTAGTGTGTCTATGTGTACTATCACTGGGGTCACCATACGGACAACCGGTAACGCTATCTCACAAAGGAATCACTAGTCAAGTAGGTAGTGCAGAGCACTTCCCATTTCATCCACAAGGTTCCCTCTTGCGTGGACTACTTTGGGGTTCCTGGAACCACCCCCATTGTTGTAGCTTAAGGCGTTATGCCAAAGGGGTTATGTTCCAGTTGAGTGGAGAGGACGTACCCTTTTCAAAACCCGCAATACAAGTGTTTTGAATATGTTGTTCTTTTTATCTTGTTTAATTAGGTGTGGTTTGCTTGAACACCTTTTGGAAACCTATATGAAAACTATATTAGTAGTTTTGACTTTGTTTGATTCCACCTTTCTTTGACAAGTGTGTGTTTTGGTCCTGCATAATGAGTTTAGTAGTTTTCCATAAAAAGAGTAAACATCATTTTTGATTCTCAAGATCATCCAAGGACGCAAGAGAAGAGCATACGTGATGTTTCCCAAAATCCAAGAAGATATCAAATGGAAAAACACTTTAATTCAAACACACCAAGTTAACCCATTCCAATTTAGATATTCCTAACAATTTCAAAGCATCAAAAAGACCTAAGAATCATTTCTGATTCCCAAGATCACCCCAAGGGACATGAGGGAAGAGCATACATGATCTTATTCTTATAAGAAAGCATGAAAAGTTTATCTAATCAAGTAAAAGCATGTAAAAACACCCTACAAAAATGAGTATTTAATTAGATAAAACTGTAAGAAAGTTAGCACCTTAACACATTAATCTCAAGAAAACAAAAAGACACCTATGCCCCTATTTTGGTCATACGCGGGTTAGGGCGGATGCACTACTCTATGTTTTTTTGACTTACAATGCACCTACGCCACCCGAGAGGCATGTGTGCCACTAGAAAGACGTGTGCGCCACTTTAGATAAAAACAATATTAGATTTCGTAAAAACACTTGCGCTAAGCAGCAAAAAGTGTGTGCACCACAAAAAAGCGTGTGTGCCACCACAGATTAAAATAGTATCAGATTTCGATAGAATGCTTGCACCACCAAAAACGTGTCTGTGCCACCAGAAAAGCGTGTGTGTATGGTTAGTGTATATGCACTGGTCGACAGTTTTACGTTGTGCAAGTGAAGGTACAATATGAAATAGCGTCGCGCTTGGTTTAGTGTGCCTGCGCACTGCCTGGTTAGGGCATGTGCACTAGGGTTAGTGTATGTGCACCAAGGTTGAAAAATAGAAATTCAAGCCCCGACAGTGTACACCTGTGCCACCCGAGAGGTGCTTGCACCACGATAAGTGTATCTGCACCCCTATCAGTGTGCCTGTGCCACTCCTGCAACCAAAGTATGACAGTGAAAAACACAAAAAATCTCACAATACTTCAAATTTTAACAAGTTAGCTTGAAATTAGCAACAACCCATAAAAATGATAGCTATAAGTGAGAATCTACACATATAATGTTAGCAAAAATCCCAAGAAATTGAACATTAATTACTATATGTGCATATCAAAGGGTTAGCCAAAAAACAATAGAATTCAAGCTAAAAATGCTAAGGGACAAAGGATTCGTCCCACCGGTGTGCCAAATGTGTGCATGGTTTTGTTCAACTAAGTTAAGGAAATTAAAACTAACACCTAGTAGTCTTAATTAACAAAGCTAAATCAAAATCTAAACACCATCAAGATAAGAGCTAAACAAGGTTAGACAATAACACTATTGCATTAGAACTTTAAAGCATAAATCAAACTAACATGCTAATTTTCAAGAACCTCTACTCTTTTGATTGACAACAAAATCAAATGGACCTATGTAGACTCCATGGCAATCAAATTGGTTGTTTTTGATATCCAAGAACCTAGGAATGGGAGCTCATCAAAGCTTGGCTACAAGACCCTTTGACTATCCCCATATGACCCAAGCACTTAGCTAGAAAATGCAAGAAAGGAGGCTTAGCTCTTCAAATGGTGAATTCTCAAGAATAATAAAGAAATATTTAGTCTATTTGCTATGTGCTTTGCTTTTGTCTTCTCAAGGAATTTAGGTGTAAGTGTAAAGGTAGGAGGAGGGATCTTTATATAGCCCAATGGATAAAGGAACCACTACATCCCTTTGCATGTGGGATAATAGGATGTTGAGTTAGTTGTGGATAAGGGGGGTTTAGGTAGGGTTGAGTTAACTTTAAGAGGGTTTAGCTTGTCTTTAGTGACTCATGTGGATAAAGGGGCCTTTAATTAATCAAGATGATTTAATTAATAGATGTGCAAGCTTATAAAAGATTTTAGAGGAATATTAAGCATGATTTAGACTATAAAGGGATTAAATCAATTAAATATTGATTTATTGGTTAAATGAAAGGGGAAGCTAATTAATTAATAATAATTAATTAGTCTAGATATGAGGGAGATTAATTAATAGAAGGTCGTTAATTAGGATATTTTTGGATAGTGACTTAATTTATTAGTGTGGTGTAATTAATTAATGACGATAGGAGAGAAGATGAGCTCTTTCGATGAAATGTCATCAATTTGCGGGAAAGGAGATAATTAGATGATGACCAACTAACTCGACAACAAGACCAAGGGATGGGTCACTAGTGGATCTTGTCATTATGCAAGATCCATATATAAAATAACATACCCGGTATAAATGTAATAGCAAGTGTGTGATTTTGTAACTTCATTTCCCCATTTTATGTTGGTAAGAGGAAATATCGGTAACACAAAGTAGATAGAGATGTGTGCCTGAGAATTTTTTTGAAAATCCCATGTTGTAGAAGAACACATAGATATGTAGTAAAAGCGTGCCAACAGAACTATAAAATTGTGTTGAACCATGGATCAACGGGTTGATCCATGTAACACAATGAAAAAGTGTAAATGTCGAAGTATGTTAAATGAAAGTGATGAATAGAATATATGATTATTTCGAATGTGGTTTAGTGACGAATATGTGGGTAGGGAGTGATCAGTTACCAACCCGAATGCTTGTATACGAATGATAAATCGAGGATTTGGGCATCCTACCACTAGAGGAAGAGTGTAGGGAGAAAAGTGTGTTATTCTCTAATATTTAACTACATCCTCAAGATCTAGTTATCTTGTAGATGGAATCAAATCAAATTTTGTGATTTTTGGATCCAAACGATTTTGATTAAATAGTTGACCCATATAGGAGTGATAGAGGAAAGGAACTCTTTCCCCCACTCCACGGGTGTCACCACAATGTGAAAGCTTCCAAGTTGGGTCATCTAGAAGTGAACACGATATGAAAGAGGTAGCTTCCAAGTTAGGTCATCTGGAAGAAAATGTGAAATGAAAGAGGTGGCTTCCAAGTTAGGTCATCTAAAAGTGAATGTGGTATGAAATAGGTAGCTTCCAAGTTAGGTCATCTGGAAGTGAATGCGAGATGAAAGAGGGCTTCCAAGTTAGGTCATCTGGAAGAAAACACAAAATATAGAATAAATTCCCAAGTTATGTCATCGGGAAGGAAGTGGTGAATGTAACTCCCAAGTTAGGTCATCTGGGAGACCGCTTGTAGATTTGAATGATATGATTTTTGATTTGAACATATCAAATTTTATTGGTTGATTAAAAATTTATTTAGTTGTTCATGGAGATATTTTGTGCTAATTTCCCGGGCTAGGTCATTAGAGGGAAGTCAATAAAAAAATGATGAAATGTTGCGTAAAAATGTTTTTAATCACTTGTTTCCCCAAGTTAGGTCATTAGGGGAATTAATAGAAAGTAATGTGTGATCATGTTTAGGAAATTTTAAACATTTCCCCATATTAGGTCACTAGGAGGAATTGGTGGTGAAATATTGTACTATGTATTGGTAAGTCTCGGATTTGTAATGTTTGAATACATGGTGACATGAGGGGGATTATAGGGCGACCCTTGATAATATTCCCCCTTTCGCCAAAAGGAGTGATGAAAAGAATGGATGCTAAGCCGAAAGTAATGGCAAGAGGTGAAAACACATTGTATTAAATGGAAGATAATTGTGAAGGGATATAATATGCACTAAACATGTACAATAATGTGGTAAATGGAATTCTAAAAGGAATGTTATAGACGAGGTGTAAATCGGAGTAAAAACACTCAAGATATGAGCGAAATGGTGTAGCGTGTATTAGTTGTGGTAATAGGCGTGAAATAAGGGCCACATTAAAGGAAGTGATGAAAATTCATTATAAATAATAAAGTGAACAAATAATTTTTGCTTCATTTGTCTTTTGTGTTAGTGTGAGAGTGTGTACGGAGTGAGTGAAGATGCATCAAGAGAGAACATTGTGTCCTAGTCAGTTTGAGAGAGTGGCAACCGATGTAGTGTCATGTATGACTATAGAGTTAAAAAGTGCATTATTGTCACAAAAATGTAGGGTGTTATATACATTTTAGTTGAATTTTTGAAAATTTTAGGATTTTGATGTTCTTTACATTTAGGGCCTAGAAAAGAGTGGTGAGGGCACTAGTGACCCCTGAAATGGGAGCGCCTAGAACTGGGCGCCACTGTCTTGCTCAGAGTGCCCTGGGCCCCATATCTGGGTACCCCTGGTCTAGATTTTGAGCATTCTGTGGATAATTGTAGAAACCATGTTGCTAGTATGTTGAATAAGTGTGGTTTACTATGTAAGGTGTTATAATGATGTGTTTTTGTTGTTTGGTGTTGTGTAGAGGGATATCCACTCGAGGGAGTTTCACGATGGCCGTCACTTGAGTACATTACTTGGATTGGGATTGTTAGATGATAAGTGGGATGTGATGGACCATGTTGGACTATGGCATATAAAATGGATGGGGATGTGCCCCATAATATGCCCATGTTGATTGCATTGTGTGAGAGATGGTGTGTAGACACATGCACATTTTGGTTACCTATGGGGGAGATGATAGTCACCCGGAGGATGTATATTGCATATTATGATTTCCAGTTGTTGGGGAGAGGGTACAAGTGATGGAAGTAGTGGATATGGAGTGGCAGATGTGCTCGACGAGGTGATATTTTGTAGGGGCTCAAGTACCTACCGAGTCCCATGTATGTGATATAATAATTTAGGGTTCCGCATTTGTGGAAATTTATCACAGTGGTGATTGCCTCATGTACACTCGTGGAGGGAGGAGGGGTTAACATCTTATATAAGATGCACAACATATGCCATTAGAAATAGGAGGGTATGAGATTTACATGGGCATAATGTGTGTTGGCCCATTTATACAGAGACTTGTATTGATTTACGTAGGATGAGCATGGTGGAGGTATATGAGCTACCACACTAATACATGTATGGGCATATGAGCACTTAACCATATTATGACCGAGCCACTGGGGCCATGAGGAAAGTGGGATTGACTCCGAGATATATGCTCAATGTTGGGTGGATATTCATAGCAGGAAGATGTATACATATACCTTGAGAGAACTTATATACAAGATAGGGCCCTAGTCGGTTGTATGGAGGAGATATTGTGATTATGGGGATGGCCTAAGGATGATATAAAGTTACGATGTATTTTGAGGAATATGTGGCTAGAGGACCGCTTTCCAAGTATACCCAATATTTTTCAGGTTGAGAGGGTATCATGGTAGTTTGGTATAGTGCAAAGATGTGCCCCGTAGTCGTATATATGGTTAAGAGCTATCAGATCCCTTAAGAGGGATGATGCTAGGCCAGGGCACACAAAAATGAATTAACACCACCAGGATGAGATGAGACAAACCAAACAATAAAGAATATGGATGGAGACGATGTGAGGTGTACCGAGGAGTATCGAGTGTGGTGGGCTGCACATCGGTGAGTATTACTATACCCAATATTCGTGGGTCCTATGGAATTGCTGCATGGTGTAGGAGGGGAGGGAGGTTTCCCTAACCCGATAGAATCAGCCATGCTAGAGTGTATGTATATTTGTATGCCTACATTGTGTTTAATAGATTGTTTAAGTTGTTTTATATGCATTTAGCTAATGTCTTGTTTTATGTTATGTTTGTAAGGGATGTGTATTTATCATTGATAGTAGACACATCGATCTGTACATTGACGCAAAATATGCCAAATGATGTGCCAGGTGGAGGGATGCTAAAGCGTGTTGATGACATCAAAGGAAAGCATGCCCATATTTTTTTGCTAGTAGCCATAATAGTGACAACATGTATGGTAATCGCTAAGCGAGAGGGACGAGGCATGTGAGGATACTCAACGTGCCGAGAGGTGGTAGGTGGTGGTCCCTTGGCCCAAGACATGTTCACACAATATGTTGACTTACAACGTCGGTTTCAGAGTAGACTATAGAGATTACTATGCTACGGAGGTAGGTGGAGAAGTTTTGAGGCCACAAAATGTGATGTCATGTTGGTGGAGAGGCATCCAATTCTAGGGATCTCGTAGTACATGAGAGCGATAATGATGATGAGGTCTGATTGGGATTATTGTATATGATATGGGGCCTTGTCCCTAGTTGCGAAAAATGTTTTGTGATGATGATTGTACTAGCGATACATATATGGACACCTATTTTTGATATATGTTAAAGCTATGTTGGAATATTTTGGCCATTGTGATATAATGGATGTTGTATGATTCTATGGTTATTGTCCTAACATGTGTATTGTTTGTGTGTGATGAATATAAATTTGCATGATGATGTTAGTAGTGGTAGATAAAATATGTATGGTGAATGATGACAATATAGATAACCAATGTAATGTGATTAATGAAATGTTGAATGAATAAAATATGTAGCGCATAGGTAATGTAATGATTATAGTAGAATAGAAAAATTTATGATTGGTGAAAGGAATGTACCATAATGATTGCATGAGAATGTAATGTAGTCATAATAGGATAGGGTGATGAAAATAAGAGGGAGGAAGAGATTAACAATGTTCCCCCAGCATGTGAATGAATAGGCTCATGTAATTAAGACCCCTCAACATTCAAGTATGAGTCGCGTAAGCAAGAGTGCATCATTGGGAAATGATTGAGTGTGCTAGATGAAATGACAAAGCACATGATGAAAGGTTCTTAAAACTAATCCCTCAACAATCATGTAAGAACTATAAGAACACAAGTGCTTGATTGGGGGTAAGGTGGTAATAAAAATCTACCAAAGACCAAGACGACATGTGGTGGTGGAAGTATGTGGAATGGATGCAATGTGAGTGTATGAACCAAATGGAATGTCATGTGTAGTAACCACAGGATATGCAGAGACTGGTAGAAAATCATGGGATGCAGTAACGTGAAGTGATGGATAGCGTGGATGCATTGGATGCAATGAATGTGTTGGTGGAAATGATGGATGAGGTGGAGAACAAGCATGTGATGGTGGAGCATGACGAATGAACTGAGTACCTGATGGAGAAGACTCAAGTGGGGTATGCCTACGCTGATGGGGTGAAGGAGACAATGACTACTCACGAGAGGCAAAGGAGATGATATCAGAATCTACTAGTTGTTGTATACTTTCATGTAGGCAAGACAATTATCATCCCAATGGCAAGTGACGGTGGAAATAATTATAATAGTGTTGGGCATGTTGACATTGTAAGTAGTGTGGGACATGATGGTAGTTGGAGGGTAACCAAATTAATCATTCATTGAGTAATATATGCACCACATCATGTGGTTAAGCGTGAGGGGATAAATACAAAGGCTCTCGTGATGGAGGTGGAGTGGTGGAAGTAGTAACTTGCTATGGAACTAGAGAAGGATGGGTTGGTGGTGAAGGAGCGGGTTGAGCTTGTTTGGAATGTACTTTAGGAAAAGGTGGAGATTGCTTTGGATGCTCAACTAGAGGTGTGAGTGGAAGACTAGAGGATGGAACTGTCAGAGAAACATGTGTAGGTTCAATGATATGTGAGGACAAAAGATATTTTTCTAGATCAATAAATTTATAGCATAAGAGAATGAATGAATCGCAAGTATCATATTGTAACCTTTTCTTAAGTGGAGGAATGAGGCCACGATAAAAAATGAATTGCTTTTCTAAGTCACTAGGTTGGAATATGAGTTGGTGTATACATGCATTAAACCGTAAGATATAGTCATAGATAGGTTTAGAGGATCCTTGATGTAAAGTAGGTATGTGGTCATAAGTAACTCTAGGGCCATTATTGAGAATGAAACAATGGAGGAAATCATCCTCCATGTCATAGAAAGTGATAATGGACCCAAAGGGTAAATGGGTGTACCATTGTAGTTCCTCATTAGTAAGACTATAGTGAAAGACCTTAAGCAATAATCGATCATTAAAATAATCAGCCATAAGTGTATGGTAGTAAAGGTAATATGAGTATGAGGGTCACCAATACCATCAAAACATGTGAAAGTGGGCATGATAAAGTCTGTAGGGAAGGCATAATTATGAATATTTTTAGGAACGAGATTTCCATGTAAAGAATTGTTGTCAATAGAGGCATAATAGGATTTACTTTCTAAATTAAGGGTATGAACTTGAGATTGGAGTTATCCTGTTTCATGCATGAGAGATAAAATATCCTATGAGGGGATGGTAGGAGATGGCAATAATGTATTAAGTGGTTGAATTTTTCCATTATGAGTGATCATAGGGATATCAAAAGGTGATATAGTGGAGTCCGATGTTAAAGGCACATTAGTAGTATGTGTTAAAGGATCTAGAGTAGATGATGGTGAAGGAGCTATAGTATGACTAGTATCAACACAATCCCTAATAGGTGTAGTGATCAAGGAGGAAACCTCTATAGGTGAAGATGTAGTAGGATCCATAGAGGATGTGGGAATAGAAGGATAAGAAGCAAAAACTGGTGGTAACCCATGCAAAATAGTATATGCACTCCCAGAGAAGACAATGGAGTGGGAGAGACACACTTAGTAGTATAGAAAGAAGGAAACCTACGATGATTATTAATAGAATATGGGGTTCCAGAAATAATTTTGTTGTCATCAAGATGATCAATAGGATCATCAATGTAATATGAAGGAGAATGTAAGATAGAATGAGATGTGGGAGGACTATCAAAAGTAGTAGAAGACATAGGAGTAACTATAGCAAAGTAGGTGGAGTAGAAGAGGAGTCATGATGTACACCTAATTGTGGATCAATTCCTAATAAGTAATCAATGATAGAGTCATCTAAAGCATCAGGTGGCATATCAAAAGAAGGACCACATATAACTGGATGGCATGGTGTACAACAAGTGAATGCAATAGGATCATCAACAAGGCAAATACCTATAGGAGAATTGGAAAGACTAGTCGGCACATGTTGTTGGACTTCTAAGAGGGCTTGTTGAGTATCATTGGGTATAGCCATTGGGGTACTATATAAAGCTTTGAGTTCAGCTATGACAGCCTCATCATAGATAGGATTGACACTAAAATGAGACATGATGGGAGAAAAAGAAGAACTATGCTCAACCACTAAGGTATTAAAAGGATCCAAAGGAAAAGTATTCTAAAAGTAGGGTTCACCAAAATGATTAACTAAAAATAGAGATATTCTTATTTTATGAGTTAATCTAAATAGAAACAAAATGTTATATTAAAATATTAAGAAATAAATATATTTTTTTTATTACTTAAATATATTGAAATGAAAAACAAGAGGGTGGGGTACTAACCTTAATTTGACTTACCTCGTTGTGTGTTGGAGTGAAGAAGATCTGTTGTGCATAATAGGAAAGTTGTGACTATGTGGCCTTAGGAAGGGTAGAAGTTGAGTATCCGATGGGATTAAGGCACTGGGAGGATACTTTGGAGCAAGGACATGGGTTTGACAAGATCGCAAGATTTTTGTAATATCTTCATCTCTATCACATGAGTTTTGCAATATTGTCACTTATGTCATTGTAAATGGAATGTGAAGATCCATCTACAAAACCCTATTCAAAACATCATTTCCTAAAAAATAAAAAATGCATATGAATAAGTCAGACTGACCTTAATATGCGATAATGGTGGACTTACAATAACCGAAAGTGTTGCACTACATTCCAAACCCCATGTAGTTTTGTGTGAGTGTGTGTGTGTAAATTTTTTCAAAGGATTCCCTAACACCAATGACGCAAAAATAGGGGTGATAACTAGATGTAAAAATGCAAATGGTGGATGGAATAGAAATAATACAACCCTTTCCCCTATGCTTGTGTGATGCAGATATAGAAGATGCCCAAATGCAGTCCATTGCCTTAGTAGATAGTTTCCCTTGATAGTGAGACGTCCGCCCATAATGTAGTGAGTATGCTATGTTTATATACGGATCTCTTGTTCAAATTTAGACACTAATGAACTTAAAATTCCGACTACAGCCTAAGGGAATACATGGGGTAAAAAAATACCGAACTCAAACAAAAAAATTAGGACCACAAATTACGAAAACAAGGGTATCTAAAATCAAGGACCAAGGGCACCAGGGTGCCTAGTGCTACCCTAGGTGCCCTAGTGTAGGACTTGAAGACAACAAATGAGTAAATTATGAAACCTGCGACTCTTATAATATGCCCAAAACTATATAGATAAGTGACTACGAACCAGGACAAATAACAATGACGACCAACTAAATGACAACAAAACTAAGGGATAAGTTATTGGTGAATAATTTTATTACGCAAGATCCATATATAAAATAACATACATGGTGGTATAAATGTAATAGTAAGTGTGTGATTTTGTGACTACAATCATATTCAAGACATTGCTAATGTTTTTGTTATTCATCAAATTTTTGAACAAGATGTGGCTATTAGGCTATTAGCTTCTTCATTTAAGGAGAGGGCTCTTTAATGGTTCAGAGTTTGACAAAGATAATCAATTACTAATTGGAACCAATTGGGGATAGCCCTTTGCAATCAATTTGGAGAGAAGGCAGATAATATCTCCTTGTTAAAAAACCTTATAACTATAAAGATGTCTCTCAATGAGCTTATGGAAGACTTCATTTCATATTTTAGAAGATCGAGAGAGAATTCCATCCCTTTTAAGACCAACCCTAGAAGGCATATTTATTTATTATTTAAGAGCATTAAAATTTTATATTGTTGTCATGATTAAATATATGGGGATACAACATTTTTAGGGGCATATGATTAGCCATCGTGATGAAAATTATCTAATACAAGCTAGAAAAATAGCTCCTAAACCACCCATGCCCTTGTATCATGAATTACCACAAGTTGTTTAGCGTTTTGTTGCTCCTATTCCTGAGAAAAATTCCCAATCCACTACCTCCACATCTTACTCTCCTACACAACAAAAAGAGGATGAAGACATGAAAGCCTTAATTAGAAATTTGTCTAATAAATTTATATATTTGGAGAAGCAACAAGCCCAGTCCTATAGGAATTATTCCAATCAAGGGCAGTCTTCAAACCAAGGCTTTAATCAAGGTTATCAGCCATACAAGAATTAACAAACTAATAAGAGGTATGGAAAAAATCAATAGAATAATAGGTGGAAGGCTCAAAATTCCTCTCTTCCACTTGTAACACTTGCTCCTTTCTTAGCCACCTCCTACTATTAACTCTAGTAAAACATTGGTTCCAATGCAAAATAATGTAATATAGGAGGTTAAATGGTGTTTCTCATGCAATTAAATACATATTCCATATGGTTGTGTATATGCGTTACATAATCAGACCCTCATGGTTCAAAATCCTTCCATTCAGTAAGACGCATTAGTAGAGGAACCTAATTCTAATGTAGAAGGCGATCAAGAGGCCAACTAGGACATCAATCTCATGTTCTTCAGAGCTAAAGATTTTGTGCGGTAAAACAATCGTGGGAAGTTTCAATGACCTCGGACTAATTTTGCTAATAATACGAGGTCTAAGAAAAGAGTGTTGGAATCTCATCCTTCAACTTCTCCCAATCAGGGAAATATTCTCAACAAGGAGAAGGATGTTTTCACAAATAAAAGTAGAGTACTTGATGCTCCTAACAAGGATGTTGCTTCCCAACCAAAGTTGTCTATTTCAACCATGAAACAGTCAAGAAAGGAGAATCATGTACCACAGTTGCAGAAATCCATAGGCCTCCCTTTCAATATTGTGGAGAAAATGAAGAGGAAAAATGTCAATGTGACAATGTGGGATGCTTTGGCTATCCCATCACAAAGGGACCTCCTATGTGAAGCTCTCAAGCAGCTTCCCCTAACCCAACCGGTGATTCAAAAGACACATGCTGTAATCAATATTTGCTAAGCAAAGGAAGAGAAAGTAAGTAAAGTTATTAAGACCGGGCTCCTTTTTACATGTCATTAATTGTGGGAAAACACTTGGTGCATAATTGTATGATTGACTCAGGGGATAATACCTCTGTTATGCAAAATAAATTATTGATATCTTGGGTATTGAGTATAGACCTATTAATAAAATTTTATTTTAGCTTGATGGATCAACTGTTGGTGTCCTAGGATTCATTAAAGATATGAAATTAACCCTTCATGCCTACCTAATCCTAACTATAACCTATGAAATATCAGTAATTTACTTTCCTCCTATGTTTTCTATTTGTTTGTCAAGAGATTTTACTACTAAAGTAGGTGGATATTTGTCTTCAGATTGGACCCATATGCTCGTAAGAACTAGGTATGGTACAAGATTTACCATATAGGTTGAGCCTATATTTTCTTATCATATTAAGTAATATGATCCAACCCCTCTACAAGAAAAATACATAGTAGAAGAAAATAAAGAGAATGGGTCGAGTTTCAAAAAGCAACCTATTTCCCCTTCAATTCGACCTTTTTGGATGAATGGGCTAAACACTATGCGTGGGATCCTTATGATGAAATTTTGATAACTAATCTTGAAACTTAGTGTATTCTTGAAGAAGGATAAACTTTACCTACACCATTCAAGAAATAAAATAACAATACTTCTAGATTGTGGAAGATGTTCTTTGACGGTTCAAGAAACAGAAATGGATCTGGGGTAGGTGTTGTGCTGATTTCTCCATTGAATGAGAAATTTTTCTTCTCTCATAGATTGTAGTTTGCATTTTCCAATAATGTGGCAGAATATGAAGCATTAGTGCATGGTATGTTTATTGCTGAAAAAGAAAGATTAAAACGTTGTAGATTTTTGGGGACACAAAATTGGTGATTCATCAGGTGAGAGGGAAGTGTGTCACAAAGAATAAGTTGTTAAAATATTATAAGCACAAAGTTTGGGACATGTTGGAGAGTTTTGATGCTCTCAACTTGTAGGTTGTGCCAAGAAGGTTAAACAAAGAGGAAAATCAAATGGCATCCCTTAGATCACAATTCTCACCTACAAGAGGATTTTTGAAAGGAAATAAGTATCATATCAAGGTGATAATTAGGTCATCCATTTCAGATGATGAGACTAGATGGAAAGTGTTTGAAAGTGATGAAAACATTGTTTAGTTCATCTAAAATGAGGCTAAAATTCTCCTCAGAGATGTAATCTGATTTGGATAATAGCTACAAGTGGCCATATTATTCATCTAAAAACAAAAAAAATTCCTAAGTGATTGGTCACCTTAGAGCATATTTTTTTTTTATCTCGAGATGATGAATTCAAAGGGGACGAAAATAATCTATCAAAGAAAGAAATAATATTTTCAATCAGTCACAATTACACAAGGCAAGGAGCTTCTACTGGGAAAGGTATGTGATAATAGTGAGAAGAAAGATTTCATTTCCTTGTGTCAAAAATTTAGTGATGTGTTTTCTTGGGATTATGAATATCTAAAGGGATTTAATCCAGATATTGTACAACATTCTATATATCTTGATCCCACTATCAAGATGATTAGGAAAAACCAAAGGCCACCAACCCTAAGATAGAGCCCTCATGAGGAAGGATTTATCCAAAATCATTGAAGGAAAAATAATTTTTCCAATCAAGTACTCTACATGGGTGGCCAATCTTGTCCCATTTAGAAAAAAGAATGGGGAAATCAAATTTTTGTTGATTTCTGAGATTTGAACAAGGCTTCCCTAAAGGACCACTACCCTTTACCTTCCATGGAGTAGATTTTGCAAACTATTGCAAGGGTTGAAAGGTTCTCCATGTTGGATGGGTATTCAGGTTTTGATAAAATTAAGGTTAAGGAGGAAGATAAGTATAAAAATGTATTTATAACCAAGTGGGGTACATATGCCTATCAGAAGATTCCTTTTGGTTTTTCAAATATAGGTGCCACATTTCAGAGAGTAATGGATATTTCTTTCAAAGGTTATATTAATGATTTCATCCTTATATACTTGGATGATATTACCATCTTCTCAAAGTAGAGAAAGGATCACATTAGCCACTTGGAAAATGTATTTGAGAGATGTATGGAATTTGGGGTGTCTCTTAACCCCAAAAGTGTAATTTACTGAGTCCCTAGAGGTAAGATTTGAGACATATTGTTTCAAAGGATGGAATTGCCATTGATCTAGACATAATTTCAGCCATCCTTTCTCTCTCTTTGCTAACTCATAAAAAATCCTTGCAATATTTTCTTGGCAAGATTAATTTTATTAGGAGATTTATTCCTAATTTTGTAGGATTAGTCAAGCCCATCACTTTGATGTTAAATAAGGATTCAGCTTTCAAATGGATAGCTAAAGGGAAGGAAATTTTTCCAAGATCAAACAAGAAATTTCTCAAGTTCCTACACTTATCAATCCTAACTATAGTAAGGATAATATTTTTTATGCATATGGAGATGATGCTAGTATTTTTCTTGTTTTGACACAAAAAAATGAGGAAAGTATGGAACAACTGTAGAGCAATTCTTCAGTCAAACACTGAAGGAATATGAATTGAAATATAGTCACATTAAAAAAAGTATTTTCCATCATGGGGGATCTTAAAAAAGTTAAGAGTATGGTGTCCACTAATAATATAAAGGTCTTTATCTCACATTCTAGTGTGAGAGAATTCATTTTGGGGTAGATATCAATGAGAAGAGAGTCAGATGGGTCACTAAAATAATGGATTATGATGTGACTATTAAGGCCAAAAAACTAGTAAGAGGGAGAGAAATTTGCGAACAAATTTCTTTAGATGCTCAAGATAATCAAGATACCTCCTTCATGAATGAAGAACTTCCACATGATGCTAAAATTCAGTAGGATGAAGAAGATGCAACCAATAGTCACAGATTGGATGAGTGATATGATCACCTTTCTATTAACTAGTGCATGCCCTCTTGGTCTTAAGAAACAAAAAGGAGACATCTAAGGCTGCAATCCATTCCTTATGCACTGGTGGATGGCATTTTATTCAAAATAAATATTGATGGGGTTTTTCTTAGGTGCATTGAGGTTGAACAAGCGAGAGAAATTTTTAGCAGAATTTCATGATGGCTTATTCGGTGGTCATTTTTCAGCCAAAGCCACAACAATGAAAATTCTAAAGGCATGTTACTTCTAGCCCACATTATTTGTTGATTATCACAAATGGGTCAGAAAATGCAAGGAATGTGCTTTCTTCACCGAAAAAGAAGAGGTTGGAAGCTCTTCCACTTCATCCAATTCAAGCAGATCAACCATTTACTCAGTGGGGCCTCAATTTTATTGGCATGATCAACCCTCCATCAAGTGTTGGCCACAAGTGGGTCTTAAAAACTATAGATTATTTTACTGGGTGGATCGAGGTTGTGTCATTAAAGGAAGAAACTAAATCCGTCATTCTTTTCTTCTTTGAGGAGATTCTCACAAGGTTTGGTATCCCACAAACCATAATTTTTGATAATGCAAAGGATTTCCTAGGATCTAAGATTTTTGATTGGGCTCTTGGACTTGGTGTTTATTTGAAGACTTCTTCCAATTATTACCCTCAAGGTAATGGTTTGGCAGAATATACTAACAAGAACCTTATTAGGATTATGAAGAGAACAACATATGTCAATCAAAGACAATGACATACCAAGGTGAGGAGTTCTCTTTAGGCTGATAGGATTACAATGATGAAAAGGTAATTGACACTTACCCTTACCTTCTTGTTTATGGAAAATAAGTAAGGATTCCTTTGTCACTGGAATTTCCTTCACTTGAGTTGGACTAGTACTTATAATTTGAAGGGGTGGATAAAAAAGAGATCAGGATTACATAATCAATCGAGCTTGAAGAACTAAATAATTCTACCATGATCAGATTAGAGTAGCATCATAAATCAACCAAATAGTGATTTGATAAAAATGCTAGGTTTTAAATGTTCAAGGTTAGTGATTTGGTTTTGAAATGGGATGCTAATAGAGCCAAGATAGAGATACACTCCAAATTTGATGTGATTTAGAGTGGTACGTATATCATTAGTGCTTGTGAAGAAACAAATTCTTTTAAGTTAACTGACCTTTATGGAGATGCACTACTAATCCCAGTCAATGGGATTTATCTTAAGAATTCCCATTAGGTTATCTTATTGCATCATTATACATATTAGATTATATTTTAAATTCCTCCAGTGCTTACAGAGATAATTATGTAGACACCAAATTTTGGTATCACCCCGCATTTTCTCTCTCTCTCTCTCTCTCAATGCAGACTTATTCCATTTCCCACCAAACCTACATGTTTGATTAATCAATTAATCTCCTTTAAATCCCTAAACATCATTATGTGCTAATAATATCCAAATATTCCAATTAAATCACATCACCCCACTCAATCAAATCATGTCCCCCACCATCCAAATCATGAACCCCACTCAATCAAATCAAACCTATTATCTCACCTAATCGGTCAAATCATGCCCCCACTCACCCGACTAGGTTACTTTATCAAACCCGAGATACCCACTAACCCTAAGCTACCCCATCTCTAAGATGTAAATATGGGTCTTCCCCCTCTTTCACAAATAGAAAGAAGAATAATATGGAATCTCTGCTTATTCTTGAAACTTGAAGTTTTTTAGGAAAGAGAAAAAAATTCTGAAATAAGTTTTTCAAGTTTGGGGTCAAGCCAAACCTTTGCCATTGTTAGAAGTTAGAGGTGATGAGTGTTGGAGAAATCTTTGAAATTTTTTGTCATCTCGCCATCTTGATGCCCATTTCATCTCCATATCAAAGCATAAGCTAAGTCCCCTCATCATTCCATTTACTTGGCATTTTATATTTCACTATTTCTGCATGCTATATATTGTTCATCATTTATTGCTATCTTTTTAGACACGGGGTTGACATCCTTGAAGGGATTTCATAGCCTCTTGGAACCAACATTTTCGGGAAACCCTGCATATTGTTATCTAATCACATCTATTTCATTTTTATAGATATTATCGTAGATATATCTTCTTTGTGCCCATAGATTCATATTCGCATATGAGGTCCTAAGCCCTCCATCATTTGAAGTTGTTGGTGGCTTCCAAAGATCGCATTCACCCATGTGAGAACAAAATTTATAGTACAACATTATGGCACACCCGGTGGGACCGATCCCATATCGGTCATTTGTTGTTTTACTTTATTTTTCTTATGTAGATGTCGCACGTATAACAACTATCCTTATTGATAATTTTCATCCATTTAGATATCTCGTGTATATTTTGTTTTTTGGCTTACTTGCTTCCAGGGTTTAGTATTATCTCTATTAGTTCGTTAAGTCTATATCCACCTTGAGGTACAAGAATTTTTCTTCTTTTGATTTTGTTTCTTGTTTACTAATTTTCTTCGTTTTGTTCAAAAAAAATTTTATATACCTGTAATAACAGAACAAAAATCATTGTTATTAAAAATAAATAACGCAAAAAACAAAAAAAAATTACTTAAAACTCTACTCTGGCATGGGAGAAAAACCCCAAAAAAATCTTGTAAATATAGATCTTAGTCTTTTATTGCTCTTGTATATCTAAGTTCTTAATTTACATCTATATCTATTTATTTACATAAGTAAAAACAACAAACTAAAAAAATCATTTATTATCCTAAACTATCCCTCCAACTATCCACACCCATCCTCGGCTCACAGACATCAACTCGGCTAACTCACCACATAATCCCATCTCCATCCTCCACCCTACGTCGAGCTCCTAACTCCTCATTCCCAACCGAATCCCCCTTGACCGAGCCACTCATCCTACCTAACTCTCTCTACACTTGGATCCATGCTTCCCATAGTCCTCCAATGACTGGACTGTCCTCCCACTCTATCCCCTTTCCTATCATGAGCTATTATCCCACTCCCATAGACCCAGCTCGGCCACTTCCTCATCCACGTTCTCAAATCCCAACACTAACTCTGTTTCACTCAAATCCCCACTCCCCTCGGCCTCATCCCTAAGTTATTATCGACTTATCTCCCCCTCTTGGAGCTCCTTACCCACTTATCCCCTCTCCATCAATTTTTTTCTTCAAAACTTCCATACTCCTTCCTTCTTTCCAAACCACCCATGAGCTCATACCATACGCCAACTTCCACTACCCACTCATCTCGCTATCCCTCCCTACTTGATCTCACACCCTTCACCAAGCTAATACACCAAGCTCTCACTACCCTCTCCACCTCACTCGTCCCTTACCCGATCTCTCCCATCCACATAGCTCCTAACTAATTACCTTGGCCACTTGGCCAAGCTGTGTTTCCTTCCACCTAACTCGACCACATGTCATCTCCCTCCATTCCTTTGACTTGCTACTCTCTCTACCACACATCCCATTCCACTCGGCTTCCCTTCTCGCCATCCTCCCAACACTCACTAAAATTTCCCTCTACCAAGCCACAATTTTTCACCGAGCTACTTCCCCAACACCTCAATGTGGATATTCATTCCAAATCCCTTTTTAATTAAACTCTCAACTCACTCCCACACAGATCTCTCGCTCATGATCTCCACCACTATTTTCCACTTAGAGAAAATGAATATCCATGCAAATTCACAAGATTATGATGTTTGGTGCTTTCAAATGTTTCCAACTCAATTTCAAATTCACGTAAAGCTTTTTGAATAGTGCATGTAAAATCTCTTTATAGAAATTGGCTTATAATTGTTTACCAAACATTTATAAACAACGTTTGTACCACCATATATTTCTTGTTTACATTTTATGTGATTCTTATTATGTCATCGTACATGTGAAGAGCCATGTCCATGTCCAATTTGACCCTACAAGCCCTGTTTCATGTCTCCCTTCTTTTTGAACTATATTTCATGCACTAGACATAGTCTATAATTGGATTGACTAGCAAGCCCTGGAATTTCAAATTATCTATGCTTGTTAAATCAAAATCTGTTGACTTTCGAGATAATTGTACTTTCTAGTAATCTTTATAGATGGTTGTGTTTTTGTAAATATATAAATATATATATAATCGATCATATATATATATAAAATTTATACGTAAACTATTTATAAAAAAAAATTACGGTTTTAAAATTTTTTAACTGTCATCATCTACAATTTCTAATTTTTTTCTGTAATATATGGTTAAAATAACTAAAAAATGGCCTACATTCTGTCAATTTCTAGGCCTCTCATCGACATCTTCCCAATTACATGTGGATTCTTTTCCACTTGGCCTTGCATGTTCTCTGTGACATTTATCACCTAATCCTCCATTAATTTTCATTAATTCCATCATTTCAATGATGCCATACACGATAAACATCAAGTATAATTAAGTCATATTTTCTACATAGCTACTTTCACTTCACCTTGGATTTTTCCTCCTTATTGTCAACACTTACGATCATCATCATATATGGGTTAAACTTTCTTATTTGTTGGTTTGTCATCTTCCTTAAAGTCCTCTACTTTATCCACCTTCACATTTCTCTTTTCAATTCAAATAGGCCCCATTTTTTCATATCAATCCACATTTTCTGTTGTAAAAGTCTACATTTCTCAATCAATTTTCGTCTTGTCCTCATAAAGTCCACATCCATGTCCTAAAGTATTCTCTCCCCACCCACTTTTCATCTTATCCTCGTAAAGTCCATATTCCTATGCTAAAAGTCTACTTTCCTTACCCAATTTTCATCTTGACTTCTCAAAGTCCACATTCGCTCAATTTATAGTCTATTTTGTTTATAGTTATTCTTATTTATAGGTCACAAATAAATAAAATAAAAACATTAATATTATTTTTATTTTTATAGGTTATCCTATCATAACATAGTTCATTTAATAATTTAGTATCACCTCATCCTAAATAATTTGTATCATATGCTCTCATAATTTTACTTAATAGTTTATCTCATACGTCTATTTCATAATTTATAGTTAGTCTATCGATTCATGCTTGCAATTATTGAATAGGGAAGTTGAACTATGATTATTATTTTTATTTGTATTTTTTATGACGACATTTTTGTAAACAAAATATTTACGACATTTATATCATTTTTTTCTTAACCACATCAACTAATTACATTTATTTTATTTTGTAGGTAAAATATACAAACTCCACGAGGTACACCCCATAACTTGCAACCAACATTATGTCATCAAAGATCACTTGTTGAAACATAAAACATGCCACAAATCCCTTTCATCAACCCCATCCATGATCGTGGACGATACAATTTCAAGGTACCCACACATTCCCGGCCACCGAATACCACCTTCACAAACATCATTATCATGTGTAGTCAAATCACGAGGGTAGGTGTTTTATAGTTATTCCTCATTTTTTCCTATTTTCTCCTTTCTGCATTGTAATTTCCCTTTTCTAAGTGATTGTCTACATTGAACGTCACATTTCACTTAAAAAGAACCTTTCTTTTCTGCATCCTTCTTGATCACATAACTTAAATAGGGTTTAATATTCTACATCCCACATTATCACACACAACCTAAAACTTCACAAACTAAATCAACACATCGAAAAATACCTTTCACTGGTTAACTAATGATTTGAACATCCAACAGAAACCTGTTTCAAACATTTCCCTAGCCAAAACTACACAAGCCATCCTTAGACTTCCATTCTCTAGGAACTGTGTTATCCAATTTTTTGTTCACATCCTCTAAATTAAATATGATGATAAAAAAATATGTTGCTTTTTTTTGTCAACAAATTACATAAACAGATGTTTCTCTATTTCACACCTATTATCACTCTCTCTCAAATTCAAAAAAAAAAACAACAATGTCCTCTACACAATAAAATTACTTCTCCTAATGATCTCTCCCAACAAGATTCTAAAATCAAAACCAGCCTTGATTACCCAAACCCTTATCTCCATGACCTCGTTTCATGAGGACTGTGATATCCATAATCATTCCTGTCTTGAAACCCATTCTCGTATCATTACCAATCTAATCTTCCTAAAACAGCCACACCCCATCTCCCACTCCTTTAGGAACTCTTGGAATGCTTCCGACCCCATATATGATTTTGTATTTCAAAAATCCCCCACAATCTCTCAATCCTCCCAATCTCCTCAATTGGTGGATCACATTCCACCCACATCCCTTTTTGTCAATTCTATTTCATCCACTACTAATATGAATGTCTAACCATCTCAAACTTTTCACACTTACATTCGTACCCATTGTATTCTCCAACCATCTCAACCCCTTAACACTCATATCCCCACTTATCATTTACCACAACAACCTACCAAACTTCAACAAACACATCATGTCCCTATTTCTCAATGTCATCCTATGCAACAATCTCAACCCATGACACATGTTAATCCTTACCAAACAGTTCCCCACACACCTGCACACCCACAAGTTTATCAACCACCTTATCAAACAATTCCCCAAATACCCACACATTCACAAGCTTATCAATCACCTAATCAAGCTACACTTCGTGCCACACAACCAATCTAATCTCAACCTAATGTTGTGTTAAATGATCTTATTCACACTTTAATGAATAGGATGACTAGTTTAGAAGTTGCTACCTTGGCACCCAAGGATACATTATCTTATGAACAAATATGTAATGAACCAATTCATCCATTGGTTCCAATCAAACCCTACCCTCCTCATTGGAAACTTCCTAAGTTTACTAAGTTCAACAATAAGGAAGATCCCCAACAACATATCTGCACATTTAAACACACATGTTGTCTTATTGTGCATGATCACAATCTACTGCTTCACACTTTCCCCATGTCCTTGTCCAATCCTGTGTTGGACTGTTACAACCATATCCCACAATATTCCATATTCTCTTTTGTCCATCTTGTGCAACTATTCTTAGAAAAAATTTCAATTAACATTGCATGCAAAACTACTATCGCTGACCTATACACCATCCAACAGTTTGATGATGAGTCCATTACTAACTTTGTCGCATGATGACATGTCATTATAAAAACTATCCTTTACTCTTCTCACATTCATATGCAAAAATATATCATCTACCTTGCAAATCCAATCATTTCAAACCTTTGACGAAGCTTTCACAATGGCTCACAAAATCAAAACTTGTGTTAGTGAACAAGGTCATCTTAAACTTAGATCGACCAAACCTAAATTTGAATCTAATAGACCATCCACACAACAACACATTTAAAGGTGTAGAAAACTTCATGGTTAGTAATCCCTAGTCTACATCTACATCCAACACATGGCCTCAACAATGAGCCCCTCAAACAATAATCAACTATACCCCCTTGGGAGAATCCTATAGATCCGTATTTGAAAAGTTGAT
Source organism: Taxus wallichiana var. yunnanensis (assembly GCA_018340775.1). Lineage (NCBI taxonomy): Eukaryota > Viridiplantae > Streptophyta > Pinopsida > Cupressales > Taxaceae > Taxus > Taxus wallichiana. The sequence goes on along the minus strand of CM031234.1, from coordinate 689,745,458 downwards.
GGCCATAAATGCCATCAGAATTCCTCTCATATGGCTCGTGGAAAATTCACAAGCCAAGCCTATTTGGTATCATGAAGCCCACTATTATAAATATCATTGAGTCAAAGGTCATGAAATTGAGAAATGTCGTTCCTTCAAATATCATTTCCAACAACTTATAAATCAACGGGATATCAAATTGGACAGCGCTACAACTTCATCTAGCCTACCCCTTGACAGAATTATGTAACCTTTCCCTAATCAACCACCAATGAATCAAACTACCCCTTTTACATCTCAACTATTAAATGCTTATGCAATTGACACCATTAATCAAGATCTCATCCTATCACCAACTCCGCATGTTCCCACCTTAGACATTATTCCCACTCCTTATTCAGAACCTAACACACCTATATCAACTTTTACTACTTGTCCTGAACCTACACCTTCTTCTACCCTTACCACATCTGCATCAAATTTGACTATAACATCTACTTTATCCACTTCAATCATGCCCCAATCCACCACATCATATTCATCCTTAGCACCTATTTCAACCCCATTGATATCCACACCTATCCCTACATCTCTCACATCTATGCCTTCACCTACATATGCATCAAAAACTATTACTACATCTACATCACTCATCTCTACAACCATTGGTAGTGGAAAAAATCAGCGAGCTACCTCTCCACTTCTTAGGGTTCTAGTGGGAGAAATCACGTAAAAATTGGAGGGAATGATCATTGAAAAATCTAGTTTTGTGTGAACTAGTTTTTACACCATGAAGTCCCTATTTTTAGGGATACAGAGGAATGAATTTTCATCAAATTTCTACCTGTCACATAAATAACATCTGCAAAATAGGCAGGGAGCTACCTCTTCACTTCTCAGGGTTCAAGTGGACGAAATCGCACGAAAATTGAAGGGAATGATCGTTGAAAAATCTAGTTTCATGTAAACTAGTTTTCGTGCCATGAAGTCCCTATTTTTTAGGGATATGGAGGGATATTTTTTTAGTATTATACCCCCTACCGATGAAAATCTCATTTTCCCACTTGTTCAGATGAAGGAATTACTCAAAATGCGGAGTGTGGAACCCCGAAATAAAACCTAGATTTTCAAGACCTATTTTGTCACAATCTAACATCTGCGCAGTGCACTTACTAAAAATAGCATGTCTTCCTACATAGGGTATGTTGCTTCAGGTAAGTCACCATTTGAAGAGGCTATGAATAAGGCAGTGAACACATAGGGAGTATTGCAAGCAAATTCATCAAAAAGGTCATCTCGACTCGCAATTGACACTTACTAAAAATAGTAAGTGGTTCCACAAGCCCCTACTATAAATAGCCAGTTGGTCCAAAAGGTGAGAGGAACATAGTAAGAAGAAATAATTCAAGCTACCATAGCCATTGAGGTTGGGAAAAGCTAAACTACGACACTTACTAAAAATAGTAAGTTGTCCCATCTGTACTTACTAAAAATAGCAGGTTATTCTCAAAGGATAAGTTTGGCACAATGGGACATAGAGGGACAATCATTCAAGTTAACACCATCATTCTATATCATCCATGGGAATTGATCATAGGTAATTTTAGATCCATCTTAGGGAGTTGGACAATGTTTTTGAAACTCACTACATAGTTCGTGTCACATGTATATCATACGTAGGTTGGGAGTTCATAGTCATGAGCGTAACAGTTCATTCAACTTGACAAAAATTCATGAGCTAATTTCAAGGATTTTATTAGGGTGCAAATAGTTCAAAGATTTAAAGTCTCACTACACTTAACAAGGATTGATAGACTTCATCAGGGGTGACATCCTTTCTTTTCCTCCTCCTTCTTCCCCCAACATTCTCTCTCCTCTATGTTCTAATTTTGCATTGAGGGTTTGCACTTTTTGATATGTCTTAAAGTGACTTTAGAGACATGATGTAAAATTTAAGTCACCTTATTTTTATAAAAGGGAATTAATATTCGAATAGGAATATGAATAGTCTAAAGTCAAAATGAGGAATATGAAAGAGCATCAGGAAGATGAGGAGTCAAGTTTAACACTATAAATTGTAATGAGCTCTTCATTCCAAGGGGTTCTAATTCTGAAATTATTCTAGCTGGTTGTATTCTTGTAAGTTCATGAGAGATATTTCTCGCACTTTTGAGTGAAAAGAGTTAACCAATTTTCCCCTATTCTCAATGTCTTCCATTCTCATACTATGTACAATTTCTTCTTGAACATCAATACAAGAAGGAGTTTCAAGCCATTTTTACTAAGGGGTTTATTGATAATTTGTGTTCATTAAATTCTAATTTGTCTTGTTGCTATTTGCAGTATTGTTTCTTCCTAATTTTAGTGCATGTGATGAAATTTCTATCTAGTGTGTGCATGAATCTAATTTTCTACCTACAACATTAGTTATCCTACCTATTTTCTCACTCCCCTTTCCCACTCTTCAGAAAATGTCTTCCCTAACAAGAGATTGCTAGCTTTTCTATAGCTTTAGTGGAGTTCCTTGTTAGATCCCTAAACATAAGGCCACCAGGAAAATCTACCTTTACTCACACATGCATATAAGGAAGCTACACCTATTAAGTAGAGGGACTTAGATTCCCATAGTGTTGGCAAGAAATCCAAAAGTTTGTCCACCTAACAAAATTTTCTTGCCAACAGCTTTTAAGCGCCACCGTGTGGAAAATTTAGCAAAATACAACCGCAAGGTCTGAAAAATCAAAACAAAAAAATCAGATTTCAAAGTAAAATAATTTTTTGAAGGTGACTCCTTTAAGGAGAAAATCCATGTCACGTTCGTTTTCGCATCATGAAGAAATTTCTAGATTGGAGTGAAGTACTAATGAGTGACAATGAAGAAGAAGAAGAAGATGTCTTTCCAAAATGATGATCATTGATCAACCATGGTTCTAGACTAGTGTTGACAAAGGAAAGAAGAAAGAACCTATCACCAATGAAGAGGAATGGATTCAAAGGAGACATAAGATAAGGTGTGAAGCTCAAGAATATGCCAAATTCTTACATGAGATGTATGAGCAACTTGAAGCAGCCCATAGTGAGGAAGAAGAAGAGGAGAGTTTTCCTATAGAGGAAGATCCTAAAGATCATTCGTACCATAGGGTTTTCATACCCAAAAGTTTCTTGAATGCCACTAAATAAAATCATATCCTTGAGCCTTCCGATGAAGATAAAATCAACAGTGCAAGATCCACTGAAGAAGATTTTTACAACCTCGCGCATCTCACTGCAAAATTGAGAACATTATCTTTCTTCCAACACTCAATAGATGAATTCCTCACATATGGTGATGAATAAATGAACATGTTGAAAAGAGAATATGTGGAAAGAATTCAAAGCATAATAAAAGGAAATTTTGACCCGAAGTCTTTGATGAAATTTAGAGGTATGATTTAGCTCTACAGATAAGATATGAACATCTTGAAGCACCGCATCAAATGGAGGAAGAAGACGAGATGCACCCTATGGAGGAAGACCCTGATGGCTGCCCATATTATGAGGTTTTCATTCCTAGAAGATTCTTGGATGCTTCTGAATAAGATCTTATCATGGAACCTTCGATGAAAGCCAAAGCAACTTCATGGAGGAAGAAGTAGAAGAGACGAAGATAGAATCACCATTCAAAGCAATTCCATTTGGCTCTAGTCACAACCCATAGGGGGAATAATATATTCAATAAAGGAAGATCCTTACTACATAATGGATGATCAAATGCTCTCCAAAGACTCCACCAATGGTGAAGAAGATGAACAATTCAAAGTAAGCGTGGATGATATCTTTTCAATTTTTGATATTTTAATTAATGATGAAATGGAGAGATGTGAAGAAATGCAAGAAATTAACTTGTAATCATGATCCGAAGATGATGAATTCAAGATGTTCATAGATAATATTCCCTCCTTTTTAATTCTTCAAGTGATTTAGAAATGTTGCATGAAGAAATGGAGGAAGTCAAAGAATTAAACTCTCTTCCCGATGCAATCATTAATGATCGAATGGAATAAGCCCAATCTCTTTTCAAATATGAGGAGAACGAAAAATTTAAACGCAACCTCTACTCACTCGGGGAGTAAAATCATCATCATGGTGAAAAAAAATCCTTTCATCTTTCACCTGATCAAGAAGATTCAATAATAGATGCTCAAGATGTAGCTGAAAATTCTTCTTATATTGTTTCCCTAACATGGTTTTCTACTTCTTACCAAGAAGAAGATGATATGGATTTTAAGCTTGAAGGAGTGCCCTTCCCATGAAGCTTGGACATCTTCTCCTTGTTAGTAGGTGTCATGAATCAAGTATGCCCATGTTTGCAAGAAAGTGAATCTTTGGCAACGCAAAGCATGGAAGAGGTGAACGAGAATGTTTCAAATGAATCATAGGACCATATGGATAAAATTTTTAACCATCTCTTAGAGGCACAACAAGAAGATTCTTCCAATGAAGATAAAAATGAACCTATGGAAATTTCAGAAGAACTATCTGTACAAGATATCTTGAAGGTTGTGGAAGAAATTGAAGATCCTCAACTCAGCCTTAAACTCTTAACCTAGGCTATGGAGATACAAGACATATATGAATCAATTTGTGCTTCCTATTTTGGTGGACCAATTTTTGATGTTGAGATGGAGAAGTTGGATAATATTGATGAACTCCCAAATAATTTTGTTGATGATAATGGACATGAAAGCATGTATTTTTCTTCCACATCATGCGAAGAATTTCATGAGTGAAAATAAGAAAATTTCGTGAATATACTTTGAACATCTCCAATTTTGAAGATAACACCTCTGCCATAGAAGAAGATAATAGGAAAAACATTTAGATGATTTGCATTCAAGAAATTTGTTTGGAACATGGAAAAAATATGCAGTAATGTTGGGAGTATATTCAAAACCAAATTTCTCCCACCATTTTGGAATGGTCGATCAATGGAAAATAGGATTTCATATGGAAAAATCCAATGAAGGGTGAAGAATTCTTACATGGCCAAACCAAAAGCTGCAATTTTGAAAATAATATCAAGATGGACTCTAAACGAATGCATATTGGCAAAAATTTCTCTAGACAACAAAGTGGGAGTATGCATGATTCTTTCCAAATGATCCAAAATCAGACTACACTCACCTTCCTCCAAGCTTTGATTCATCTTGAACATGTTCCCATGCTACAACAATCTCTTAAGGATGATGAAGACCTATGGCTTAATGATTTAACCTCCATGACTGAAAACACTTGGTCAGAGAAACAAAGCGAGATGTTCAGGGAAGTTCTTGAATGGGAAGAAAACTAGTTTATTCTCACTCCTAAGTGTTTTTATGATATAAGAGACAATTTGAGATTGTAATTAAAATAAGATGAATGCTTTCATGATAGAAAATTTTTTCCCACCCTCGAAGACATGGAGGAATGGTGTCTCATGATTGCGGGACATCAAGAGGAATCTTCAAAATGTAAAATTTTTAAGAGGTTAACCAAATTTTTAATGGATGAAAGAATATTATCAATAAAAGATGAGTACAAGGATGGAATCATGATCAATATTCTTCTTCTCAAGCCATGCAAGGCCATCACAAAAGCATAGTTTGAACAAATAAAAAAATTTGTGCTTTAAAGGTTAGGCTTCAATTCGCTATCTCATGATGGCATGTAATTTTCTCAGTCCATTTCAGGTACATGTATATTCTTTCCACACCTTTGTAGTCCTCTCCCTTATATATAATTTCCTTTCTATGGTGTTTGTCTTTCCTTTCTACATGCATTGTGTGTTTCCCTTTCTCCTTGTTTTGTGTGTGTTTCCTTCTTCTTCTCTCTCTCTCTCTTGTAAGTTATACATGACTCCACAGGGACCAATGGATAAGGCATAGGTATTTATTTTTAAATGTTCAGATTATAAGATTCTCCATGTCATGTATTAACTATGCTCGACCCATGTCATGTCCCAAGCTAGAGCCATTTATTTTTCATGCAAATTTGCAACAGGGAAATTGACAATTTCCTAGCATGAAAACTATACCCCTGTGCCAAATTTTTCATGTCCTATCATTCCCAGGCACACCAAGTCCACCCAGTTAGTCCATTCATTCCCCCTAGGTGATTTTAGGAGTTCATTAAAAGTTGCAAGCTTCAGGCAGTTATGGGAAGGGCTATCACTGACCTTCCTAGGACTAGAGAAACCCCATGGAGTAGAGCAGAAAATCCAAAATAGATGTGGAGGAAATTAAAATGCCTTGGGACATCATGGAAGTGATTCAGAAGATTCTAGGACTTGGAGAAGTTGGGGTAGTTTCACCAAAATTAGGGTTCACAGGCCTAGGTAGTGCACAGGCCAAAACAACTATTGAACTTCCAAAGGTGATTTTGGGAGCTCCGGATGGAGTTAGGAAAAAAATAAAAATACGTAGAAATGGAATTCCAAGACCTAAAAGATTATGAAATTATTTTTTCACAACACTTTGGCGCATTAGGTCTGAAAGCAGTTTTTCTCATGTACAGGTGGAGTACCAAATAAAAAAATCATATTTTTAGGGATCAAATAGAGAAATAAAGACCTAATAATCCCACAATTGGATTAAAAATTTAATTTCCAGTCAATATCATATAACATTTCATTAAAAATGTCCATCAGGAGCTCAAGTTATCATCGTTTCAAGTTGTCCTCTTAAAGTGAGTTCGGGAGTTAGTCAAATTTTCGGAGGATAAGTGTCACTCCAGGAGCCCGGCAAGATTTTGTGTCCCTCATGTAACTCAAGGTTAGGTAAATCAACCGTGAAAAAATTCACCTAGCCCCATATGACCTCTGGATCCTCATGCGACCTCCAGGATCACCAGTTCAACCCTCAGGTGCTTGCAGGAGCTCAAAGCCTCAACCATCGATTGTTGTCATGTGTCATCACCAGGAGCGACGTGGAATTTTATGACCCTCATGTCCCTCATATGTCAGGGAAATAAAAATGGAAAAATTCACCCATCCCCTAAGGGAGACTTTGGTCACCCATATGACTAGCTTCCAAAGCCCCTCGGTGCTTTAAAGTTGATATTTAGCCTTCATTCCATGTCGTCGGATCTATGCCACGTGACATCACCTTGTTCACCATGAAATTTGATTTCCCTCATGTCACTCATAGATTAGGTACATAAAAATTTAAAAAATGTGCACATATCCCTTCTCATCTTTATTTTAAAATTTGAAAAAATCCTGCTTTGCTTCCCGCTTCTAAAGATCTAATTCTCCAGTGCACATTTCATTCCACCATAGCTTTGAATCTTTCTCACACCACAAAAACCAAATCCTCAAAAACATAAAAACATGTAGGTACCAGAATAAATATTGATCAAATGAAGAATGAAGAAGAAGAAGTTTGAAAATCTTTATTGTTGTGAAATAAAAAATTGAAGAGATCTTACAAACCGGTGAACAAATTGACAAACCTTATGTTGATGAGTTATTCTCTCTTAAAGGAAATTAAAAAACCATATTAAAACCTCCAATTTTTAGGAAGGAATGCTCACAAAAATAATTTTCTATTCTAGCTCCATGAATAACAAAGCTCAATTTCCTATCAAACTAAAAATCGGATCGAAGAGAAATTTCACCAGTGAGACAAGAAGAAAAAACCTATCGCAATGGAGTTGATTTTGTCACAAATGGAGATAAAAACCAGACCTAAAAATTTCAAGCTCCATTAATGTTTTCCATGCCACAGTAGTGGAAAAAATCAGCGAGATACCTCTCCACTTCTAAGGGTTCCAATTTGCAAAATTGCACAAAAAATGGAGGGAATGATCGTTGAAAAATCTAGTTTCGCGTGAACAAGTTTTTGCACCATGACGCCCATATTTTTAGAGATAAAGAGGAATGTGTTTTCATAATATTTCTACCCTATCACATGAACAACATCTGCAAAAAAGGAAGCGAGCTACCTCTTCACTTCTCATGGTTCAAGTGGGCGAAATCATGCGAAAATTGAAGGGAATGATCATTGAAAAATCTAGTTTCACGTAAACTAGTTTTCGTGCCATGAAGTAACTATTTTTTAGGGATATGGAGGGCTGTGTTTTTTTATTATTCTTCCCCATACGATGAAAATATCATTTTTCCACTTTTTCAGATGAAGGAATTACTCAAAATACGGAGCGTGGAACCTCGAAATAAAACCTAGATTTTCAAGACCTGTTTTATCACAATCTAACATCCACGATGCACTTATTAAAAATAGCATGCCTTCCTACATAGGGGTCTATTACTTCAGGTAATAAACCATTTTAAGAGCCTACGAATAAGGCAGTGAACACAAAGGGAATATCACAAGAAAATTCATCAAAAAGGTCATCTCAACTCGCAATTGACAATTACTAAAAATAGTAAGTGGTTCCACAAGCCCCTACTATAAATAGCTATTTGGTATAAAATTTGAGAGGAACACAGCAAGAAGAAATAATTCAAGCTACCATAGGTAGTTGAGGTTGGGAAAAGCTAAACTATGCAACTTACTAAAAATAGTAAGTTGCGCTATCTATACTTACTAAAAATAGCAGGTTATTCTCAAAGGATAAGTTTGGCACAATGGGAAATAGAAGGATGATCATTTAGGTCAAAACCATCATTTTGGATCATCCATGGGCATTGATCATAGGGAATTTTAGATCCATTTTAGGGAACTAGACAATTTTTTTCGAGAATCACTATATAGTTTGGGTCGAGGTATATCATTCATAGGTGAGGAGTTACCATCAACAAAATAGTTCATTCAACTTGACAAGCATTCATGAGCTAATTTGAAGGAGTTTCTCAGGGTGTAAGAGCTTGAAGATTTATAGTCTCACTTTGCACTTAACAAGGATTTTCAAACTTCATTAGGGGTGACATCCTTTCTTTTCCTCCTCCTCCCAACATTCTCTCTCCTCTATGTTCTAATTTTGTGTTGAGGGTTTACACTTTTTGATATGTATTAAAGTGAATTTAGAGACATGATGTAAAATTTAAGTCACCTTATTTTTATAAAAGGGACTTAATATTTGAATAGGAATATGAATAGTCTAAAGTTAAAATGAGGAATATGAAAGAGCATCAGGAAGATGAGGAGTCAAGTTTAGCACTATAAATTGTAATGAGCTCTTCATTCCAAGGGGTTCTAATTCTAAAATTCTTCTAGATAGTTGTATTCTTGTAAGTTCATGAGAGATATTTTATCACTCGTGAGTGAAAAGAGTTAGCCACTTTTCCCCTATTCTATATGTCTTCCATTCTCATACTATGTATAATTTCTACTTGAGCATCAATATAAGGAGTTTTGAGCCTTTTTTGACTAAGGGGTTTACTAATACTTTGTGTTCATTAAATTCTAATTGGTCTTGTTGCTATTTGTAGTATTGTTTCTTCCTAATTTTAGTACATGTGATGAAATTTCTAACTAGTGTGTGCAAGAATATGATTTTCTACCTGTAACATTAGTTCTCCTACCTCTTTTCTCACTCCCCTTTCCCACTCTTTAGACAAAGTCTTCCCTAACAAGATATTTCTAGATTTTCCGTAGGGTTAGTGGAGTGCCCTTGTTAGATCCCCGACCATAAGGACACCAGGAAAATCTACCTTTAATCGTGTATGCATATAAGGAACCTACACCTATTAAGTAGAGGGAGTTAGATTCCCAGAGCATTGGCAAGAAATCCACAAGTTTTTCCACCCCAAATTTTTTTCTCGCCAATAGGTCATGAAAGTCGGTGTAGACAAAAATTCCCCTAGTCACTTTCATGACATAAACAATGTTAGAGATCCATTATGGATAGTCAATAGGTAGAATGAAGGAAACATAGAGAAGGTGTTGAAGTTCTTCTTTCATAAGAAGAGCAATGTGAGGATGCATTTTACACAACTTTTATTTCATTGGTTTGGCATCATGGATAGTTATGATATTGTGAAGCATGATATTAGGTCAACACCTAGTGTATTACTAAAAAAACCAAGAAAATGCTTTGTTATGATCGCAAAGGAAAGAAGTGAAAGATTCTTGTTCTACAGAGTCTAAAGATTGGCCTATCTTCATAATTCATTGGTTGTCCGAGTGTGAATGTTGATTTCTATGGTAGATTCATTCAACATGGTTTGTGTGTTAAAGGGTAATGAAATTTGAATATAAGAATCCTCCACACCTAAATAGGTCATAATAGAATCATCATCCAAACATTAAATGAAATTTATAGAAGATGTGTCATCATCTAACATATCAGGATAAAGAAGAGGAAAGGAAGAGGGAGCCTCGCCATTATGTTGACAGGTCAGAGGTCCCAAGGAGATGGTGTTCACGAAAAAAAAAAGTTAGGTAGAATGGATTCGGGATCCATAGAATTCGTGGGAGAAGGTGGTGTGATAGGTGAAGAAGGTGGGGAAGACTTTTTGTCTTTAATGAGGGTGATGTCGGCCTTCTTACGAGGAGGTTGTGAAGAAAACCAAGACCACAATGGTCTTTATATTTCTAAGAGGTGAAAATTATGATAGTACGATGACCTTGTTTGTAATGGCCAAAGACGAAGCCTTTCTAGGCGTAATAAGATAAAGGAAAGTGAGTACGAAGTTTGTGTTTGGTGAGGTAGGAGAAGTAGGATGAAAAGGGTTTGGTTTGGAAGGGAGGTTCAATGGAATAAGAGGCCATGTCGAGCCCCCCATAGGTTAGGTTGGTACGAAGGTGGGGAGGACCATATGGTATGACCTCTCCTATATGATGGTTGTAATGTAGGTGTTGGTGTATTTTCCCATACTCTTGAGGAGTAAGGAATGCATTAATGCTAAGGAGGCAATATTCTCCAAGTGAAAGGCATTGAAAAATGCCTACAAAGGGGTCGGTGGTTGGTACTTGGGTAGCCAATATTGATGAGCTATCTGAATTCTGAGAGGATGGGGCATCGTAGAAGGTGGAATAGGAGTGTCGGTAGGTGGGCTAGATGAGGAAGGTGAAGTGGTAGAAGTGGTAGATGTGGTAGCTACCTTAATTGGGATTAAGACATCATTTGGACGATAAATCATATTGTAGGTTTTGAAGGGGAGGGATCTTCCCAAATGGTGTAAGTTTCCCCTTCATATTCAAATTTAAGGCAACAAAGTGAAGGGTGGAAGGTACACAAGACATGACATGAATCCAGGATGGCCGAACAACATTTTATATTGGAACTCTCCTTCAAAAATATAGAAGAGTTTTAAAATGGTTCGGGGACCCATGCGGATGTGGAGGAAAATGATGTCGAGGGTAGTGGTCATGGCATCGTTAAAGGATCAAAGCATGAAGGGGTTACTAGGCATGAAATTAGTGGGTATACCCATTTTTTAGTAAGCATGAGAGGATATGATGTTGATGCTAGTGCCCCCATCAATCATGATGCATTTAACACGAATATCATTGATGTAAGTGGAGATGAAAAGAGAGGGATCTGGATCATCGGGTTGTGAAGGGGAAATATCTGATTTAGAGAAATTGATGGAAGCAATATGATGAGGAGAAATGAGGGCAGCGATAGGTGAAGTATCATTGGGTAGTACCTCAATGGATTGCATGACCTTAATGAGGGCCTGACGATGAGAATCAGAGGTCTAGATTAATTCAAATAAAGACATCTTCACCGAGGATTGGTGAAGTTGTTTGATCATTGAGTGATGGGTAACCCCAGAAGAAGTAGGGGGTTCCATCCTAAGGATGGTTATCTTGGGGAGACACAAGTGAAATGGTAGGTGAAGGAAAACTAGATGGATTAATAGCCTTTTCCTTTCCTTTTTCTTTTACATGGTGTGACCGAGTGGCTACACGCACCATGTTAATTTCAAATATAGGAGGAGGAAAAGAGGTTTTTCTGAAGTGAGAGAAGAAAGAATAGAATCCTCCTCCAATAGATCATCTTGTTCAAAGAGACCATCAAAATCGTAAATTTGAAGGAGAATGTTTTGAGAGACTTACAACTCTTGACATCATGCCCTGGTGAGAGATGATAAACACAAATCTTTGTGTTGTCAAACCCTACCGGTTTAGGTTTGAGAGTGTCATAAGGCTTGATGGGTGGAAGAGATATGGAAATTATTTCTAACAATCAAGTGAGGATATTAGAATAATATCCCGCCAAAGGATCAAAATGAGAAGTCGGGTCATCCTATATGAAGATGTAGGTGACCTCTATGAGGAAGGTGAGTTGAGTGGTCACGCTTGTATAACTACCTTTTGGGTAAAAGAAGGGGAAAACATAGTAGGAAAAAGGAGACTTAGAAGGTGTATGTGTTTGAGTGAGCCAAGTTGAAAGTAGGGGTGTTAGAGAGAATGAGGTTGAGGGTATTGAAGCAGGTGTGGGTAGAATGGAAGGTAAAGGTGAGGGTGTTGGTTGTTACACTTCAGGTTTTCTTTGGTGAAGAGGTAGGTTAAAAAGGTTGAAGGATGTGGGCATAAAATTGATGACAGAGGCAAAGGTGAGTGAGAAGGCATGGGAGATACTAGGGTGTAATCCCTAAAAGGTTAGGTATTCCTTTTAGGTGCTGGAATAGATTTTGTGATGGGTGGGGATGAAGTTGACAAGTCTAGCTTCATAGGGGATGTGCTAGACTTGGTACTAGTAAGATCCCTAAGGTGGTGTTAGGTTTTGGTGTAGATAAAGGCTTGAGTGAAAGGGGTACTGATGAAGAAGGGGCTAGAACCATGGGCTTAGGTGTAATAGTCTTAGTTACTTTGAATACCTTGGGGTAAATGGTCGAGGTATCCAGGGATAACATCTGCATTTGGGTAGAAACTAGGAGTCTATGGCGCCCCTAAAGGGTAGAGTAATCAACATACTCCATGTGATCAACTAGATGAGAGAATGGTTTTGGTTTAGATGAAGAGGACAATGCACTATTGCTAATCCCTATGATGAGTTATGAGGTTTGTGAGATAGGGAAGTTTTGGCCTCATATTCAGTAGGTAAAAGTGAGTTAAGAAGAGCGATGGGGTTTGTGAGGTCCTTTGGTGAGGTATCAAAAATAGAGCGGGTAGGTAAGATAGACTCCTCTGTGGGTAGAGGAGGGGGAAAATGGGTGAAGTAGACAAGGTTAGCTCCTTTATGGGTTGAGGAGAAGGAAAGATGGGTGAAGTAGGCAAGGTTAACTCCTCTATGGGTTGAGGAGAAGGCAAGGTGGGTGATGGAGGATCTTCTATGGGTATAGAAGTTGATAATGAGGGTTACCTTATGGATAAAGGAAGAGGTGAGTTGGGTTCCTCTGTGGGTAAAGGAACTGGTAAGGTGGGATCCTCTGTGAGTAGGGGAGTCCGAGAGATAATTTTCTCAATATATGTTAAAGGAGGACAATCAATAGAAGAATAAAATGTTGAGGTAAAGATTGAATGAACCACATGGACATTGTTTTTATCTTTAAATGTCTCACCAACATGATTTGATGAGGGGGCATGGTTAGGAAATAGTTTCTTAAAAACATCTAAGTTTTCATTGGCCGACACATTAGGGTTGTAAAGGATGAGATCACCACTATCTAACATTCCTTGGATGATGTTTTTGAAAGTTTTGCAATTTCCATCACTATGGCCTCTCACACGGTGGTAATTACAAAAATCATTCTCTTTATACCAAGTTGGTGTGGGGAAAGAAGGGACAAAATTAGTTTGTGTTTTGATAGGAGGAAGAGTGATGACCCCAACTTTTAATAGCTTGTCCAATACAAAAGAATATGGCTCTTTGATGGGAGTGTAACTCCTCTATTCATATTTGTATTGGAAATTTTGAACAAGCGAGAGATTGGTAGGAGGTTTGGGTTGATTAGATGGATGAGAAGGGCCAACCTTCAGAACCACCATGCTGGAAAATCCTTTGGACTTGGAATAGTTGTTAGGTGGTTTGGAAGAAGAGTCATTGGATTTGAAGGAAATGTTTTTGTTACGTATTTAAAGTTTCTTTTCTTCAAGGGAACAAATTTAAAGCTTCCTAGCCATAGTTAAGAATTTGTCAAATGTACGAAACATTTGAAATTGAAGAGTTAGGGATATGTGTTTGGAACAAGCCCTAGTAAATAACTCTATGAGTTTAGATTGTAGTAGAGATAAGGAGAGCTGATTTATTAGGCCCCACCAAGGTGTGACGAAATCAATGATAGATTCATCGTCATATTGGAAAATATATTATAAGTTTGTCATAGAGACCTTTTTAGAGATATTTATTGAGAGGTAATTAAGGAAGGTCTGGTCCAATTGGTCCTCATTATTGTTAAAACAATTTAATTTACGCAACTCCTATTATGCGGGATATGGATGAATAGGTATGGAGGGGTGAATGGGTTCATTGCAAATCTCATCATAGGTTAGGATGTTATGAGATCTAGAAATGGAGGCGTCAAGTGTCTGTATTTTTCCATCATCATTTTGATGAGACCCATTGTGGAATTTTATTGAGGGACTCCCCCTAAGGTATAAGGGGTTTGATAAGATGAGTGGTTTGTATAAGGCATACCAGTATGTGGTGGTGTCAAGTATGTGAATTGAGGCATAGGTATGTAAGAAGTGGTAGAAGAGGAGGGAAAATATCCTAAGTATGAAGTGGAGGCAATAGGCTGTGTCTGAGGTAAGGTGTAGGTGGGGAAATCTTGTGAAAATATCCTCATAGCGACAAGTGGAAGAGTTTGGGGAATAGAAACCACCAAACTCTGAAAGGGGGTATAAGATGTCGATGTATGCTTGGTGGTGTGTAGGGATGGATATAGAAGACCCCGATGATGACATAATAGGAGCAATGGATATGGGTAGTGTACATGTTAGGAGAATGGCATAAGTCAAGGGCGTAGAGGTTACTTGTGAAGTGGGTGGTTGTGAGACGGGGTTAGTTAATGCTAAAGTAGTTTGGGTAGCTACATTAGCATTCGTCAATATGGAAAAGGTGGTAGAAATGTGGGGCATGGAAGTAGGCATTCTAGTAAGAGGCTGACCTAATGAGTCACAGGTGGAAGAATTGGAAAGATATTTTTGTAGGGCCTTGGTGTTGTGATCAAGGAATCTTGTGAATTCCTCATCACCCTCTAATATGATTACAGGTGCATTAGGATCCATTGGTGAAGAAGAAATAGAAGATGACAAGGGGTATTAGGTAATAGTATACAAATCACGTGAAAAGTAAGAGCTCACACCTGTTGGCGAGTTTAAACCATATGAGAGGATGAAAATAGGTATTTTGGGCTCTGTAAAAGTGACAGAAACTTAGAAACAGATTTTGAAAGAATTTGGTAGGTGAAAATAGGTTGCTATTTTTGATAAAAAAAAAAACACAAAGACTGATACCTATCATTGAACGGTTTCAGTTAGATTAAAATATTGATATTAGTTGCTAAATTGATGGTGGTGGGAAGGTAACTAATGCCACTTACTGTGAAAATGAAGAAATTTGAAATTTTTGAGTTAGATTTGGTCAAAAGAAGTCCAGAAAGAGGTTGTGTATAGAAAATCTAATCTAACACACTTAGAGAACCAAAATTAACTGGTTTTGATGACTAAGTGTGAAAAATAAATAAAATTGATGAAGTATGAACTCACACCTCAAACAACATAAGAAAATAAATAAATTCAAAAATCCACAAGTAAAAACTAGCAAACACGTTATCCTAGGAATCATATTTTAGTGTTGTAATGGCTTAAGCCTTAGACTGATTGTGAATATATAGAAAGGAATGGATGTAAGGTACCTAAAAGCTAGCTATGGATGGTTTCAAGATTTTTTTTATGGGGGATTCCTTGATATACCTTTCAATACATGAGGTTTGAGCTCTGATATGACAATCCAGCCAAAACACCGGTCGGGGCCCACTATCAACGGGTTTTAAATCCTTGATAGCTTATTCCTAGGATTTGGGGAATGTTTAAGAAGTTTTTTTTTTGTTTATTTAAGTGATTTGGAAAATAAGTGTGTGAAATAGTGAGATACACCTAATTTCCCAATCCTCAACTAGTCACGACCTTTGTTATATTGGATTGCTATTTAAACTATGTGAGCTAAATGCAAGAATACAAGGATGAAATGCAATAGTTTTTAAGCCCATATCGAAAGATGAAGTTAGATGAGAGAAATAATGAATAGAAAGAGAGTATGTATTTCACTAATGCAAGCAAAAGGTAATGAAGAAGGTTTTATTTTAATTTGCACTAAAGGAAAGGTGTCTTTTAGAGAAAATAGAAGAAAGAGAATATTACCAAAAGAGAGATTTAGTGAATATTTATAAAGGAAACAAACACAAGATGTAATCCTATATGAATAAAATAAAATAACCCACAAATAATGAGGGTCCCACTGGGCTTGCCAAGATGTCTCACCAATAAGAAGTACGCATTTACGAGAAAAATATTTAAGGTAAGAGGTTGGGTACGTGAGGAATACCTAGAGGTGAGAAGAAGGTTGTGCACCGTCATAGAAGATCAAGCTGATTGTGAAGAGATCCTTTTTGTTTGGGAAGGACTACCTGAGAAACAAAACAAGACCACAAGATAACATTAATAATATAGGTCGGTGGACTGCCTAGCGAGAGCTAGATCCGGGAAGCGGGGTGCTTCCTAGAAGGTTGTCAATCCATGTTTAAATACAACTTAATGCAAAGAAATAACATGAAAGAGGAAATCCTATTGTAATTATATGATTTAGGTTTCTCACACAAGTACAATAAGCTAGATATAATCTAATAAAGAATATAAGACTTAATCTAGAAAGGGTGGTTGGTTGTCAGGGCCTGTAAGTGTAGTAGAGGGTATTAGGGAGATCTGGGTGAAGTTTTGGTTGGTTTTGAGAGGTTTTGGGTGAGGTTATAGGCTTACTAGTATGAGAAAAATATCAGGTATAAATACCAATCTTGGTTGAGTAACCACAATGGTAATCGGTTATAGCTGGTATCGGTTGGATAACCAATCATGGTAGGGGAAATTTAGTGCCAAGGTAGAAATAAGGTTTTTGGGGTTCTTTATGATTGCATAGTGTTCGGGAGGCTTTGGCAGGGTGATGGGGTTTAGGTGAAGGTACAATAGGGGTGAAAAGGGTGGTTCAAAGGAGAAAGAGGTTCAAATGGGTAGGTTGTCGGGTAGATGGGTGTAAGAGGTATACAAGAGAGAAACAATCTATAAAATAAAGGATTTAATACCAGAAGCTAATGAAACTTAACAACCAGACTAAAATAGTTACTTAGAAATTAAAGGTTGATAGACTATGATTGATGGTAGATGCTTGGAGGAGAAAAAGGTACCGTTCAATGCTGCATTGATGAACGCATGGTGCTTCCCGTTGTGAATGATCTTGGGCCTGGCGATGCAACCAATCGATTCTTTGGTGAAGAGTGTAGGCACTTTGGTCCTCTATCGGTTGTCGAATCTCATTTGAATTCTTGGATGCGAGAGCTAGGAATGCCAAAACTCAAAATATAAGATCTACGAAACGGGAAAAGGGTTGGAATTCCTTACTTAAAGGAACCTATGACAGGTTATCTAACCGGCATCGACCAAGGAATAATCGACGTAGGTTAGGGAGAAAGCTCATATTTGACAAACATAGCCCTTTTTCACCCTTTTTGGCATGGGTCAAGATTTTTATGGACTAGGATTATGGGTTGTTGCTAAATGAAGTGAGAAAGAGGTGGGAGAAGTGTAGAAGAAGTCATAGTTAGGTTTAGAATAAATCATAGTTAGTTAAGGAAGGAAATGACTTAGTCTAGGTTAATAAATGGGCTTGGAAAGGGTCCATGGTGAGGTGGAGAGGTGAGGTGGAGGGGTGAGGTGGTAGTTAACTTAATATGGGTAATTAAATTAATAATAATGTGTGGAAGGGGTCATGGTAAGGGGGTATGTTAATCGAAGGGGGCCTAGAGGGTTATGACCCAATTTTAAGTGTCTATCAGAGGTATTATTTATACACACACAAATATATATATATATATATATATATATATATATATATATATATATATATATATATATATATATGTATGTATGTATGTATGTATGTATGTATGTATGTATGTATGTATGTATGTATGTATGTATGTATGTATGTATGTATGTAAATACATACATACATATATGTATATACATATATATACATATATGTATGTATGTACATACATACATACATACATACATACATATATGTATATACATATATATATATATATGTATGTATGTACATACATACATACATACATACATACATACATACATACATACATACATATATATATATATATATATATATATATATATATATATATATATATATGTACATATATGTATACACACACACACAAATAGTGTCTTAAGGATTGAATGTGGTATAGGGCATCAAATATTTGGAGCAATAAAATGCTAAATAACTATTTATCTTTTTAGAATGTTGTTATGATGGTACTGCTTAACATTTTCAATAATATATACATGCATATGTTGTTATGAATGTTGTGTAACTCTATTATATTATGTTGAGATTGTCCAAATATAAGTTGTGAGGATGTATATTTTCACCGATTATAAGCTAACATTATGATTGAATAACTTATGTTGTGAATAACTTACCTTTGAAAAATTGTAAAATAGTTTTTTTACATTGTTCATAAAATTATTTGTATAGAATTAATTATTTTTAATATTTTTAATATAATTAATATATAAGTAAATCTCTAAGAAAATTAACAAATCGTATCTAAAAGATGCAAGTCACATGTGTGATTATTTCAAATATTTGCAACTATTTTATGGATAAAAACGATGAAAAAAAGGGTCTAAACGGGCATCAAAGTTAACACCACATTGTGGCCTTTGTCTCTACCATTGAAGGACAAGAGAAGATTTTTCAGATGATATTTGATCAAAAACTAAATTCGAGGAGATTAGTTTTAGAGCTTCACTATGATTTATTTGGCTAATTTAGGATCCCAGATGTTTGGGAATAGTGTTACAATAAAATTCAAACACTTCTTAAAATGCTTTTCTACATTTATATCTTTAGTAAATCAATTTAAATTTATTTCATGTCTATAATTGAATACACAAATATATCTTGATTGGTTTTATAGTTAATTACATTCTCCTACTCTAAATTGTTTATACTCCAAACATTTTCTATGTCTCTTATTGCTATTCCCTTGACTATATTACAATGTTCCTTTCCCCAAGTGATTCTTGGATACAATACAATCGATATTTTTCATTGAATCCCGTTGATATCTTTTAAACATAAGTATAAATGATTTTATCGAGATCAGAATCCTAGTTCACAATATGGTGATAATAATTTTATAAATTCGACGAGGCCACCTTATAAGTTGACATTTTTCATGTTGAGCTTGAATGACATCTTCCTATTGTATGTTTTTTTATCCCATATACCAGAGTCCTCCATATCTAAAATAAGTAAATAAATATTATTGCTACATGCAAGGAAGTAAAAAAATTTTATTTTCATCAGCCACATATCAATTATAACCAATTGAAATAAACAACATTTTATCTTACGGATAATATTTACCTATTGAGATTACGTATTATATTACACCGCCTTTAAACATTGTTGGATCCGTTGATGTAAGAGTTATTTCAAATAAACATTCATCAATTCATAATCTATTTCTTGCTATTAAAAATGTGAGCATAAAGTATAATTTGAAATAAAAATTAATCAATTCATAATTGATTTCATATTGTGGAAAATGAAAGCTTAAATGGATAACCATAGTGGTTTATGTGGTGATATGGTAAGTACAATATCAATTTTTTTTGTCTTATAATTCAAATTTAGCAGCCACTAGGCTACGCTTATATTCATCGAACCACCCTTTGGTGGAAAACAATCCTCAACTATTGATGAGGATTTGTGACCACTAGACTATGTCATCGTTGGTCAAACTACACTTAGTTGGACAACCTTTAAAGAGGCTATCCAAGTGTTTCTTTACATATGTATGAGATGGATCAAGTTTGTATGTATTTCTATTAATGATGATGTTGAATCCAAAAAATGTTAATTCAATCTAAGTAGTCAATATGCAGTAGTGAATCAATGAAACATTGTAGACAATATACAATTGTAAATCAGTGAGATATTGATGAAGGTAAGGTTTTTTAGTATAAAAATTACATGTATTGAATGTGGATGCATAGAGTCCGCTAAGGTCTCAGTACTTTGTTTTAAATTATTATCATAGCTTATAAATGGATTTCCTTAAAAAATTCTTCTACCGTATTCCAAGCATATAAACTAATGTCTGTTAGTTATCGTTTCCTCTAAATTTGCGGGCCTTATAAATGTTTTTTTAAAAATAAACATGGCTAACATACCATGTTGTGAGTGTGTATTCATGCTAGATACCTCTGTACCCTCCATGGTTACGTTCTACGATTGTTGGTTGTCTGCATAATCATTTATTGTCTTATAAATTTGTGGGGCTTATTAGTGGTTTTGTTTAGAAATTCACATGATTAACATACCTAGATCTGATGGCGTATTTGTGGATGTTGTGTCCGCGTCCTCAACACCTATCATCTCGAACCGTGTAAAAACATAAGTTTGTAAAAAAATTGAAAATAGAGCTCATTAAACATATTTATAAAATTATTGAAGGTAAATCACCATGTTGAACTGGTTGTGTAATGTCAAGGTGAAAGGGTTGTACATAAGGTTTTATAACTTTGTGGTTTTGCGTAAATAATAAATGTATAAGTAACATACATAGGTTAAAATCCATTAAAAAAAATCACTTATTGAAGTTATCTTCAGCGATGAACCTTTCTTTATATGAGAATAGTAATGTTTTAGAAACATTTCTTGACTATGTGTCTCAACAATAAAAACAATAGATAGTTTGGAATCCACTAACGAACGAAGTGTAACACTACCCTCATAAATCACTAGTACTAGATAATTTTGTAAACAACATCGAGTGAACATCTCAGCCCATAAATCATACAATCTTTCACAAGGAAAATGATGGATGTTTCCTTGTAGGCCAATTTTGCTTACAGTTACTAATTTTTGTGGTAGTTTCTCCATCTAATCCCTAGTGAATTGTTCTCTATAATCATCATTATTTTTGTAGTTGTGCACACCAAATATTGTGTACATAAGATACAAAATTTTGAATATCCTATTGCTATCATAGAAGATAGCATCCATCCATAATTGATACTCCACTATCTTTAACCTTTTCCATGTATATTTTTACTGTGTCTCTTAACATTTTTGAATAACCAATTGGTATTAGAAAAATAATAATACAATCTAGCACATTGGTTTTGATAATTGTTAAAAGTTCCATTATTACATCAGAAGACATATCGCTGGCCAAATTACAAAAATTAGTGATCACACATTCAACATTGAAATGATTAGTTGAAGGAATTACTAATAAAGTTGATGGAAGCTATAATGGATATGCACATTTACAATAAAAATTGTCCATGTCTTCCATCCTTGCTAGTATATTTCCTTCTAGTGACATCACATAGTTGTCTAATATTGTCTGAGCCTTGACGGGAAGAAATTCTTCCACCTCATGATTTTTTCCATTTTGCCATTTTCCCCCTATATGGGAATCAAATTTTCTTTTTCCATTTCTCTCTTCACCCAATAGTACAGACAAAAAAAGTAGTGTGATTCATGCAATTTAAAATTTTCAATTACATTGGATTCACTGCAGGTTGTTAATACAATATTATCCAGATGCTTATTTCTCAAATAATGTAGAAAATTTTCTCTCATTTTGTTCTCTCCTTTTATTCTTCACCAAGAAGAATAAAATATATTTTCTATTACACAAGCCTAAATAGACCAGAGTTGATTTAGCATTCATTTTCAACCCATGTAATTTTGATTTAGGTGGGTCTATCTCCAATTTAGTCAAATATGTTTGGCTCATCATAGTAGACAACTTAGCATGTTTTGTAGGTGAAAACAAACCTTTTCTATGCAAGAAATGACAAACATAAGATGTTTTTTCATTTCTATACAATTTTCTAAATACTGTAAATATACCATTGTGAATGTCTTCTGCATTTGAAAAACCATTTTTTTAGAATCTATTAGAATCCCCAAATTCCAACCATATTTTGAACATGAATATGGTTTGTTGTTTATCGAGGCATGCATTTCCTATTTCCTGAACAAAGAAACATCCAAATCCATATCTAGAATTAGATTCTTACTGTTTTTAAAGTGAAATCATTTCACCTAGACACACAGTGTCCCCAAATCAATAACTTATGACGATAGAACAATACCAACTTCCTCATGATTATCATCTATAACAAGAAACAACCACATGTCGACGTGGTAGTTTTCAGGGGAATGGATTTGCACAAACTATTCCTCGTCTCTTTTCTTCCAATGAATACTGTTTGCGATGAATGGAATTGTTATGAATGGATTGTGAATAATGAAAGACATTTTACCTATAATTAGAGTAAAATACATTAATAATTTGGTCATTTACGAAATTTAATGTGTTTTTATCGCATTGTCTAATAAGGAATTTAAATACTACCCTAGCGAACAACAACCTCTAGAGTTCTTTACTATGTATCATAAGAGAGTAATTAACTTAATGGTTAGTGAACACTAAGCTTCAATAGGAAATATTATGTATCATTCAATTGGTTACAATAATTAATATTTTGTCTATCAAATCAATAATAACACAATTTTTCTAAAATTCGAAAATTGAATTATGATGCATTGAAAGATGCAAAACCATTTGTACCTTTTGAAAGGACTACATATGAGTCGAGAAAATCTATAACATTATATGCATGGCATGATAAGAACGTTAAAAAATATACACTTTTATGGCAGATAGACTTCTAGTCAACATATACAAGAACAATATAATTTTTTGTAGACATTTACACCTATTGAAGCAAAAAGCGTAGAGGACATTAAGATCTAATATATAGTATTTCAAAGAGACTGTTTGAGCAAAAAATCACAATAACAAAGTTTACAGTAGCTTGTGATTTTATGGTTTAGAAGTTAATGTTATTTATGTGTATATTGGTCATATTGTAGTAGTAAGGATTAAATCCCTGTGATAAGACTAAGGAAGATGTTTAAATGACAACAGTCAAAAGATCTAATGTTTGGTATTTTGAGGAGAGTATTTGAGAAAAAAATCACATTAATGGAGTTAGTGATAGCTCATCATTTTTGTTATATAAGACAATGTGAAATATATGTATATCGGACATACTTTATTCATTATGTTTAAATGTCATTATAATAACTATTTGTACACTTTTTTCTTGCTAGTGATTTTCATTGATTATAATTATATCATATTCGATAGAATATCCATGGTGGAAACAAGTGCTACTCTACAAATCCTTGATAGGGATCAAGCCATATGTATTGTCCATAAAATATATTGTTTGTAACATATAATTCACAACATTTTGTATGGGAAAAATTGTTTTCCTAACACTTAGTTTCATTACTTATCGAAAGTAACAACACAATGGACGCTAGTTTCAATAGTTTCTTATTTTGAAAATTGTGATAAAATAATAAATCACGACCTAGCTGAGTGACCGCGAGGCTCCTACCATTATGGTCATTGTAAAAATATCTATACAACTTTGGATCGCTAGTGTTTTCCATTGATTATAATTGTATCATGTTGGCTGGAATGTACCTGGTAGAGACAATAGTTGCACTGCATACCATATAGAGGGATCCAACCTTACGTAGTTCCCATAAGGTATATTGTTTGAAACACATAATTCACATCAGATCTTATGGGAGAAAATGCTTAGCAAATGCTAAGCATTTTTTCCTTATCAAAAGTAATAGCATAGCAGATGCTAGGATCAATAGTTTCATAATTTGAAACTAACAATAAAATAAAAGTTTATGCTCTAGTTAAGTGGTTGTTAGGATCCCACTATTACTTCCAGTCATTGTAAATAACATATGTATTGCTTTGGGTTGTTAATGTGTTTTTATTTATTCTAATTGTAACATATTGTTTATGTTGTCCTGACACATCCAAGTTCCACACTAAAAACCCTCAATAAATATCATGAATTCTGTAGTACTCACAAGACGTATTTTTATAACATATAATTCACATGTGTTCCTATGGGAGAAAATTCTTAACAACTACTAGGCTTTTTTACGTATTGAATGGAACGACTTAACAACCACTAGGATCAACTGTTTCTTATTTCACCATTATTTTTGAATGATAATGTTATCCATTTATTTTCAAGTGTACCATATTTACTAGGGTATGCCTAGTGGAGTTAAATTCCTACATTACATACCATCGAAAATGCTTAGTGAACGCTAAGCTCCTTTACTTATTGATAGAAATGACATATCAGACCCTAGGCTTAAAAGTTTCTTATTTTGAAAATAACCATAAAATAACAAATCATGGTATAGCTTAGCAACTACTAGGCTTGTACCTTTACCTCTTCTCATTATAAACACTATCTTTATAGTTTTGGATCAATAGCCTTAGTATGTAGTTCCCATGAGATACATGGTTTTCAACTAATACTTCACATCGTTTCCTATCAAACAAAATGCTTAGCGCCCGCTAAGCTCTACTTATTGACAGAAATGGCATATCAAACCCTAGGCTCAAATTTTTCTTATTTTATGGGTCAAAATAGCCATAAAATAACAAATCATGGCATAACTTAGTGGTTGATAGGATCCTACCTTTACCTCTTCTCATTATAA
This sequence comes from Taxus wallichiana var. yunnanensis, assembly GCA_018340775.1. Classification (NCBI taxonomy): domain Eukaryota; kingdom Viridiplantae; phylum Streptophyta; class Pinopsida; order Cupressales; family Taxaceae; genus Taxus; species Taxus wallichiana. Next base: position 689,720,732 of record CM031234.1, on the reverse strand, counting down.
AAACTATCTGTAAAGTTGTCGATTGTTAAACTTAGTATGTAGTTGCCATCAGATACATGGTTTTCAACACATATTTCACATTGTTTCCTAACAAATAAAATGCTTAGTGCCCGCTATGATCCTTTAATTATAGATAGAAATGAAATATAAGACCATAGGCTCAAGCATTTATTATTTTTAAAATAGTCATACAGTAAAACTATCTATACAGATTGGATCGCTAGCCTTATTATGTATCCCAAATAGCTTGCTCAAACTTGCCACATGGTACATTTTAATTGGAGAACTAATTTAAATTAGTGCACACTATATCTAACAATTTAGAAATAAATTTTGATAAATAATGGAATGTAAATTTCTTCATATTATTCTAATAAACTTCAAAGCTATGTTTAGGAATTATTTATTTTGTTTTCATATAATAAATATTTTTAATACTTGTTTTAGTATATGCTAAATCATATATTTGTTATTATGTTTATATTATTACAGGATATAGATAAACAAAAATTGTATTGTTTTTAATTCATGTTTAGTTTTAATTTTTAAACCATGGAAAAATAAAAATAGAGAAATTTGAATTCCCCCACATTTTCTAGATATTTGAAATTTCAATAGCCGGCCCTTTTACTTTAAGAGGGGGAAAATGAATTTTCAAATTTTCATATCCCGTCTTTTTCTATTTTTGAATTTTTTTGTGGAATGTGCTAAAAATATTATTAAATACCTCAGAGAAATGTTGAATAGGGTTTCTAATTTTTTTGTCACGCAGAAAAGCATGTCTTCAAAATAAAAAAATATGTGCAAGTCATAGATTGCAGGGCCGAGTGTTTGAATCCCAATTGTTTTTGCATGTGATTATAATCTTGTTTTGCAGAGAAGGCACACAAAAGATGCACAAAAGGGATGCATAGAAATGATGCACAAGAGAGATTGTGAATAAAATCATGCAAATTGTTTGATTGAGGTAGTAGATGGAGGTTTCACTGACAACATAAAACACGAAATAATCCCAAATATTACTAAATTAGGTATTTATAGTAAAGGTGTACCTTTTTTACTATGGGATCTATTAGTTTCTCTCTAGTCAACTGGTTCCCATGTTTTTCACGGCAATCCAATCGTGATCCGCACCAGCCCATCTTTTTCCTACTGAATCATACTCTGCAGTCAAGCCTTGATTTCCAGTTGCTTTTGATCTCCATGCCAAACAACCTTGTTCTTCATGAATTTTTTTATTACGTTAATGAAAGAAAATTTAATCTCTTTTTTGCTCTAGTATTTATCTTTGTTTAATCCTTTCCAATTTCCGCTGTTCTATGTCTCTCTTTGGGTATTTTCATTTTGAATTTTTCATTCTCATTCCTATGATTTTTTTAAGGATAATGATAGCTTCTGACACAATCAATTTTTTAATTTTAATTTTGGTTGGGAGAACCAAAATAGTTTAATTTTGTTCATTAAGATGATGCAAAGAAACATCGCTAATTAATTCATATTACATTTTTTACATGGTTTCTGCTTAGACATTTTAGGAAAATATATGAGGTTAAAAATTACATGAAAATTATAAAACCATATTAATAATTCAATTATATGATAATTATTTCCAATCATATACGTGTTTCCATGTAGAATTAACCAAATGTAATGTCTTCAACAATTTTATGCTCTATACATTATAAGTTAGACACATTATATATGCGCTAGTATTATTAAATATAATTTTAATAACTATGTATTTAATAATTAATATATTATTCCTTTTGTGCCCATTAATCTATGCCCAAAATTCACATAGCTTTGAGGCAACCATGATATAATTCTTTGTTTCAACAACCTATTTACTAAACCCAAATTTTATTTTGAATTACATACACTATTCTAGATTTATTTTTTATCGTTTATATCTTTTCAATATGATTTCTCTTATATGAATATACTCTACCATGGGAAAAGTTTTCTACCCTAGCATCTTCTAGGATATAATTGTTCTTTTTGCTGTTATATTCACAAAGATTAACAATTTAAATTTATAAAACAACCTTATTATGAACATGATATATTTACCTTTAAGAATAGATTAGCGATCACTAGGATGTAATGAGTAGACAATGTATTATGTAAAAACTTGTTTTATAACTTCCCAATCACAATTCCAAATTTCTATAATTTTCATAAATGTAAAATAATTTTCTAGAATTTTTGTAAATGTAAAATAATGATTTTACACGTACATTTGCGTATCCATTATATAAATGCCAGATTTATTTTTTATCATTTTGTTGTCATGTAAATGTACAACAGGAAATTGACAATTTATGAGCACAACTATACCTATGTGCCAAATTTTTCATGTTTTATCATTCGGGAGAACCCCAAGAAAAATCCATCATCTGGTCACCCACCATTTGATTTAAAATTGGCCCCCTAGGTGATTTAGGAAATTCTATTCATTTCCCCTAGGTGATTTTAGGGAGTTCTAAAAAGATGCTATCTTCTGGCAGTATTGGGAAGGGCTATCACCGGCCTTCCCAGATGGATCAAACCCTGAGACGAGAGCAGAACAGAAGGGCCAAATTAAACATGGAGGTGAATAGAATAACTTATAAAATCATGGAAATAATTTTGGAATCCTTGGGGAAGTTATGAAAAACTTGGAACAGATCTAAGTAAAAATAGGGTTCACAAGCCTAAAACAACCTGTTGGGCTTGAGAAGAAGATTAGGAGATCCAGACGAGTTAGAAGTAAAAAAACATATATGGAAATATAATTCAAATCCCTACATGATTTTAAAATTATATTTTCCATAACACCTTAGTGCATAGGATTGGCGGGCGCTTTTATTAGGTATAAGTAAAGTATCAAATAAAAAAATCCATGTTTTTAGGGATCAAATGGTTGAATCAAGACATGAAACCAAAAAAGGGGATCAAAAATGTCATTTCTAGTCAGGATAATATAAAATTTTACCAAGAAAATCCATGGGGAGCTCAAGTTATCATCGTTCCAAGTTACCCTCTCAAAGGCAGTTCAGGACTTAGTCATTTTTTAGGAGGATACGTGTCAACACCAGGAGCCTGGAGGGATTTTATGTCCTTGAAGTCCTTGAGGTAAGGTAAAAAAAATTTGAAAAATTCACCCAACCCCCATGTGACCTCTTGGACCCTCACATGACCTCCAGACTTGACTTGTGATTCGGCCCGGTGCATTTTTGTAGCATCCATTCCCTCCCATCGGATCAAGCGCCACGTGTTAGCTCCAAGACCACCATGGAAACTGATGTCCCTTATTTCCCTGAGGTGAGGGACATAATACCTTGAAAAATTCACCCAAAACCCTATGGGGATCCTTTTGGACATCCATGTGACCGACTTTCAGCCCCGAGGTTCATTTTTGGAGCATACATTCCTTGTCGTCGAAGAAAACACCACATGTCAGATCCAAGACCACTGTGGAAACTGATTTCCCTTATGTACCTAAGGTGAGGGACCTCATAAATGGAAAAATTCTCCTAGCCTCCTATGGGGAGCCTTTTGGACATCCATGTGACCTGCTTTCAGCTCCTAGTGCTTTAAAACAATTTTTCTCACCTTCATTCCTTGCTGTCGGATCGCCGCCACATGTCGCCCTCTTGAACACCATGGAATTTGATGTCCCTCACATCCCTAAGGTCATGGAAATCAAGAATGAAAAAATGTGCACAATATTCTCCTCTAATAATTTAAAAAATTCAAAAAATCTAACTGTCACTTCAGTGGTTCCAGCTGCTTCCACTCCTGTGCACAATTTTCCTCCATTATTACTCTGTAACTTCTCACTTCAATTACTCCATTGCTGAAGCTCATAGAATACCTGCCTTATAGGTAATCCTCTTCTTACCCAAAAATTCACGCAGGTCCTAAAGGAAAATTGGAGCTTAACATAGAAGGAGAAGTGCGTAACAAAGAAGGAGAAACAAAGAGAAAACTCCATGGCCATGAAATGAAAAGTTGAAGAAATCTCCCAAATGGATGCGTGAAAAAAAATAAATTTTATATTCATTCCTCTACCAAATTCCATCAAGAACACAACTTCAAACTCTCCTTGTGCTATAGAGCATCCACTATGAAGAAATCCCACTTCTGGCTCAATGAAGAAAACATCCAATTTCCTGCCAAACCATTGGGAGAAATGAAGTAGAATTGCACGTGAAGTATCAAAAGAAGAAACCTATCAAAATGAAATTTATTTTGTTTCAAATGGAGGAGAAAACAAAACCTAAAATTTTGAGGTCCATTAATGGCGATCACATCCGAGAAGCACTTCCAGTCCGAAAATTAAAACTTTAAAATTTGTTGGACTATTAAGTAGGCGGAGTTTGAAATTTCAAAGGGGTGATATTGGTAAGAAACCCATATCAATTTTTTTTTCCATGTAAATCCTAATTCCAAAAGCTAAATTTCTAAATATAGCAGGTCTACTACATAGAACTACTACTTTGGGAAATTCATCGACATTTAAGAACTTGCGAAGGAGACAAAGTAATTAAAGGTGCACTACAACCGAGAATTCACCAGAATGGATAGTTTTGACACTTAATAAAAATAGTAAGTGGGCCCTCAAGAACCTACTAAAAATATAAATTTAATCTAGAAGGAATGAGGAACACAGGGAGAAAGAGGAAAACTGAGCCACAACATCCAGTTGAAGAGTGGGGACTTGATTTTTCACACTTACTAAAAATAGTAAGTTGATTTTTCTAAGGGAGACATGAAGCCGAAATGGACGGGTCAAAATCCGACACAACCCTTCACCTATGAGTATGATGTGGAAGACAATGATGTCTCGTACATGGACTTGAATGACCTTAAGACTCACATGGCCTCCAAGGACTGAAGGAGGATTGAAGACCAAATATTCATAAGTGGCTTATTTGATGCTGTAGGAAACCCAATGTTTGTGCAGAGTCTCAGGCTATTCCTAGCCTGCTCTTTCCAATACGATATTGAGATACAAACCATCCATTCTGATAATGGTACCACAATTGTGATCATTAGAAAAAAATTCACTCAACTTGGAGAGTGATTCGTGAGCCAATTTGAAAGAGTTTCACAGTGTGCAAGGAATTCAAAGATTCAGAGTTTCATTGCATTTGGAGCTTTCCATCAACGAACTTCATCAGAATGACATCTCCTCTTATTCTCTCTCTCTCTTATTCTCCCCCAAATTTCTCTCACTTTTTCATATGTCCTAATTTTCCTAATGTAATAAGTCACCTTTATGTTATAAAAAGGGACTTAATATTCTCTTAGGAATTCGAAAAGTTTTAAGTTGTACAAGGACATGAAAATCCATTGGGGGGTAGATGATAAGTCACCTCTCATTCTATAAATTACAACACCATTCCCATTTTAAAGGGTTGGCAATTGATCTTGTAAGGTCAAGAGTGCATTGTACCTAGACAAAGGAAAGGAGATAGCCATTTTTCTTCTACTTTCATCCACTCTCAAATTTATTCCATTCTCACACAATGTATAACTTTTGTTTAAGCATCAATATAAGAATGAGTTTCTATCTTTCTTTGACTAAGGGATTTAATGATACTTTGTGTTCATCAAATTCTATTTGGTTTTCTTTGAATAAGAATAAGAACACATTGTTGCCTTCATGACATCATGTGGAATTCTTGGCCAACATGAATATGTTCTTTGTAAGACTGCTCGTGGAGTCCCTCCAAGAAAAAGCAACAGAATGGCTCTACCTCCTACCTACTCCATCACTAGTTGGAATGACATTAAGAATTCCTTAGAGGAAAGATTTAAATCAATTTAAGATTTTCAAGACCTCTTGGTGCAGTTGGCTCAAATGAAGAAAGGAGAAAATGAAACCATGAGAGACTTCGTGGCTCATTTCAAACGGTTGCTTCGCGCAGATACCCGAAGAGGATTCGTCATCTTAAAAATATATCGAGAGATTCTTCATCAATGCTCAATCATCATAAGTAGGATTTTTTTATGAATAACCCAACCAAGGAGAATTTTAGAATCACAAAGGATGGTCATTTAACTTGATGATGATCTTATCCTCTCTGGAAAGATCAAGAATCCATCAAAGGGAAAGACCCAACATCCTAGAGGTGAGAGAATGAATCCATCGTTGTAAAAGTTAGTGAATGAGATGGCATATTTAAAGAGGTAATTATTTAAATGAGTATCTCCTTAAAGAAGAAACATAAATTAGATTGTAGGACCACCCCAAAGGCTTGCCTTAGAGGCCCCACCCGTGAACATAAATTATAGATTTCAAGAAAGTGATGGTGGTAATTTCCTAGAAAGTGATGAGTTTGAGAATGATTCAAAAATTAGATTCTATGAGTATTCTGTATGTGATGAATAATATGAAAAGGATGCACCTAGTTTCTCATGTGTGGTATTCACTCATTCTCAGTATGAGAAAAGAGCATCTCCCTCCATTTCTGTAAAAGAAAAGAAGATTGATGATCCTCCTATGACAACTCCATAAAATAAAATAATCAATTGAGGATCCCCAATTCCATCTTCCATAAATTCTGAATTGTTGGAGCTTGATCCTGTAGCAAGTAAGAAGGCTCCCACTATTCCAAGTAAGTCTTCCGATACCTCTTCCAATTCTAAACCCAAATCTGCTCCTACAAAATCTAATTCCTTGAAAGCTCCTAGTGTGCCATTAAAAATATCTTCCATTCCTCAAACATCAAATCCTACTCCTAAGCCTATCCAAACTCCAAAATCAGTCCCTTCACCCCCTTTTCCGCATCTTCTCCCTTTGACTTCATAGAATATGTAAACAAGGCCAAAGTGTAGATTACTAAAACTGAATATTTACTGAGACTCATCCTGAACAATTTGAGAGGTTTGTTCAATACATCAGGAGTGGTAGTATAACACCCAATGCTATAACATCTAGTTCCAAATGCATGCTACCAAAATCACCTACACCTCCCTCACAGAACATGCTTTCTCTAAGTTCATTAAAGACTGATAAAGTTAAAAATTTCTATGTCTCCCTCCTTGTTGGGAAATATGTACTGAACAATTGCATAATAGATTTTGGTGCCTCAGAAAACGTGATGCCTTTGAAGGTCACCAAGGCTATCAAACTTACCATGACTCCACATAATGTCTCTTGTTACTCTTTGTAATAAAAAATGTCTCACTTGTAGGGAAGGTCAAAGATGCAAAAATGGCTCTCTCCATATTTCTAAAAAAGAAAATTTCAATGATGATTTTAGTAGTAGACGTCCTAACCTCGTTCAGAATGTTGCTGAGTAGAAATTTTTGCTAAGGCTTGGTAAGGAAATTCATATGAATTGGTCTTTTGCAACCATACTAGTGAAGGGAGACATGGAGAAATTGCCTCCTGAGAAGAATATGAGGTACACAGTACAAAATTATGGAAGCCCAAAAGCTAAAATCTTGTATCAAGATAGCAGGAAGATGAATCACTTGGTGGAAACTGAGGAGGAAGAATATATTCCCATCCTTATCGATCCAAAATTGCCTTCACGAGAGAGATTTGGACTTGGAAGAAACACTAAGTAGATTTGAGTTAGAAGAGGGAAACTCTAAACTTCGGATGACACAAACCATGAAGAAGAGGATATGGTTTTTAACAAATTTCAAATAGAAAAACCAGCTTATGTGCTTATCCATGATGAAGAAATTTTCTTTTTCCCATTCAAAGATGAGGACTCCCTTGATCATTTCACCCAAGAAGAGACCAAACCAATCTATAATGAACCCTCAAATAGTGGGGAAGGACCATCTGTACAAGAACTACTAAGATCTACAAAAGAAATAGAAGACCTTGAGACCATTTTTGAACTTTTAATGTAAGCCATGAATCAAGTAAATCTGACTTGGAAACCGCAACCAAAGTGTGAGGATGGGCTATGTTGAAATAAATCTAGATGAGAAATATGATCTCCCTCTTGAGCCAATGGTTGGTGGATATAATGATGAAATTGAGGTATTTTCTTTCCCATTTGAAGAGGAAGAATATTTCCATGATGAACAAACTAAATCAAGAAGTTTTGGGGCCTTTGAAGAAGAAGATATTTTTTATAGAGCACAACGATTCCCAAGATGATGAGGTAATTCCTCTAGATATTTTCCTCAAGCTGCATTCTTCAAAGGTGTATAAAGATGAGCTATAGGAAATGATGAAGCATAACTCTGTGTAAGAAATCTTGGATGCAGTAGAAGTTACGGAAGACCCTGAGCTTATTCTTGATCTCTTCACTCATGCCATGGATATACAAGACAAGTATGATTTTTCCTCCAATCCTCCCATCAATACTCAAATGCCTCACAGTGGAGTAGAGATAAAGGATGAATCAAATGTTTCTCATGGAGAAGATTTCAATGAGCATAGACCTGAGAAAGAAAGTAACTCAGAATATCAAAGGAATTGGAACAAAAATCAGCTCTGGGGTAGTGATAGCACACTTGATGGAGAATCAACTATATGGATAAACATGGAAGGAAACTGACACTATGAAACTGATTTCAAAGAAAATGAAGGAAGTGGAATTTCTAAGCAAGGAATTGAGCATCAAGAAGCTCACATGGACTCACTCCTACAAAGTAAAAGGAAAATCATGGAAGAACCTGGATTCCATAAATAATTGAGGAGGGGAGGGTACTTTCTGGAACCCGTCAATGGCTTCGTAGAACATCATCACTCAGTGTTTCCCACTCACGGGTAACTTTTGAGAAACGGAAAGTGCTTCAGTGAAAGTAGGTTATCCCTTGCCTTGTACCATAGGTGATTATTAGGTGTGTTTCCCTTTTTGTTGTGTGTGTTTCCCTTCTGTTGTGTGTCATGTGTTTCCTTTCCGTTGTTGTTTTTGTGTGTGTGTGTGTGTATCCTTCTTCGCTCTCTTTCTCTCTTGTTATAGGTTGTACATGACTCCATAGGGCCCAATGGATAAGGCACTGGTCAACAAATTATATGGTCTAAAATTAAGATTCTAGATTCCCATGTCATGTCTTTACTGCACTCATTCCATGCCATGTCTACAAGCTAGACCCAGCTATTGTCGTGTAAATGTGCAACAGGGAAATTGAAAATTTCTGAGCACAACAACTATATCCTTGTGCCAAAATTTTCATGTTTTATCATTCCCAGGCACCCCAAGTAAAATACGTCAGTCTGGTCACTAGATATTTGATGTCAAATTGGTCCCCTAGGTGATTTAGGAAAGTATATTCATTCCCCCTAGGTGATTTTAGGGAGTTCTGAAAAGATGTTATCTTCTGACAGTATTGGGAAGGGCTATTACTGGCATTCCTAGGACTAGATCAAACCTCCTGGAGTGAACAAAAGGGCCAAATTCAACATGGAGGTGAATGGAAGACCTTATAACATCATGGAAATAATTTTTTAAGCCTTGGGAAAGTTATGAAAGACTTGGAGCATTACGAGAAAAAAATAGCTGCTGGGCTTCAGAAGAAGATTCTAGGAGATCCAGATGGAGTTAGCAAAGTAAAAAAAAACATTGAAAAAATATAATTCCAATACCTACATGATTTATAAATAATATTTTTCACAAAACCTTGGCGCATAGGATTGGCAAGCAGTTTTCTCAGGCATAAGTAGAGTCTTAAATAAAATATCTGATTTTTTAGGTATCATATGGATGAATCAAGATGTGATACCACCAAAATTGGATTCAAAATGTCATTTCCAGTCAGGATCATATAAAATTTTACCAATAAATTCCACCGGGAGCTCAAGTTATCATCGTTCCAAGTTACCCTCTCAAAGGTAGTTCAGGACTTAGTCATTTTTCAGGAGGACACGTGTCAACACTAGGAGCCTGGTGGGATTTCATGTCCCCAAAGTCCCTAAGGTCAAGTACAAAAACCATTGAAAAATTCACCCATCCCCCATGTGACCTCTTGGACCCTCATGTGACCTCCAGACTTGACAGTTCAGCCCCACGGGTGCATTTTTGGAGCATCCATTCCTTGTCATCGGATCAAGCACCATGTGTTAGCTCCAAGACCACCGTGGAAACTGATGTCCCTTATGTCCCTGAGGTGAGGGAAATTATACCTTGAAAAATTCACCCATCCCCCTATGGGGAGCCTTTGGACACACATGTGACCAACTTTCAGCCCTCAAGTACATTTTTGGAGTATCCATTCCTTGTCGTCGGATCAAGCACCACGTGTCAGCTCGAAGACCACTTTGTGGAAATTGATATCACTTATGTCCCTAAGGTGAGGGACATCAGACATGGAAAATGGCACCCATCCCCCTATTAGACATCCATGTGACCTACTTTCAGTTCCTAGTGCTTTAAAGCAACTTTTATCACCTTCATTCCCCATCGTTGGATCGCCACCACGTGTTATCCTCTTAACCACCATGGAATTTGATATCCCTCACATCCCTTAGGCCGGGAAATCAAGCATGGAAAAATGTTGATTAGAGGATCATTTTCAAAAGTTCCCTAAACATCTCTAAATGGTGTTAGTGTAGAAGATCATTTCGAGAGCTTTTCATCGACTATAAGAACGTGACAAATGGACATCGGGAGCTCTAGATATGTTCGATCAAAGTTTAGACAGTGGGAAAGTCAACTCTAGTCAACTGGTCAATATTGGACCAATCGCACTGTGACACGTGGCTTGCCACCACTCGTCAAATTTACTTGATCTACCTATCGGGAGATGACAAGTGGACTACATGATGACCGAGTTAATTAATTTCGATACCCCATGGTATGGATCGAATTTTTATTTACTTGGTAAATCCACTTACACACCATTCCAAATGCCACACACACACATATATATATATATATATATATATATATATATATTAATGTTTAAACATTAGTATAAACTACCAAACCAAATGCATATGATATGACCACATGAAAGGTGGTGAAGTGGTTGTTAGGGGCATTAACCTATGCATGGATATTTCCATGTGGAAGGATGGAGGATGAAGTGGTTGAGATGGGGCGGTTAAGCCTAAGGTGGTCCTTTGACCACTATAAAAATGTGTGGAAAGGATTTAAAGCCTAAAACATTACAAAACCCCAAAATGTGGGATATACCCACTTCTCCTTAGCCTCTCTTTTGGGATTTAATCCCATTTAAAATGCTAAGCACCCATTTTAGAATATTATATCCCTTATCAACATACTACGGGCTAAAGGTTTAAAAATAGCCTAAGGGATAATATGGCAATGCATTATTCAAGGACCCTAAAAATGTATAAATAGGGTACCTAGTTCATTGTAATGGACACACACCCGAGCTTATTATTTGTTAAGCTTATTTGTGGGATGTGTCAACAAGTATTGTCTATTGGCCTATTATTTTAGGCAATAGTAGATGAAATATTTGTGATTGGGAGTAAATTATAAACTACCCAATAGGCCCATTGAGCCACACCAATTACTTGCAAATCCTGGATTGTCGACCGGAGTGCTAGCGTCGCATTGATAGCGTCGGGAAGGCCGATCGAAGCCAAAGGAGATTGTGCATCAGGAAGGTGAAGAAAAATTTGACTGATCATTGGAAGTTTTTCGAAGAACTGGTGTACTGATAGGCAAGTAAAATTCCATTAGGTTTTCTTGTGAAAGTACTATTGTAACTTACAAGTTTTGACTAGTGGAATGGTTCGACCACGAACCCGGAGACGTAGGCAATTGCTGAACTCCGTAATCAATCTGTGTGCAATTGTCATTATTGTCTTGCATTATTTTAAATTGATTACTTAAAAGGAGTAAATTATCGGCAAATAATTAAAGCCTACAAGGGTCCGAGATCAGGTAGTAATAATCTGATTATTTTCGGATCAAGTTTGGTATCAAAGCTGGTAATCGACACCTGTAAACTTACTAATCTCTGAAGCAAGTTGGTATCGAGCAGGTTAATTAGTACAGGTTGCTTTGACAGGGATGGCATTGGCTTGTACTTTTGGATTCTATATTGGTGGGATAGACTGAGAGACAGGTTTAACATACTCAGTAATTTTCTCACATTTCTATTTGGATGAATCCATTGTATCTCATATGCAGATAAAAGATCATTCAATGATCCACAAGGCATATATTGAGATAAGCCGACACCGAGGATTCTACAGCTGGTAAGAAATCTAAGGTGTAATAATATGTTGATATATTACTCAACTATTGTTTTAGGCTATCGAGCATTATTTAATGCTCTTATAAAACCAGAAAACTAATGTGTAAGGTAGAATGTATTGGTAAGACCCCTTTGAGGGAAATGTTTGTATACATCTAACTAGACATGGCACATTAGTTAAAGACCCAATTCTGGGCAATGTTTGTACTCTGTTATACTTGCATTAGTAAGACCCCCGGAGGGAAATTATTTTGGTGATTTTGCTAACACCATAAAATGCAGTATATTTTCCTTGTTTAGTCATTGGTCTGACAGGAGGAGACAAATGAAGTCAATCCACATTGTGATGCAGTGGAGAAGACCAAGTACATAAGCCACCAAGTAGGAGAAATTTTGCGACAGGTTTACCATGCAAAATTATTTTCCTATAAATTGGTATTTTAAGCTTATTGTACAAGACTCCAAAAATGGAGCATTTTTACAACTAGTTCTACATGATGTATTAGGATATAATTTCCTTACACTTGTATTTGAAAGTTGTAAAAAGAGACCCTATTAGGGGCACCTATCTCCTAATCAGCTTGTGAGTACCTGTTACAACTTGGATACAGGATTTGACTCATATAAAGCTCGAGAGATTGATCTACCATTTGTGCAGACAATAGAGTTCTCAAAAGATCAGCTCGAAACTTCATTATGTGTAGAGGCATTGTGACTGTGCATCGAATGGTAGCTGAATCACCGTTGGCATTGACATAAGGTGGAGCTTCATTCTGTGTAGAGACATTGTGACCGTGCAGCAGAGTGGTATCTGATATTGTATGACAATAAGAAGAGCTCTCAAAATATCAGCTCAGAACGTCATTCAGTGTCAAGGCATTGTGACCACACATACAAATGGTAGCTGATCAACAGACTTAGCATCCTGCATTGGAGGCTCGATGTCTTGCAAGAGGCTTAGCGTCATGCATCGGAGGTGTTGAGGTCTGTAACAGACTTAGCATCATGCATTGGAGGCTTGAGGTCTTGAAAGAGGCTTATCATCATGCATCGGAGGCGTTGAGGTCTATAGAGTCTTAGCATTATGCATTGAAGGCTCGAGGTCTTGGAAGAGGCTTAACATCATGCATTGGAGGTGTTGAGGTATGTAAAGGGACAAGGCATTGTCCATCATCGACATCAGATTAATCAAAACTCTACGTAACATGGAGTTCCATCAAACCAGTTCAGATTCTGTGGAATCAACTTGGAGTCAGGAGCTATGTTATAGAGTCAAATAAGATCCTTGTTTTCAGATATCAAGAAGCTTAACACCTCACAGAAGGAGCGTTGAGGTTTCATTCAGAAACTTAGCACCATAAAGCGGAGGCGTGGAGGTCTTCTTCGGATATCAGAGTGGTGCAGCGGAAGCGTCATGGGCCCATAACCCACAAGTCCCAGGATCGGAGTAGAGTTGTCGAAGTGAGAAGGTTGGAGGAGAAGACCCAACGGTCTACTACAACAGCACTTCCGAGGTGGCAGTAGAGTTTTTCAGATTCAGGACAGTATGGAAGCTTTTTGGGACAAAAAGCTTTTCTCTGTGGGGAGGTGTGATCAGGGGATCATTTTCAAAATTTCCCTAAACATCCCTAAATGGTGTCAGTGCAGAAGATCATTTGAGAGATTTCCATCAACTGTAAGAACACGACAAACGGACATCGGGAGCTCTAGATATGTTCGGTCAAAGTTCAGACAGTGGGAAAGTCAACTCTGGTCAACTGGTCAATATTGGACCAATCGCACTGTGACACGTGGCTTGCCACCACTCATCAAATTCACTTGATCTACCTATCGGGAGATGACAAGTGGACTACATGATGACTGAGTTAATTAATTTCGATACCCCATGGTATGGATCGAATTTTTATTTACTTGGTAAATCCACTTACACACCATTCCAAATGCCACATATATATATATATTAATGTTTAAACATTAGTATAAACCGCCAAACCAAATGCATATGCTATGACCACGTGGAAGGTGGTGAAGTGGTTGTTAGGGGGCATTAACCCATGCGTGGATGTTTCCACGTGGAAGGATGGAGGATGAAGCGGTTGAGATGGGGGCGGTTAAGCCTAAGGTGGTCCTTTGACCACTATAAAAATGCGTGGAAAGGCTTTAAAGCCTAAAACATTACAAAACCCCAAAATGTGGGATATACCCACTTCTCCTTAGCCGCTCTTTTGGGATTTAATCCCATTTAAAATGCTAAGCACCCATTTTAGAATATTATATCCCTTATCAACATACTATGGGCTAAAGGTTTAAAAATAGCCTAAGGGATAATATGGCAATGCATTATTCAAGGACCCTAAAAATGTATAAATAGGGTACCTAGTTCATTGTAATGGACACACACCCAAGCTTATTATTTGTTAAGCTTATTTGTGGGATGTGTCAACAAGTATTATCTATTGGCCTATTATTTTAGGCAATAGTAGATGAAATATTTGTGATTGGGAGTAAATTATAAACTACCCAATAGGCCCATTGAGCCACACCAATTACTTGCAAATCTGGATTGTTGACCGGAGTGCTAGCGTCGCATTGATAGCATCGGGAAGGCCGATCGAAGCCGAAGGAGATTGTGCATCAGGAAGGTGAAGAAAAATTCGACTGATCATCAAAAGTTTTTCAAAGAACTGGCGTACTGATAGGCAAGTAAAATTCCATTAGGTTTTCTTGTGAGAGTACTATTGTAACTTACAAGTTTTGACTAGTGGAACAATTCAACCACAAACCTAGAGCGTAGGCAATTGCCAAACTCCGTAATCAATCATGTGTAATTGTCATTATTGTCTTGCATTATTTTAAATTTATTACTTAAAAGGAGTAAATTATCGGAAAATAATTAAAGCCTACAAGGGTCCGAGATTAGGTAGTAATAATCTGATTATTTTCAGATCAAATGTGCTCAAGCTTCTCCTCTCATAATTTTAGATATTTAAAAAATCTAACTGCCGCTTCAATGTTTCTAGTGCTTCCAAACTTCTTCCACTCCCGTGTAAAATTTTCATCCATTCTTCCTCTGCAACTTCTCACCTCCATTACTCCATTTTGAAGCTCATACTAGACATTCCATAGAGATACTCCTCTTCCATCCCAAAAATTCATGTAGGTTCTAAAGGAAAATTGGAGCAAAAACATAAGGAGAAACACAAAACAAAGAAGGAGAAACACAAAGAAAACTCCATGTACATGAAATGAAAATTTGAAGAAATCTCCCAAATAGATGCATGAAAAAAATAAGATATATTTTTTCTATTCATTCCTCTACCCAATTCCACCAAGAAGACACCTTCAAATTCTCCCCTCATGCTACAGAGCATCCATAATGAAGAAATCCCACTTCTGGCTCAACAAAGAAAAAATCCAATTTCCCCCCCCCCCAAATTGTTGGGCAAAATGAGTAGAATGGCACGTGAAGGATCAAAAGAAGAAACCCATCACAATGAAATTTATTTCATCGTAAACAAAGGAGAAAAATAGACGTGAAATTTTGAGGTCCATTAATGGTCGTTACATCTAGAAGCACTGCTAGGTCCAAAAATTAAAACTTTAAAATCTCTTGGACTATTAAGTGGGTGGCCCCGAAATTACAAAGGGGTGATATTTGGAAAAAATATATATCAAAAAACTTCATTCCACGTTAATCCAAATCCTTAAGAAAACTTTCTAAAAATAGTAGGTCTACTACATAGGAGGCATTATTTGAGGAAAGTCATCAAATGTGAAGAACTTGCGAAGGAGACAAAGTCATTGGAGGTGCACTACAACTGAGAATTCACCAGAATGGACATTTTTGGCACTTACTAAAAATAGTAAGTGGGCCCTTGAGCACCTGCTAAAAATAGAAATTTGATCCAGAAGGAACGAGGAATGCAGGGAGAAAGAGGAAAACTGAGCCGCAACATCCAGTTGAAGAGTGGGGACTTGATTTTTCACACTTACTAAAAATAGTAAGTTGATTTTTCTAAGGGAGACATGAAGCTGAAATGGATGGGTCAAAATCCGACACAACCCTTCGCCTATGAGTATGATGTGGAAGACAACAATGTCTCATACATGGACTTGAATGACCTTAAGACTCGCATGGCCTCCAAGGACCGAAGGAGGATCAAAGACCAAATATTCACAAGTGGCTTGTTCGCCACTACAAGACACCCAGTGTATGCAGAGTCTCAAGCTAGTCCTAGCCTGCTCTTTCCACTACGAGCCCAAGACATGAACCATCCAATCTGAAAATGGTACCACAATTGTGATCATCAAGTGGAACAGTTCACTCAACTTGGAGAGTGATTCATGAGCCAATTTGAAAGAGTTTCATAGTGTGCAAGGAATTTGAAGATTCAAAGTTTCACTACATTTGGAGCTTTCCATCAACAAGGATCAATGAACTTCATCGGGAATGACATCTCCTCTTCTTCTTCTCTCTCTCTTTCTCTCTCCTCTTCTCCCCAACTTTCTCTCACTTTCCAATATTCTAATTTTGCATTGGGGTTACACTTTTTCATATGTCCTAATGTTCCTAATGTAATAAGTCACCTTTATGTTATAAAAAGGGACTTAATATTCTCCTAGGAATTCAAAAAGTTTCAAGTTGCACAAGGACATATGAAAATCCATTGGGGGTAGATGATAAGTCACCTCTCACTCTATAAATTGTAACACCATTCCAATTTGAAAGGGTTGGTGGTGATCTGTAAGCGCAAGAGTGCATTGTACTAGAGAAAAAGGAGATAGCCATTTTTCTTCTACTTTCCTCCACTCTCAAATTTTTCCATTCTCACAAAGTATTTACAACTTTGGTTTAAGTATCAATACAAGAAGAAGGAGTTTCTAGATTTCTTTGACTAAGGAATTTCATGATAATTTTTTTAATCAAATTCTATTTGGTCTTGTTGCCATTCACAAGGTTGTTTCCTCTTAATTTAATGCATGTGGTGAAGTTTCTAACTAGTGTATGTGGAAGAATATGATTTTCTACCTGTAGCATTAGTTATCCTACCTCTTTTCTCACTCCCTTTCCGACTTTCATAAAATTCCTCTCATGGAGTATATCTGTAAGATTTTCCACATGGTCAGTGGAGTGCCCTTGTTGGATCCCCAATCAAGAGGCCACCACAAAAATCCATATTTTCACGTGCATGCATATATGACAAGTAATTGGTTAAGTAAAGGGACTTAGATTCCAAGAGCATTGGTAATAAATCCAAATGTTTGTCCATCAATTTTTTTTGTCGCGAACACGTTTATAACTTTTCAATATGATTTCTTTTGTATGAATACACTCTACATGAAAACATTTTCCTACACTAGCTCTCATTAGGCTATAATTATTATCTAGAGAAACCATTTATTTGGTGTTAGGATTCGATTTTGTTGTTTTTCTCTGTTATATATGAAAAGATTAAGAATTTAGATTTAAAACATAGCTTCATTATGAACATGATATTTTTACCTTTAGGAATAACTTAACAGCCTCTAGGGTGCATTGAGTAGATAACATTATATTTAAAAATTTGTTCTATAACTTCTAGGTCACTAGTCCAAGTTTATTTTTTTTCATATACCTAAAAATATTCTACCAAAATATCATAATAAATAGAGAAATATATACGTATACTTGTGTAATACATGATTCCAAATGTATATTTATGTATCAATTATATAAACTCTAGATTTAGTTTTTATAAACTTTACAACTTTTCAAGTATGATTTCTCTTGTATGAATACACTTTACATGAAAAAAATTGTGTACACTAGGGCCTCCTAGGTAGTAATTCTTACTTGGAGAAAAATTAATTTACCTTTGGTGGCCTCATGGAGTAGGTTTTTTTAATATATTTTCCTTTAAGAATAGATTAGTGGCTCTTTAGGTACAATGATATATTTGTATATCACATAAAATACAAGATTCAACACATATATTTACGTATCCATTATATAAATTCTAGATTTATTTTTTACCATTTATATAAACTCATGTATGAATACACTCTACATGAAAAATGTTGCCTACTCTAGCGACCGCTAGGCTATAATTCTTATTTGGAGGCAGTCTTCGTTTACCTTGGTGGACTCACGGATAAGTGGATTTTTAGGCAACACACTTTTTTTGGGTCAAGCGATCACTTTGTTATTTGTCTCATGTTAAATACAAAAAGATTAACAATTAAATACATAACACAACTTCATTGTAAAAATAATATATTTACTTTTAAGAATAGCTTAGTGACCACTAGGATTCATCGAGTATATTGCATCGTATCTAAAAACTTGTTGTAAATATTCATGGTCTCTCGTCCACTAGGTAAACCCAAGACATAATATTAAGACCTTACGATCAATTGGATTATACAAATTAAATTAAAATAGTTTGAGCTTAGTGGGTGCTAGGTACTTAAAAAAATGATACAATCTTAGTGAATACTAGGATTTAACAAATTAAATCAACATAGTTTGAGCTTAATGACCACTAGGTATTTAAACAATATATTATTTTAAGTAAAGAGTCACTAGCATTTAACAAACTAAAGAAATACATATTGAGTTTAGTTTCCACTAGGTTTTGTTTCAATAAAACTTCAACAAATGATAGTGTAATCTTGAAGATGCAAACAAGATATGTATAAATTAGTTGAATTTATCGTATCATTTTAAGATTTTAAATTAAGATATTTCAAGCATAGCGCCCACTAGGTTATGCTACCACATAATCATTGGAGCCTAGTGGTGGTTAGGATTTAATAAACTAAATTAAGGTATTATGAGCTTAGTGGCCACTAGGTTATGCCACAACATATTATTTGGGTATTCAATTCGCTATGGTTTAATAACTTTAATTATAATATTTTACAATATTTAACAATATTTAGTGGCTGGTGGGTTATGCAAAAACATAATATTTGGATGTTAGTGGTCACTGCAATTTCACAAATTAAATCGACATAGTTTGAGCTTAATGGCCACTAGGTATTTAAACAATATATTATTTAAATTATATCAACATAGTTTGGGCTTAACAATTGCATTAGGTATTTAAACAATATAATATTTCAGAGCTGAAATGTAAATACTATTTAAATAACTAAAGAAAGACATATTGAATTTGATTTTGATTAGTATATCAAGTTACTGAATGATATTTTGAACTTAGTGTCCACTAGCTTGAGTTTAGTTTCCGCTAGGTTATGTATCACAAAGAAGATATATATAAATTAGTTAAATTCATTCTATGATTTTAATATTTTAAACTAAGATATTTCAATGATAAGTCTTAAAAAAATAGTACATGAGGAACCAGTCCATGATAAGTCTTCTAGAAGTGGACTCTCATGATGATTACAAGCAACTTATCATAATAAATATATGCCAAAATGAATGGGGAAGAGTTGTAATCAGATTTACTTCACCCAAAATACTTCCTATATCCATACACTTCATTATACAGACAACCATTTTGGCCCTTAATCAAAAACTAAAGAAAATGCATCCAGGAAAGATTAGGCCTTTTTTCCTCTCGGCTTCACCTCATTGATGATCTCGACATCTGAGTTCCCCTTTACTCTGATCAGAGGAGGAGGATGGATTTACAAAAATTTTCGACATTTTCACTTTAGCACAAGAGGGAGTTCTATACCCTGATTTCCCACAACCACCTCTAGAGCTTGTGCAATTTCCTACATCCCACATGTGAGGCATGACATGATAATGAAGGATGACTAAATGCTCTTCCAACTTCTCATGCTCCTTATGCAAGATAAACTTCCCCGATGAGTTGGATAGTATGTTTTCCACACTCAACCCTTATACCATGTCAAAAACATTCCTCCACCCTTTGGACTGGTTTGGGTCAAGCATCAACTTGCACATGCTCTCACAAATATCACCATCCTCTTCTTCTTTGAAACACTCCATGATGGGCCATATCTTCTTGAACTAATTCCTCATAGATATTTTCTAGATTTTCCCATCCATCCAAGAAGTAAATGATTCCCCAACATCCTTTCCTGTCATAGCTCTTCGCCTCTTCCTACTAGGACCACACTCCATGCTACCTAAGAAACCACCAACACCACTATCACCATTATAGAGAGACATGAAGCATACAATGACCAAAAATGAAAAGAGGAAAGGGGTAGTGAAATGTCTAGCTAGCCTAGAGATATAAAGCCACCACTATGCATAACACGAAAGGAGGAAAGTGTGAGGGTACCGAAGATCATCGATTGGATTTCCTAATAAAAAAATATCATGCTTCCCATTAAAAATATTAAATTCTCGATGCCATCTTACATCTCACGTGCATATAACCATTAATCAATCTATCTATTGCATGAATGTAATCTATCGATGTCATAAATGCCCATTAAAGCCACACATGCCATATCCTCTTGTTAGTAAAAAAGTTTGCACCTTATAATAATCTAACATTTTTATTAAAATCTTATAAGTTCTACGTTTTGACAAATTAAAGTAAGTTGTTTTGAGCTTATCGACCTCTAAGTTAATCAACCACATTATTTTGGAGAACTATATAGCAATAAAGATCTATATAAATTAGTCAACTTTATTGTATGATTTTAAATTAAGATATTAGATATATTTTCTAGTTCCCACTAGGTTATGCCACAACACAATCTTTGTATCCTATCGGTGGTTAGGATTTAATAAATCAAATTAAGATATTTTAAACTTAGTGGCCACTAGGTTATGCCACAACATAATATTTGGATCTTAGCAATCTCTAGGTTTCAACAAAAGAAAGTAAGAAATTATAAGCTTAGCGGCTGGTAGGTTATGCCAAAACATAATATTTGATCTTAATGGTCACTGGGATTTAGCAAATTTGAATCAACATAGATCAAGCTTAGTGGCCACTAGGTACTTAATAATATAATATTTTGAGCTAAAAATTCACTAGTATTTAACAAACAAAAGAAATACATTTTGAGTCCAATGTCCTCTAGGTTATGCTTAAACATAACCTAACAAATTATATTGTAAACTTAGAAGTCGCTAGGTTTTAACAAATTAAATTACATTGTTTTGAGCTTAGTGACCTCTAAGTTAATCAAGGACATTAACTTTGGAGATCTTTATAGCAATCAAGACCAATATAAATTAGTTGAATTTTTTGTATGAATTTAAGATTTGGAATTAAGATATTTTGAGCTTAGCGCCTGCTAGGTTATGCCACCACATAATATTTGGAGACTATTAGTGGTTTAAGATATTTTGAGCTTAGAATCCAGCTAGCTTATGCCACAACATATTATTTGGAGATTGTATTCACAAGGGTTCAATAATTCATAGTTATGATATTTTATAATAATTAACAAATTATAGGAAGATATTTTGAACTTAGTTGATGCTAGTTTAAACAACGACATAATATATGGAGCTTACGGTTGATAGGATTAAACAAATTAAATTAACATATTTTGAACTAAGCGGAGACTAGGTACTTCCATAATATATTATTTTGAGCTTAGTGGTTGTTATCATTTAACAAGTTATTGAATGATATTTTGAGCTTAGCGTCACTAGCTTATGACACAACATAATATTTGGAGCTTAGCACTCACTAGGTTTAAACAAAATAAATAAGATATTATTAGCTTAGTTATCGGTGGGTTACGCCAAAACATAATATTTGGATCTTAATGGTCACTAGGATTTAAAAAATTTGAATCAACATAGTTTGAGCTTAGTGGCTGCTAGGTACTTAAACAATATATTATTTGAGCTCAAAAGACAATAGCATTTAACAAACAAAAGAAAGATATTTTGAGCTACATGGCCACTAGGTTATGCCACAACATGTTATTTGGATATTTCATCACTAGGGTTTAATAATTCATAATTAAGATATTTTACAACATCTAACAAATTAGAGGAAGATATTTATAACATTTTCTAGTGCTAATCCCACAATATAATATTTTGATCTTATTTTTCGCTAGCACCTAACTAGTAAGAGAATTATATTTTGATATTAGGAAATGGTACATTATGCCACACCATATATTTTGGAGCTTAGTGGTTTTCTAGGTTTTATCAAAATAAAGTAGGATATTGTGATATGAGAAGCCACTAGGTTATACCAAGACATAATATTTGGAGCATAGCGATCTTAAGGATGTAAGAAAACACATTAAGATATTAGGAGCTTAGCCATGGCTACTGATATGCCAAAACATAAAACTATTTGGAATTAGAGTAAAAGTGGGTTTTCCAAATGACCCACATACTTGTACAAAAAATCCCTCATGGCCAAATATTACAATGAAACAAGAAGAGAACAATCCCGTATGCAAAAAAAAAAAAAACCAAAAAGTCCCAAACTAGAAAAATCCAAATTACATTTTATGGATATTCATGAGAGTAGTTGCTTCATCCTTAGCATCAGCAAGTAGGGCTTCCTTCAACCAACACATCCACTAAATTAATGTGTTCCAGGAAGTCTTCATTGATTTTCATCCAGGTCATGTCCATGTGAATTTTCCATTCCTTGATAGAAAATATTGAGTGTAACATAATATTTAATGGCCTCATGTAGGTTAGGAGAGATCTTCTCTAAATGCTCATGGTGTTCCAGAAGCTGTAGTGGGGGAGCCCATTTTTTCAACAAAGGAGAAACAAGGTAAATCGAGGAGAGATCCACAACACATTAAGAATTTTGAGTCCATGCTAACTTCCATGAAAAAAGGGGGGGAAGACCACACATGCTTCCATGATCAAGTGAGTTGAGTTGGTTGTAGCCATTACAATGTCTGGGAGATGAGAGGAGAAGCCAGAGAAGCATCGATAAGAGGTGGAGAGGAAGTAGATGTCGGGTCGAAAGTGGTTCAGAGACCTTAGGAGAGTGCTCTGAGGGGTCTGAAGGGTTAAGAGCTGCTAGATAAAGAGAGGAGAGAAAATAGAAAGAATGGGGGAGACCACTAGATTGCTCTGGCTAATGATCATGATGTCTGAAAATCGGAGTTGGAAGGGAGACAAAGGTGGTGGTGATGATGATGGAAAGAGGAGATGGTTGTGGAAGTGGAGGGGGACATGACATTTCTTTCTTGGCTTAGAGGGGAAGCATGAGATTTATTTTTGGGAAGCTTTCATTTTAAAGAGAAAATACAAAAGGCCTTGGTGGAGGAAGGGACCTTCCTCTTCTCTAGCTAGTTTAAGGGACTTCTCAAGTGATTGAAATAGAAAAGCCACAAATTTTACCTTTCGATCATGTTAAATATGTAAAAGAAGAAAAAGATGAGGTCCATAGCTCAATTTGTAGCATCGCTCCAGCATGAAGTACCTCCTCAATTTCTTAACAACCCTATCCCAAGGTTGTGGAAGTGAGTCATTCATATAGCCTGAGTGATACATTCTCATATTTTCACCAGGACACAGGAACTCATCCATCTCCTCTGAAGTGAGCATTTAAAATAAATGTCTCCCCTCTGAGGGAGCCCCATCATAGCCATAATGGACTCTATCAAAATAAGAAATTTAGTCTTTCCCACTTTGACTCTTCCTTTCTTCCAGGTTATCAACTGCTTTGTTGGTCACTCAAGTAGAGTGATTTAGATAGTCTTTCCATAAATGATGTAACACCACCATCATGAAAAATATTCCATACTACTGGGTTGGCCTTGACCTCTTCATAGGAAGAAGGCTCAATGTGTTTGATGGTGCCACCCATAGTGAACAGGGCTATTGTGATAGTGATTTCAAAGGCCGATATAGATGATGCTTAAATAGAGATGTTGAGCACCTTCATTCCAATATTCAACACATGTGTCTCAAGATTTCTAATTGAAATATGTCCTAATTAGTAATAGTCATTAATTGATCCATCCATCACACGAACACAATCTATGAATGTCATAAATGCCCAAAAAAATCCACAAATGTTGTATCCTCTTGCCGCCGCCAAAAGAGGTTATGCCTCAACATAACCTAACAAATTTTATTTTAATCTTAGTTAATGTTTAGGAAACCACAACATTAATTAGTTAATGTTCTTGTAATTACTGCATTTAGTGGAGGTTGAAGGTTTGAATGTTAGTGATATTAGATGTATTTAGTTAAATATATATTATAAAGGAAGAATCTGCAAACAAAATGGAGCAAGGTGAAATAACTAACATTTCTAGACATGATTTCATATTGTATAGATTATTAGACAACAAATCATAAAGTAATATCTTATTGGAATTTCTTTATTGACACATCTATTTATTACATTTAGGTTCTCTAAGGTTGTTCATACTACACATGGAAATGAAGAGGGTAAGCACAGAGATGTTAGAGGAGCAAAAACAACATTTTGATGGGCATTTTTTGTGAGATTTGGTGAGGTGATTTCAAAAAAATATTTGACTGGAATGAGATGGGGACAATGTTGTTTAAAAAAAAATCATCCCCATGAGTCCTCTCTATCCAGGGTCTGAATTTCTCAATAAAGATCAATGTGTAGTTCAAACCAAGATAAACTTAAATGTAGATACAATTACAAGTACATGAAAAGAATAATATGCTTATTGGGTTTGTGTTCTCTTATAGGTATAATTACAGGTACATGACAAGAATAATATGATTTTTCATGTTGACATGGAAAAGCATAAATGTAGGCCCAATATTAATCTTGTGATGAAATTCCACCTATTTGGAAAAGCATAAATATAGGCCCAGTATTAATATTTTAACTAGCCTCATGGATGTTAAAATTTCTTCTTATATTGAACCCTTATGTGACTTTAGAATGGTGTGGGTATATATATTAACTTGAATCAAGATTTTTTGTTCTAGGTATAGTTGAAATTGGTTGTTTATATTATTTTGAGATTAGTTGTCATTTTCATTTAAAAAGTTATTGAATGATATTTTGAACTTAGCGTCTAGGTTAGCTTAGTATTATTTGGATTTTAGAATGTATTTGAAGAAATGTATAATAATTTCAAGCTAAAGAGTCACTATCATTTAACAAGCTAAAGAAAGATGTATTGAGTTTTTTTTGCTACTAGTATCTCCAGTGTTAATCTTGTGATGAACTTCCACTTGGTTGGAGGATTGAACTGATATAACAAAAAAGGTATAGTAGTTTGGGATTGAAGTGAAATTTGTAACCTATTTTTAAAATTTGTTACTACTCGAACAAAAGTGCAAATAGCCTTATGGATGTTAAAATTTATTCTTATTGGAAGGATTGAAATATTTTTTAATTAATAAAAAATCCTTCTTTTATGTTGTACTTATAATATGTTGTTGTTTGAATGAAAAATATTGAACATGTTTCTAAAATAGTTTGATGTCTTTTAAACATCCTAGATCAATTATTTTCACAAAAACACTTTTCTTACATGCATTGATGGAGATCAATGAATACAATGCTTAAGTATAACACCTGACATATCAGTTATTGGACCAAACATATTCATTTTTAGAACATATGTTGTCTTGCAAAGGATTTCTGGAGGAAAAATTGGACTAAAGATTTACTCCCCAAGGTCAACAAGTTGAAGTCTTCCTGCCTTAACTAGAATTGAATTGTAAATATTGGAGGACAAAAATTGTATTTATTTGAAAGATTTGTTAATTACTATAAAATACCTTTTATGTTGTACTTATAATATGTTGTTGTTTGAATGAAAAATATTGAACA
Source organism: Taxus wallichiana var. yunnanensis (assembly GCA_018340775.1). Taxonomy (NCBI): domain Eukaryota; kingdom Viridiplantae; phylum Streptophyta; class Pinopsida; order Cupressales; family Taxaceae; genus Taxus; species Taxus wallichiana. The sequence goes on along the minus strand of CM031234.1, from coordinate 689,694,903 downwards.
TGTTTCTAAAATAGTTTGATGTCTTTTAAACGTCCTAGATCAATTATTTTCACAAAAATGATTTTCCTACATGCGTTGATGGAGATCAATGACTATAATGCTTAAGTATAACACTTGACATATCAGTTATTGGACAAAACATATTCATTTTCAGAACATATGTTGTCTTACAAAGGATTTTTAGAGAAAAATTGGATTAAGGATTTACTCCCAATGTCAACATGTTTTTTGGTTAGCTATTCAAAACAAGATTTTAACCCTTGAGAATGTGAGAAAGGATAAAATTAATAATTGGAACTTAATCAATATCCTTAAAGATACTAAAGAAAATTTTCTAAAATATTTTGATAAATGTAATTATTCATACCCCTAGAAAGGGTAATAAATGTGTAGATCATCTTGCCAATTTGGGGGCTAAAGGTAGTAATTTTAAAGTGTGTGAGAGGGGAGATGATATCACCAATGATATTAATCTCATTAATAACATTAAGTATTGATGTTTGGTGGCTATTTTCCCTCGTTGGGATGTCATCCTTGTTCTTATGGTTAGTAGGACCCTTCACACATGCAAGATATATGGTGGGATTTGTATTAATTTTTCTCTTATGATTCATTTTGGCCATTGTTTCTTCCATTTTCAATCTCAGTTGACTAAAACCATGGGAGGTGGTCATTTGAGAACCAAGCCCATGAGCTATGGTTCCCTGAAGGACAACCCCTCCTTGTGGCACATTCTGAAAATTGGGGGTTTAGGAATTTCATCTCAAAAATCATGGGGTCTGATCCTTATCTTGTATTGGAGTTTGGTCGGGCATGGAACAATGACAACATGGTGATCTGTGGCATGGAAATTCAGGTTTTGGAGGATTCAATAGTGTAGGTGAATGGAATGGAGATGGGGGCTTAAATATATTCAAATACCACACCAGACACAAGCACGAAATTGAGACTTTCTTCCACGATAAAGAAATGGTTTACTTGCTAGTAGACAATATAGCTAGATTGCATCCTGATATTTGGAATATGGTCTGCCTCCACCTTATGAGGTACATTACTCTTGAAGAAAATTATAGAAAGATATTTACTCACCATCTTACTATGCTTAATATGTTTAGGCATAATATTTCTATGAGCCTTCCCTTTTTCTTATTTATGTTCTCTTTGCATCGGTGAATGATTTTCACTAGGAAAGATTGATACCCTGATACACCATGGTCTAATTATTTTTCTTTTTAATAATGGTAAACCGGTGGTGGCAAAGGAATTAGAGCCCAAATCTATGGATTTAGATGAAAATTGTACTCTTGTTGATTGTATGAAAAAATTGAGGAGAAAGAAGAGTATGAAATCTCAAGGGAAGGGAAATCTTGGTACTGGGGCTGCAGGTTATTTGATTGATATGAAAGGGAGTCATCTAAAGGAAAAGAGAGAGGATTTGGGTTGGAATGTGGACTTTTGATAAAATTCTCTCAGGGTGAGTTAGGTGGAAAGGGATATGGAGGCCTTAGGAAAAGTTGGAATGGATATGGGAAACAATGTCATGCATTACATCAACACCTCTAAGAAAATTTGCATCACCCAAAACTCTATCAAGGTGGATATGGTAGAGATCAAAAGTTTGGTTTTGGAGTTGCAGGGGTGTGTGGTCAAGCTGGAGTAGGGACACAAAGTTTGCAGGTATAATCTCCACCTTAGTAGTTTTGATGAGGAAGATCAGGTTGAAGATGACATCCCTATCACAAGTGAGCAAGATGATTAGATGAAAGGATAAGAAGAGCATCAACCAAAGGAGTACAAATGTTTGAAGACTAACTAGTCCCTTGGCTCTTAGATATTTTGTTTGACTATTTTTGGACTATATTGTTTGGGATGTTTTCCCTCCATGTTTTTGATTTTTCCTTGTATTGATCTGTTGGACTGTAGTTTGGGATAAGTTGTTTTAGCCCTTTTTTCATGTTTATTTTTGTTCCTTCTTGGTGATGCTCATGATGCATTCTATTGTAAGGTTTTGGGTGCCTTAATCCTGTATAAAGTAGCCAATCATTATGTTCACATATATTTAATAAACCTTGTTAATATTAATTTTTTTAACGACATTTTAAATTAAACAAGACAGAGTGGCAAGTTCATGCCTCAGGGTTGGGAGATGTGCTAGTTGTGCGATTGTTTTAAAAGTTTTCTATAATTTTTGCATTACGTGCTTTATATTGCTAAGAATAACCACTTTCAAATTTTTCTAGAAAGTAGAATGTACCAATACTTAATGTATAAATTATGCACATACGGTATGCCGACATCCACAGAATGCTAAAAAATAGAATGCCCCTATGTAATGATTTTGAATGCATAAAATATGTATATATTGTAAGTACCCAATTTAAATGTTGCACATATTGTAAATACCCACATTAAAATTTAGATAGAAGACAAAACAAAAAAATAAAATTATGCATCAAATATATAATTCTTTGGAAAAACATAGAGTGATCTAGAATCATATTATGCTTGAAAATATTGCAGCAATATAGGTGGCATTTTGAAATACATAATATGCTAGATTTTTAGGTGCAATAAAAAAAACACCACGATTTTACAAGTTGAACATGCCTACATAAAGATAAATTTTTTTCTATTAAATGGAATAGCGAAATAAATCAGTTAAAAGATTTATCACAATAGCAATAACTAATAATAGTATTATTTTTCTTGTCTTTAACACAATATAATCCATATAAAAAAATTTATTGTTAAAAAAATTAATACAAACATAGAAAAAATTGTATTTTATAAAATTTAACTTACAAATCTAATTTTTATTGCAAATGGGGATAAAGCAAAGATTAAACTTTTTGACTAGAAAAAACAAAATAGTAAAAAATATATAAGGAGTGGGATGGGATTTAATTTAGAAATGTTTATAATGTGATTTGTTAAATAAAGTTTATTAATTTTTATGAATAGTGTACTATTTTGGATGTGTCACTTGTCCAAGCATGCAAATACATCTTCCTTTTTGGATAAACATTAAATGTAGTGAATATTCTATTAACATTTTTTTTTCTAAATCTCATATCTTATTTAAAGATTGGACAAATGTCTTTCTTAGAATTTTGATTTTTATTAAATAGAATAAATCATTGTTGCAACAAGGCCTCATATTTGTCAAATTAGTACTAACTAGCAAATAAAGAAAAATATAAATAAGTTTTGTAGATTAAAAAATTATTTAAATAAAATATAAACATTAGAAAGTTGAAAAGTTATAAATTTTTTAATTTTTGATGGATTGAGTTTGTTTGAATGGAAAATTTAAAGTAAGATGTTTTGAGCTTAGCGCGCTAAGGTAACCTAATACTTCCACAATATAATATTTTGAGCTTATGGATCACTAGCATTTAACAAGTCAAAGAATATTATTTTTAGCTTAGCGTCCGCTAGCTTATGTGACACCATAGTAATTGGATATTATCGATCGATAGGATTTAACAAAATAAAGTAAGATATTGTCATCATAGAGTCTGCTAGGTTATGCCACAACAACATATTTGATGTACAACTACTATGTCCATTTTTTGTATAAGGGTGAATATGGGGATTTTTTAAAGGACCCACATCCTTTTACAAAAATTCCCTTAAGGCAGAATATGACATTGAAGCATAGAAGAGAGAAATCCCATAGGTAGAAAAAGACAAAAAGCCACATAGGCATGACCCAAACAAAGAAAATTTACATTTTGTGAATATTTTTGAGGATATATTTTTGCTTCATAGTAGTAGTGGTGCTTCTATTAAAGATAATAAACAACATCTTAGAGTTTCCTTGTTCCTCGAATTCTCCTTTCACAAATTTGTATTCGTTCTTTTGTTCTCCAAAATCTGTTTGGTTCTCCTACTCTTGCATTACCATATTTTTCACAAATAGGTCATTGTAATCCAACACCAACACATTGAATGGAAACTCATTCTTAACATGAATATCTTCTAAAATATTGTCATTGACAATGTCAATGACGTCGTAGCCATTGAATTTTGTTGAGTATGTGCAACAGAGGACTATTTGTGGACAACAATAAGGCCAACAAAATAATATCAATTTTATCAAATACATCTTCTCATCGATTCTGTGCACCACCATGACCATAAATTGATTCCGATATTCACTTTTTTATTGCATGCAAATTGATCCACCATCCATACCAAAGAATTTTTTTCAAGAAACTACAAAAAAAGTTCTTGGCAGGTGTTATGGGTTTTAAAAATTTTGTAAATTTTCCTCTCATGTTATTATGGATTAATCTGCATCATTTATTTGTCAAGATGTGCTCCATTCCATCCTCTTTCACTACTCTAACAAATGTTTACTATATTACAAAATTATTTATTTGATAAACAAAACTACTTCTACAAAATATTGAATAACAAACTTGCTTTCGTTTAATTATCTACAAAATCCCTACATGGATATAAGCCCTAATCAGGTATGGAAAATTTTACATTAACATAATTTCATAATTTTGGAGGGTTGAAGGTGATAACACATACCAATTTTTGACATGGAGAGGAAATTATTTTTTTTCCAAAATCGAGAACAAATTTTTCGTTGCTTGCATTGGTGAGATTTTTCTATTGATGAATAAGCTTACACATTGATGAAGAGAATAAAAAGGAAAATGTTAAAAATATAAACTCAAAAACTATCTATTTATAGTGATATGTAACTGAAAAATCCAACCGCCAATTTCATTGGTGCGTGAATTTAAGAGGGCATGCATATGATTTTACATTGCTTTACATTAAATGGCTAATTAATGGATGACAACATTTACATGCTCCAAAAGGTGCACATATTTTGAATGATGCATGTACTTTTAAATGGTGAATTTTACATAGCTTGTTTTAATGGATAATTAATGTTGAGGAAACCACAACATTAATTAACATTTTGCCTTACAAAATGGTTATCATTAATACTGCATTTGGTATTGTAAAGAATTAATGTAAGAATTTAATATTATAATTTTTGTATTGTAAATAAAATACCTTATATAATTCGGGTAAAATAAAGCCCTTATTTCTTGTGTTTGCACTTTGACGTGCGACTCTTGATGCTCGTTTAGACGTTTTTGTTGATTGTAGCTATAAAATACTTGTAAAAATTTGTAATAAATGTCACACATGAATTGCATATTTAATATTTAACCATCAATTATTAATATAGATTTATATATAAATTATAAAAATTACATCAATATATATTAAAAATAATGAAATTTATACAGAATAATTGGTATAAATAAACATTATTTTGTATTTTTGAAGGGTAGTGTTGAAAAATTACCATTACCCAAAAATTGTTTGACAAGGTGAGTTATCGCACTTAGTTGTGTGAATCAAGACTCACACTTAGCTGTGTGAATCAAGACTCACACTTAGAAGTGTGAGTCGAGACTGACACTTAGAAGTGTGAGTTGAGACTAGAACTTAGAAGTGCGAGTCAAGACTCGACACTTAGAAGTGTGAGTACTCACACTTAAAAGTGTGAGTCAAGAGAAGTGTGACTTGAGGCTCGCACTTAGATGTGCGACCAATTGCACTTGTAAGTGTGATCACTCACACTTATACACTACTTACAAAATTTATAAATGACAATTCCATATTTTTAAACTATGCTTAATATATATGAATAATTTTTTATATAAATGTATATAAAAATTGACGGTCACCTTTTAAACATGCGAGTCACACATGCCAGTTCTATAAAATATTTGAAAGTATGTTATGTCTAAAATCATGAAAAAATGTCTAAACAACCATCAAATTTAACACCATTTAAGGATGTTCAGGGATAGGATTTTCAATGTCAATGTTTATTGATTTGAATAAGGTATGCATAAATAGTTGTATATGTATGATGATATTAAGATTGATATGTGGCATAAATGACAACAATCACTTACACACTATCTTGAAGTTAGCGGCCACTTGGCTTATGTAAGTTAGTGGGCAACTTGGCTTATGTAAGTTAGCAACCGCTTGGATTATGTAAGTTAGTAACCGCTTGGCTTATGTAAGTTGGTGGCCATAAGGCTTATGTGGGGAAATCAAATAATAACAAAATATAAATCATAAAATAAAGAAACTAAAATAAAAAATTGGGATTTAGAAATTGGATTCCATTAGTGGAAATTGGAATCCATTAATTACGTTATTGGAATCAATAATAGCAAAATTAGAGTCCAATAAAAGGGAAATTGGAATCTAATAATAGAAAAATCATAATCCAATAATAGCAAAATCAGAACTCAAATAATTCCAATAATGAAAATATTGCTACTAATAGAATCCAATAATAGTAATAATGAAATCCAGTATAGCCAAAAATGGAATCCAATATACGCAAAAATGGAGATGGATTTCTTTCAATACTTGTAATATTGGAGTCTAGATTCACTGGAATATGTCTAGATTTAGTGAAATAAGCATTATATATTTATATATGTGGATATATATAGTTATATTTAGTTTAAAATAATTACACATAAAAATATTATTTTAATTTATATTTATATTTATATTTATATTTGCTTATTCACATTTGCTAGTATGTATAGTGAACTTATTCTCAAACAAAATGATGGCAATTTAAGCAACCCATTTTCATTCGATCACATAGAAAACAACATACTTATATTCCTACCATTTTCTTTCTCATTTTTAAGAGTCCTCTTTAAGAGGGAAACAAAATTTAAAACTAACATTTCAAGTTCATGAAACAAGAAGTTAACTTCAAAAACTAATTCCATCCTGCTACACCATTGTTTTCTATAACATTATGATTCCACAAAAATGGTTTTAAACACCAAATCTAGATTTAAACTCGGGAAAGAAGAATAATTTTCATTCCATCACATTCAAAATTTTCTTTATTTATTAAGTTGAATTACAACATTTCCAAAGAAATATTTTAAAGAGGAAAAAAAAGAAAGATATTCTGAACTAACTACTTAAAATAACATTCTCTATTCTACTACAATACTCACACCAATAATTCAATACTTCAAAGAACATATTATAACAACCACAATAGTTTAAAATTTTCTTTATATAATAAAGAGAACAAATCTAAAATACAAGTTTTACAAGCCCTTCTCACAAGAGGAGACAACATGTGCAAATTTATAGTAAAATTTAAATCCATACTTATAAAATAAACCTACACCTTTTACAACTTTTCTAAACCATTCTTAAAGTTCCATTCCATCCAAAAGTATCTCCCGAACCAATGAGAAACACAACATGTTTACCTCTTAAACTATAGGTATCATTGCATGCCTCAAGTTGGAATGAATGGGCATGCTATCCTCCCTCCAATCCCATAGGAAAGAGGAAGGGGCATGCCTCAAACTAATAGTAGTAAAGGTCACCAAAAACACACCCATGGATACAACATTTAAGAATTACACCCAAAAACAATGCAAAAAAAACCAACCAAAAACTAGAGAAGCACCAAACTTATCAATGAGGGAAGAGGGGATAAGATATCCCATGAATTTATAAATTTAGAACCAATTTGAATATACTAAGCCACCATCTCCTAATTTCTCCATGAGATATAAAAATTCAATCCTTATCCCTCCATGCCCTTCAAACCAAATGAAGGGGTGAACCAAAGTTCCCTCAAGCTTGTCCATCAAGCATGAGGGTGAGTAAAAAAGGGATTATTCCCTCTTCCCACACATACCCAAAATCCATTCCATTCAAGGTTAGATGGGAAAACAAAAGACAAGAATTTAAACAACCAAATTCAATCAACACAACACAATTTTACCATTTCAAAATAAGAACCAAATTTGAGGTAAGATCCTACCTCAAGATTAAGAAAGTTCTCCAAACCAAGCTCCCACAATCCACTTCCTTCTCCTTCTAGCTCCCAAAAGAAAACCCAAAAGGAATAAAAATGAAGCAAGTAACCTCAATCCCATCCACAAGAGGGGTTGATATAGAAAAAGAGCAACTCAAAGAACCAAATGGGAGGGTGAAAAGTGTCTCCCTCCACCTAAGCTTCAACCAACCCAAAATCCCCAATATTTGCACACTAAGAAACCATAAATATAAAAAGGAAATATCCATACAATCATGGAATATCCCCACACACCAACACCATTCACATAATCAAGAAACAAATTCATAAAAGAGGAGGGATAAAATGAGTAAAATGGGAAAATGGGATCAATTTTCCTTGGAAAGATCCCATCCACCCATAGATATAGGGCCTAGGGGATCTTTCCAAGTAAAATTTATCCCATAGCTTTCTTTATACACATCCTAAATGTCACAATTTCCCAATTCCAAGTTTGGGGAAAATATGTCATTTACGAGGGTAGTTAGGCTAACCTAATCCATGATTAGGTGTCACAAATCCCTCATTAGAAAGATCAAATAAAAACATAAACCCAATTTTTTATAATGTCAAGGGGTGAGAGTTAAACAAAAGATCAAAGCTAAAAGAAATCATGATTATTATTATTAATTGCAATGTCAAAGAAAAAGGGGTTAGAAAAACCAAATAATAAATAAAGTAATGAAACAACATCATAAGGGGATGTAATCCACAACAATAACCAAGGTCAAGTAAAGTGACCCACTTTGAAAAAATAAACTAGGAAGGAAACTTTGGCCCCTAGGGACCATTGTGCTGGTTGGAGACATCCCCACCCGAGTCCCATGTTTTTAACATGGCTAAACTTGTCATTTACACACTCAAGTCAAACATTATACCTACCCAATAATAACTAGCAAATACGACAACAATATAACAATATCTCAATGATAATCCATACATGATCAACAACTAGCTAGTGAATAACCAAACTATGATCAATCATTAGTGTAACAAGAGGAAAACATGATAATGCATCTACAACATATATATACCATCATGTGAGATATCATAATCTATTCATAACATCACATCGATACCATAAGATAATCAAACATATTGACATCATATGCCATGTAAATCCCTATCATGAAATGAGTTAGCATCCAATATCAACATATAATTATCCATGTAATGTAACAACATCATCATCAAAATGAAATATATATGATATTTAATGTCTCAATCAAAATAATACGTGCTACAATGAGTCAACATAGTCCAAAATGGGAATAAAAATAGGTGGGAACTACATCCCCATCCTCTAGGAATCGAATTCCTCGGGAAGTCTCTGAAAGTTGTAAGGATATTAGGCCCTCAAAGGTGTCACATCCTCCTAGGTAGCCATAGTTTCATTGTACTGTCCCACTAGAATCTAACTTTGGTCTAGATCATGCCCCTAAAGGGCTAGCCTCATGTTCTATAGAATACACATGGGCTCTAAATTCAACTATACTTTGGCCTCCATTTGCAAGTTTGACCAATTCAGAACATGAGTTATGTTAGGAACATACTTCCATAATAGTGATATGTGAAACATGTCATGTGCATAGGATATGTGTGGTGAAAAAGCTAAGTGATATGAAAATTGACCAATAATCTCCAAAATCTCGAAAAGTCCCAAAAAATGAAGGGATAACTTAGAGCCCTTTCCATAACTAATTGGAATCTTATCTGATTCACCTTGAGAAACACCTTATCACCAAAGGAAGAGACGATCAACCCTCTTCATATTAGCATACACCTTACAGTATGCATGATCTTTCTCTAGATGATTCTAAATGAGAACAAAAGCGTTGCTCCATATCATGAAGATAAGTGGGATTTAGAATAATACTATCATCCAATATGTCCTATCTCAATGGTGTCTTGCAAGGTATCCCATATAAAGCTTGATAAAGCATTGTGCCCATAGAACTGTGAAAGCTATTACTATATGAAAACTCAACCAGATACAGATAATGCTTCAACTTTGGTTGTTGATCCATCACATATATCTAAAGCATGTCCTATAACACCTGGTTCACCCTCTCTGTTTTCCCATATGTCCGAGGGTAGTTCTTTGAAATGAAATTAATCTGAGTCCCCAAAGATGACTAGAGTTAATTCCAAAACTCATAAGTATAAACCAACCCATGATCAAAAATGATCATCCTAGGAATACCATGCAACCTCACTACATCATCCATAAAAACTGAAAACTACATTATAAGAGACCTTCATTAGAGAGAATTGGGCAACCTTGGTAAACTCACCCACCGTCACCATGATGAAATGATGAAGTGGGAAGAAAAACAATAAAATCCATAGACACCACATCGTACTTCCACTTTGAAATGTCATGAGGGTAAAGAAGGCCTATGGGGTGAGAATGCTTAACCTTCACCCTTTAACACTCAAGACATTAGGATAAAAAACATGTAATTTATTGGCACAACCCAAGATAAAAGTATAGTTGTACCAAGTTTACATGTATCTTTTTAATCCCATGGTGAGTGACATATGAGGCTTGATGCACCTCTGGAAGAAAAAACATACACTAATAACCTACTTTAGGAACATAGATGCATCTTTGAAACAAAAGTAGACCATCTAAATCCAAGGTGCAACCTACATATTTTCCCACTAAGAGACCAAGTGACTAAACCATATGCCTTACACCCTTGTAAAAATTGTCTCCTCGAAGTTGTTAAAGTATCCATCCTCTGACGAGATCTTATTACCAATTCAAGAAGGAAATCTCATTTTTCGCCTACTTAAAGCATCATCAACAAAATTCTCCTTCAACTTGATGTACTAGATATCCATGTAATACTTATAGAGGAAGTCCATCCAATGTCATTTCGAACTTGAGGTTTGGTGAGTGAACATATGGTGAAGAATCAAATGGTCTGTTCTCAAAATGAATGGTCTTCCCAAAAGAAATTTCCCCCAACAAACCAAATCATGAACCACTACTACAAGCTCAAGATCATGAGTGGGATAGTTAATTTCTTAGTCCTATAGCTTACGAGAATCAAAATCAATGATGTGATTCTCCTAAATGAGCACCGCTCCAAGTCCCTCAATATATGCATTTATGTAAACCACAAAGTCATCCAAAGGATCAAGAACTAAAAGAATGGGTTTTGTTGTCAATCAATTCTTGAGAAGATGAAAGGCCTTCTCACACTTCTTCGACCAAAAAAATTATTCCCTTTTAGTTGAAGAGAAGTGATAGGATTGGAAATCCTAGAAAAATCCTAAAAAAAAAAACAATGACAACAACTAGCTAAGCCCATAAAATTCATAATGTCAGTCATTGTGGTGGGGGATGGCCAATCAATGATAACACAGATCTTTGAGGGATCTACTAAGATACCCTCACTGTGATAATGTTCCCTAAATATTGAATCTTAGTTTGAAATAAGGAACACTTCTCCAAATTCCCAAACAACTAGTGCTCCCTCAAAACCTGTAATACCTATCTCAAGTGTTCCTAGTGGAGAATAAATAAAATGTATTCTAGAAACACAATGATAAATCTATCCAAGAAATTCCTAAAACCCCATTTATGAGGCTCATAAACATTGTAGGTGTATTCTTTAGATCAAAAGGAAATACTTTAAATGCATAATACTAATATAGAGTCCGAAAAGAAGTCTTATGTATGTATGCCTTTGTGATCTGCAACAAAGGATAATGGTTCTTCACCGTTACCTTGTTCAACTGTTTGAAGTCAACACACAAATAAATGGATTTATCCTTCATCTTCAAAAAAATTTCTAGTGTGCCCAAATGAGACACACTAACTTGGATGAGACCCTTCATAAAATATCCTCTAACTAAATCTTGAACTCATGAAGATCAAACATAGAAATCATGTACGGAGCATGGGAAATAGGTGCACAACCGAGAACAAGATCAATAGAAAATTATACCTCACGACATGGTGGAATACTCGGGAGCTCTATAAAAAAACATTTACAATCTCTCTCAAGATAGGGTGTTAATATAATTTAGAAATATTTGGAATCTCCTCGGACCTATCACCGATCGTGATAACAAAAACTAACATCCCTTGCGCATGCTTCGCTTGAGCTGCATAACGGAAATCATATCAAAATATACAAGTCTTTGAATCCCAAATATAAGCTGTAGAACTCACAACATCATCCACATAATCTATAAACTTATTTTTTTAGTCAAAATTGGATTTATGGGAATTAAGACAACTCATACTAAGGAGAAACTCATAAGATCTCAATGGCGAAATAAAAGTTCCAAGGTAGTGGAGAATACCCCTAGGTCAAGAATAAAAATCTCCAAATATGAATCTACGGTGAACTTGGCCGTAGTGGTCAACTTTACTCGACACTTATCTATCCGCTTCAGCAGCCACCAAATCACATCTATCCACTAAAGAAGGCAATGTAAAGGAGTTTAAAGCTCCCAAATCAAATAATTAAGTAACAAGTTGTTGGTTGGATATTTTTCAACCCAAAATATGAGGTTCAACCATAGTATATGGGATTAAATCCCTCCTCAAAGACAGGTGAGGTTGCCTGCTTGCTACTAATCTAAAACACAGTGAAAACAATATATACAGTATTCACACTAATCTAACCATTGGGGGTTGGGATAGAATCCCGAAATCCACATTCACACGATTCAAAGGTATTGCTTTCGTAAATGAATGGGGTTAGAAACTATTACAATGAAAGAAGCACAATGGAAAGGAAATGAGAGAAATGTATTTTCTTTCGAGTAAACGCAGAGCACGAAATAATCATACGAGCTTTAGATCATAAATATAATGTCTGAGATGATTAGAAACACTAAGATGATATGCAAAGAATAGCTTAAGATCATGAACGTAAGAATAATGTCTTAAGAAAGATATATCCCACAACACAAAGTTTGCGAAATAATATCAACTCCTATTCTTTGAAATGATTGAAAGAAAACACAAAGTTTTTCTTCTTTCCAATAGCTCTGAATATTACAAAAATCTCGACCTTTTGGAATGCATAAGCATCCCTTATTTATAATAAAAGGGAATGAGAGAAAATAGGATAAATCCTAGAAAATAGTGTTCTTTAAAAAGATTTCTATTTTGCTTGACTCTCACACAGGAGACCAAGTAAAAATTTGCTTCCTATGTGATGAAACAGAAATGAAAAAGACATGTCAATTTCAAGATTGAAATGACATGAAACGTTGGGACTTAATCTGAATCGTCATCTTTTGCTCCTTCATCTTTCTCTTCCTCCAGCTGCGCCTGTTTGTTCCGAAATTCTTGGAACCTTCGAATTATGCCTTGCATTTCGTTTTCGTAAGGTGTAGTGGAATGATCATTCCAAATTTCACAGGTTTCATGGGTATCACTAGCACCACTGGGAAGCTTTTTCAATCTTTTATTGAGCTTTCTCAAGGCCTCAAAAGAATGTTCAATTCTTACAAATTGATCAATGATCTCAATACTAAATCCGTGTATTGGTTCATGCTGAACAGACTCTTGGATTTGTTTGAAAAGATCATCTGCTGATAGGACACCTGAGTTTCCAATTGACACCTTTGGACAAACCTTCAGCAATTCTTCTTCCAAATCACTTTTTCCATCAATCAATTTATCCCTTGATTCTCTCAACTTACCACAGGCTTCATTGAGAATCTTTACTCTAAACCTGATGGCTTTGGTCAGCTGGAAATGCTTATCCGTATGTGGGAGGATACCTTCTTCTACCAAGAGATGTCTTTGGTATTTGTTTCAATACCTAGAGAGCTTCAAAAGTCAATCAAGATGTCCAATTTCTTGAGAGAATTCATCATCCATCTTCTCTCCATCCTTCTGAATGTCCCCTAAAGACTGATGAACTTTCACAACGTCTTGAATTACTTCCTTCCCCTGTTGGAGCAACCTTTGGATCCATTCATTGACCACCCTTCCTTTTTTAGCAATCTTCTCAATTGTAGGTACTGATGAGAAATCGAATCCGACAGAGATAGAAGAAGATGGTATGGATTCAAGGGGTTTTGAGAGTTTAAGCAAAACCTCTGTCAACTGCTCCACTTTTCCCTTAAGCTCATCTCTTTTGTCTTTTATTTCTTTAAACTTCTAGCACAACATGTTTGTGGCATCCCGTGCATCTTGTTGCGCCCCTTCTACTGTCACTTTACCTAGAACCACCCTGGTTATCTGATAATCAGAGGCTGTTATGTCCTCCCTAGTTTTGTCAGCTGCGGGGGTGGCGATCTCTGTGAACTTATCCCCTGAAGCGTCCACCAAAACCCTTGAAACTATTTTAGGTTTCTTGGCTGACTTTGCAGTAGGAGCCTTGAGTGAGCTGAAATCAAAGGCTGGTAGGGGTACAATTACCTTCCTCTTCCTCGGAGTTTTTGGAGTAGCCATTGCGGCGTATCAGAGGAAGTTGCCAATGTTGTAGAAGTTGGTATCATACTCTCAAGGGGAGAAGATTCTACCAGTGGAGGAATAGTTACCAATGTGGTAGTAGATCCAATAAAAAGAGGCACGGGAGGGGGCATGTTGGTGATCACTTGGGTCCCAGAGAGAGGGGTGAGAGTCAGAGAAAATACGGCCATGACTGAAGAAGTGGATGGAGAATGAGGAGGTAGGAGTGGTTGTGAGGGGGAGGCGCGGATTCGGACTCCAAAGCACTGGGATGCAAAGCGATAAGGTCTCTTGGTTTGGTAATCAACAAATGATGAAACCAGAGGTGGCTTCCTCCTTCTTCCAAATTAATTTCTCCTATTTAAGTGGTGTTGGTGATTGGCACATCCACCGTTTCAGCCTAGAGAAATAATTGAAGAGATTTGTCTTTCTTTCCTCTTTTTGACAAACTTGACCCTTATAGGCCCCCTAGAAGATTTTTGTCCTTTTCCTTTTTGGAGGGCCCGCCTCTGAAGCGACCAACTTTGAAAATTTATCATCTTTAAAATTCATTCCCCAAGAGGAGAGCCATGCTTTGGTGCATGCAAGGATTGGAGGCTACCTATTTATAATGGAGGCTTTTTCACTGATTGACCAATCAATAGGTGGGAAAACATATTGATCTTCATTTAACCCATCATAGGAAAGATCCAAAACACTTTCATTGTCACTAGTACCTTCTGATAAATCAGCAAGCTCAAGTGTTTGAATCTCAACAATTGTCAATATGCTATTATCCTTTCTGTGAACAACAACATCATTACGCAGATCAATCCAAATGTCGTCCATGTTTGGGCCCGTGCGAGATGCGAGGGTTCCATATGCCCTGAGCACTCCTTGGATGTCAAAACCGTCTCGAGGCTTCATATGCTTCTTCAACTTGTCCGAAGCTCATGGACAACATTTTTAGCGTTCACTGCTTGTTGAACAAGTGTATCTCCCAATAGAAATTGGGAAGGATACATCAGCCTTATGTTTACTTTGTTGGAATTTATGGAAATCCAACAAGCGCCTAACCAATTCCATCAATATCGGTTTATCCCTGGATATCGGGGAAGACGAAAAGGATTCCCGAGTACATGACCACCCGAAGATATGTGAACTTCTTGAATTGTAAGAAGACACATCCCCATTTGGAAACTTGGTCGAGGCCTCATCTCGAGACTCTTGTCTTCCTCAATTCGAGGGTTTAACTTGCAGATGTTTTCATAAAAGAAGGCGTCATTCACCCTTCTTAATTGGTCTTGGTATCCCTTTCTTGTCAGTTGAGGGAAGTATTGATACACATGACTCCCCGTCCTACTTCCCTTAGTATCCAATCTGGGATAGTTCCTCATCCCGGCCGCTGCATATGTGACATATGAAGACATATAAAATTTCCCGTGGACAAGGCATTGTCGATTGGGAATCTATCTCATTACTAATGAGAGTGCCCAGATCAACCCCTTGTTGATTCTTCTTGATGGTGATCATGAATTGATACATCCACCCTTGGAATACATTCGATTCGGGTAAACCAAAACCCGACTCATGAGTGATGATGTCATTGATTTCTTAGATGAAATCACTCACGGGATAAGTCTTGGAAACTGGAGAGCGGCCGGTTTGGCCTTGATCAGGAACTTCTTATTTACATGCTTGATGTAGTCTTCCTGATCGTTGTCCCAGGCTTTCTGAGCTGACTTGATGTCCAACTCTCCATACTCTTCAAAATTGGGTAGTTTGAGGAGGTCATCAAAGTAACCTCCATCCAATTTGATCACTACTTCTCTCCTGACTTCTCACAGAGCGAGAAGCCGAGTCATAACTGGAGGCATAGGCCAAAATGAATTTAGGCACCGGCGGCCATCCGAAAACCTGCTGCGAGAGGTAAGCCACTATCGGCTATAGATTTCATCCATGGAGTTTGGGAGGAACTCCTTACCCTACTCCTGAAATCTTCAATATCTATATTCTGAGCTCTGTATCTCGGATGTCATAATTGCAATCAATATATGATGGAGACTCCACCTTTCTAAACTTATATTTCATTCTTCCTGACTTCTCAGTCTTTTCTTGCGATGGACTAGGGTCCGACATGAAGGATGTCGAAGGAAGAAAGTTTCAGAGATCAGGGGATGTCGCACCTTTGTGAAAAACCAGACTGCTGGATATGCGAGGAAGAATGGAAGAATCCGACACAATGAGGAGGATGTCGGGGAAATCCAGAAAACCCGATGTGCTTAGAATGTCGGAAACTCTAGAAAGTCCGGAACTTTTGATGATGTCAAAAACTTTGGGAAGCTGGCACTTTTGATGATGTCGAAAACTAGAGAAATCCCGACATGCCAAACTTTCCAATATGCTTTGGGTCTTTGACACTACACAACACCCTTGAACTCGAGAAGAGAAAACAGGCTTTTGTTGAATTTAAAACATGCAATCTCTTCCTTTATCATTCATGTACCAAGCACATTTTAATTTCAACAAAATTGGGAAATAACTCAAAGTGGTAATTTCAAAGAGATAAACCCTAAAACCTAAACCCCGTTTAGAAAACAACCCCTTTGAGAAGGAAGAAGAATAAAAACCCCACAAACCTGGTAAGAAAATGAGAAGAATTCCATACGCAATCAATCCATAAAAACCAGGAACAAATAATGGAGAGAGAAATACCTTCAACTAGAGCAAGGAAAGATCGAAAACGGGTGATTCAATCAGGCACAGGTGAGTTTCGGGTTTCGAGGTTGGAAGAGCATGTATGAAAATCCACGAGTTAAAAATACGTCCGGTAAAAATGACGTGGAAATCCACATATTTATAAGAAAATTTACAATTAATACACTTCAGCTGGCACATGCCAACTCACCCGACAACTCGGCATTAATGCCATGTCAGCATGCTCGGGAGGTCCGAAAACCCGACACAAAGGTGTTTAGAGCAATTCGGGTTTCGGGTTGCGGGAAACAATCAACACAAAGCATGAGATGTTTAGGTGCTTCAAAGTTCCGAAAACCTGACATGAAGGACTAAATCGGACTTCGGGTATCGGAAGACAGGCGACACAAAACATGTTTCAGATAAGGCATGTTCCGATGCGTCGAAGGTATAAAAACCCGACTCGACTTTACTTGAAGCGGGTTTCAGGTTTTGGAAAACACAAGACATAAAACATTTAAAACACATGTCGACCTGTCGGTGAAACCCGAAAACCTGATTTTCTCTTATAGAGGTAATTTTGCAAAACCAACTTTAAAAATTTCGTAGGGGTTATCTGATCATTTTGACGTTTCTCTAAAAACGGAGATAACTTGGTGGCTCCGGTGGGACTTTCTTTGTAATACCAAAGGAAGAAAACTCAGAATCTCTGGTCTTTATCCATTGGGCTACGGAGTCTGAAAAGAAGAAAACCAAAACAAAACAAAATGAAGAAAGAAAGAAAACCAAAAGCAAACACACAACAAAAAGTAAAGTATGTACAATGCAAGAGAACATCTTGCATTAGTGATGGAACAGCTTTAGATGTTATCCGCTAAAAGGTAAACAGAGTAACCCTCCATCTAGATATGATAGAAGGAAACTATTTTCACCATTCAGCTCATGGATCTTGAAAGGCCCTTTCCACAAAGAATCGAACTTCCCGTGCATTCCTTTTTGCTCCCTCCTTTTATCCCAAAGCAACACCAGGTCTCCAATCTAGAAATTACGCTGCTTTGATTTCTTGTCAAAAATTGTCTTCACTCTGCTCTGATGATCTGCGATGCGATCAACCACCTTGCTTCGTTCCTCTTCTAGCCTGGCTAGGTACATAACCCTCTTCTCAATAGAATTTTGAAAGGCCGTATCTTCAACTGCTTTTGCCAACTGTAAGGCTGGCAATTCTACTGAAATAGGGATCTCAGCATCAATCCTGTATAGTACTTGGAAAGGGGACATTCCTATAGCTCGCTTTGGGGTAATCCAATCAGCCCACAATGCGTCATACAATGCTTTGTGCCATGTCCTCTGGTTTTCATCTACTAGTTTTCTAATTATGGTAACCAGGTTCTTATTGCTGGATTCAGCTTGCCCATTACCTTGGGGATAATAATCAGATGAGTGAGCCAGGTGATGCCAAATCCATAGCAAAATTCTATCATCTCATGTGACGAGAAATTAGAGGCATTATCAGCTACAATCTTGTGAGGCACACCGAATCTGACAATTATATTTTCTTTAAGGAACTTGCAAACAGCTTCAGAGGTTGCTTGCTTGATTGGTGCGGCTTCTACCCACTTGGTAAAATAGTCTGTAGCAGTCAGCACGTAATTATGTCCGGCACTAGAGGCAGGATTCAATGTTCCAATGAAATCAATCCCCACTGGCGAAAAGGTTCTTCGATCACAACGGGCTTCAGGGGAAGAGCTGCTAACTTGGGACGACCAACGAAATGTTGACAAGCTTCACACTTTGACACCCACTCTGCTGAATCTTGAAAGAGAGTAGGCCAATAGTACCTAGCACGTAGGATCTTATAAGTTGTTACAGAAGATGAAAAATGTCCTCCGCATGCTAGGCTGTGGAAGGACTCTAACAACTTTACCTGTTGTGATTTATCAACACAATGTAGGAAAACACCATCAATACCTTTCTTGTATATTCCGTTATCCCACAAAAGGTATTTTGCAGATCTCAACTTGACTGTCCTCTTCTCCTTATGGTTTAAATGCGGGGGGCATTCACCATAAGTTAGAAAGAAAGCAATATCCGTGTACCATTCATCAGTTGTACTCACGAAAAGCACCAAGGGCAGCTCTGAAGAAGCATCTTGAGTCTTTTCACATTCTGCTTAACATGATTTTCTGCAATCAATTGGCACAGGCCCCTTCCTCGTACCAACTTGGTAGGTCGATGTCCAAGTCGTACTCACTGAACTTTAGCTATCCAGGTACCTCATTGACTTCCCAGCTCTTGTTGAGTCAAAATGGATTTAACGGCAGTGTCGGGAACGAGAACGAGAGTATGGGAATTTAGCACATAGTACCTGAAATGCTTCACCGCTCGTACCACCGCATAAGCATGCTTTTCAATTTGAGACATCTTCAATTCATGCTCCTTCAATGGGCAGCTCATAAATGTGATGGGAGCTTCAATGCTTTCCCTGTTCTCCTGCATCAGGATGGCGGACACTGTGTGAGCAGAGGCGTAACTGTACATGATGAAATCTTTCTTGAAGTCTGGACATACTAAGATAGGAGCGCAAGCAACTGCCCTTTTGATTTCTTTGAATGCAAGCTTCCCTTCTGTACTCCATCGAAATGGAACTTTGCCTTTCATCATCCCAAGGATATCCTTGGTTTTGTCAGTGAAATCAGGTACAAACCTTCTTAGGAAATTAACCTTTCCGAAGAAAGAATGAACTCCAGTTTTACTTGTGGGTAGGGTAAGGCTCTGAATGGCCTTTACCCTTTCTGGGTCAATTTTGGTTCCTTCTCTAGTCATGATATGACCCAACAATTTTCCTTCGGTCACCCCGAACATGGAATTCTTGGGATTCAATGAAATCCCATGACGCCTGCATCTCAAAAGTACTTGCTCTAAATGATCATAATGATCACTCCGTTTTTTAGAGAAAACGGTCAAGTCATCTAAATACACAACTATGACCTTGCCCATCAGGTCTCTAAATGCCAAGTCCATAGCTCTCTAAAAGGTGGCTCCGGCATTGATCAAGCCGAAAGGCATCCTCCTGTAAGCAAAGGTACCCCATGGGGTTATGAAGGCCGTCTTGTGTTGATCCTCCGTAGTTACTTCAACTTGATTGTATCCTAAAAATCCATCGAGCATGGATAACATTTCAGATCCGGTAACAGTTTGTAATACCTGATCCATGATAGGCAAGGGATAGTTATCCTTCAGCGACGACTGATTCAGGTTCCGGAAGTCAACACAGATTCGGATTTCACCGTTCTTCTTCCTGACAGGGATGATGTTAGCAACCCAAGTGGAGTGATGGATTGGAAAAATAATCCTGGCATCCAACATCTTCTGAATTTCCACAAGGATAGTCCCTGAGATCTTGGGATTATAATGTCTTTGCTTTTGCCTATACGGCTTCACATCAGGTTTCAAAGGAATACTGTGTTGTACGTCTTTGGGCTTGAAGGATTTTAAATCTGCATAAGACCAGGCCAACACATCCATGTATCTCTTCAGAAGTGAAGTGAATCTTGCTTTTTCTTCAGGGGAACAACATTTCCCAATATTCACCATCCGAGGTTGATCAGACGAACCTAGATTGATTTGATCTACTTCAGAGGAAGAAGCTCCTTCAACTTGCCTTTTGTTTTGAATAAAACGATCATGCTTGTCAAACAAACCCTCCAAAGAAACCAAACCTTTTGGTATCTTGTTGCCTTTAAGCTGAATAAATTCACCATCAACCTCTTGATATGGATCTGAGATAGTTTCACGGAAGGCTGATTCCAAACCTTCAAAGTATAACTCACTGAAATTTTCAGCCTTTTCTAGAAAAGCTAACACCTGTTGATCATCATTGAACACTTGCCAGTGAGTTGCATTATACGGGATCTTTGGGACGGTACACAATCTCGATGGAGTATGTATCTTGTTTGAAATGAGGATGAGGAAGAAGGAGGGATGCAGACACGGCTAAAGAATCAGCCTTGTCATTATAATCTCTCAAAACTGCCTTAATAGAAAATGCATCAAAGCATTCTATACTATCCCAAACTTTGTTCCAGTAATGTCTCAAGCGATCACTTTTCACCTGATAGATTCCCCGGACCTGGTTAACAATCAGCTCTGCATCCCTCTGAACCTTGAGATTTCGAATTCCCTTAATCTGTCTGGCCATTTCTAATCCTAATAACAGGGCTTCATATTCAGCCGTGTTGTTAGTATTATCAAATTGCAACTTGTAAGCTGATGGGAAAATTTCTGAATTAGGAGATATGAGAACAACACCAGCACCTGATCCGGTGGTTGAGCAGCTACCATCGAATTCGAGGGTCCAAATAGCATTAGGATCTTCTTCCTTGACATCTACAGTGGGTATCTCTGAAGTCATGAAATAATTTCCAAAGCTAGCATCTTCGAAAAGAATTTGAGCTTTAGGATCATCTGATTTAGTTACCAAATACCTCGCCTGCGGTTCAGGATGGAGAACCTGATGAACCCCATTGACTGGGATCTTGGCTTTGGTCCAATCCATGTTAATCTCTCCTCCGACGTCTTTACAAAAACCCCTACCCAAGAGGATACCGTAAGCTGCAGGGATGTCAGCAACTAGAATGGTCATTTTCACTCTCTTTTCTGGGAAAGCAACAAATGCGAACTGTGCATCTTTGATTTGACCAATCAAAGGAACTTGTTTGGTTTCCATAGAGTAACACCGTCCATATGACTTAGTTAAAGTAAGCCCAAGAGCATGGGCTACTTTTGCGGGCATAACATTGTCGGAGGCCCCTGAGTCGATGATGCAATTGCTGAGTTTAAACCCATTTATAAGTAAAGACAAATAAAATGGTTCAATCTTTCCCGAAGAAGAAGTAGAGGTCAGATTGTTCTGAGATGGGGATTGAGTAGGATTTGGAAGGAGACCTTTTGAAGGTGACGGAATACTTTGCTTTGCTTCGATGAATTTGGCAAGTTTTTCGAACTGTTCAGGATTTGACTGAAGGTATTCTGCTTCCGACATTTGGATTTTGGTTCTCTTTGCATGATCAACAATGTCAAAAGCAGTATAAGAAGGGGTGATGGTAGGCTCAGTTCTAATCACATGAGCTTGTGCTGAGGCACTGATCTTAGGAGAAGGAGAATAAGGAGCAGTTGCCTTTTTGGTGACCTCTCTTTCAGTTTGTGCTGAAATAGGAGTACCTCTCTTAACTATGGCTATGGGAGGTTCCTTATTCTTCTCCTTAGTGTTTTCAAGAGGTTTTCTGGGATTCTGAGATTGGGATCGAGTGAAGACAGCAAATGACTGACCATCTGGCACACATTCATCTTCATCGTATTCCAAATACCCAATGCTGGAGCCACATAGCCGAATCATCATAAGACTCATCGGCATATCCACGAAGCTTCAAAAGCTTTCACGAGAATCTTGTTCTTCCGGTTCTTCATCTTCTTCAACTATTTCACTTTATCGCATTTGACGGGAGGAGCTTCAATTGCTAGCCTCGGTTGAGCAGGAGTTAATCACGGCCTATCCCTTGCAAGTGCACCATTATTGTTATTGAAATTCCGTCGAGGGATATCCCGATACGGAACATTGTTCACCTGCTGAGACATTTGCTTTTTTAAAGCGATCAAATCATTAGCCATTTTCTAAAACATAGGATCAGTATTACCTTGAGAAGAACCTTGATTTTTGGGTTTGGGTATGTCTTTCTTGATTCTTCCAGCCAAAATAAGATCATCTTCTATTTCAATAGCTGTTGACTGAGCAACAGCCAAATCTGGGATAACCAGATCTTCTTAATAAAAAGCTCACATCAGGAGGCTGAGCATTAATGAAGAAGCATTTCGATTCTCTGCCGGTTGAAAACACTATCTCTAGGAATCTTGAATCAGTTTATTAAACTTTGCCACGAAGTCCCGCATGGGTTCATGAGATTCCTTCTTCATATGAGTAAGTTGAGCTAACAAGGCATGAGAATCTTCAGCTGGTTTGAAACGTGCTTCGAACTTGGTCCGCATGGTAGTCCAGTTTGTGATGCATGCATTTGGAAGGTGATAAAACCATTCAGCTGCTGCACCATGTAATGTTTCAACAAAAATTCGAACAGAAACATCTTTGTGAGCTACTCCAAGGATGCCGCACGCTACAAAGAAAGATGCAACATGTTCATCAGGATGCTGCTTCCCATCCCCATTGAATTTGGGAATGTTTTTACGTGATCCATGTGGTAACTCGTGCAATGGTGGAGTTAAAGAAAGAGGACCAATAACTGCACCCCAAGGCACAGGTTGCACTGCCATCCTTCTGAAAAGAGTGCGTATAGGGATCTGAGTATCAGACAAGAGTAGTGCACGACAAGTTGCAGACGCTTCCCGTTCCATGGGGATCCAGTGTCTCCGAATAGGTGAAGAACTTCTGGTTCGGTTAGAAACAATGCTGTTGGGAGACAGGCTGAAATTGTGCTGTTGTAGCAACTCAAAGAGTGGGTCAATTTCACCTTGGGCTCGGCGGGACCGAGTGAAGATCTTCCTGGCCAGCTTGAACTAGGAAAGAGACCTTTTAAAAATAAGGCAAATACGGAGTCGCCAGACACCAAGAGGATAAGCTTTTACTATTAATCCATATTCCCCAGCGGAGTCACCAAAAACTGTTGGTTGGATATTTTGTCAACCCAAAATATGAGGTTCAACCACAGTATATGGGATTAAATCCCTCCTCAAAGACAGGTGAGGCTGCCTGCTTGCTACTAATCTAAAACACAACGAAAACAATATATACAGTATTCACACTAATCTAACCATTGGGGGTTGGGATAGAATCCGAAATCCGCATTCACATGATTCAAAGGTATTGCTTTCGTAAATGAACGGGTTAGAAACTATTACAATGAAAGAAGCACAATGGAAAGGAAATGAGAGAAACGTATTTTCTTTCGAGTAAACGCAGAGCACGAAATAATCATACGAGCTTTAGATCATAAATATAATGTCTGAGATGATTAGAAACACTAAGATGCTATGCAAAGAATAGCTTAAGATCATGAACGTAAGAACAATGTCTTAAGAAAGATATAGCCCACAACACAAAGTTTGCGAAATAATATCAACTCTTATTCTTTGAAATGATTGAACGAAAACACAAATTTTTTCTTCTTTCCAATAGCTCTGAATATTACAAAAATCTCGACCTTTTGGAATGCATAAGCATCCCTTATTTATAATAAAAGGGAACGAGAGAAAATAGGATAAATCCTAGAAAATAGTGTTCTTTAAAAAGAGTTCTATTTTTCTTGACTCTCACGCAGGAGACCAAGTCAAATTTTTCTTCCTATGTGATGAAACAGAAATGAAAAAGACATGTCAATTTCAAGATTGAAATGACATGAAACGTTGAAACTTAATCTGAATCGTCATCTTTTGCTCCTTCATCTTTCTCTTCCTCCAAGCTGCACCTGTTTGTTCCGAAATTCTTGGAACTTTCGAATTATGCCTTGCATTTCATTTTCGTCAGGTGCAGTGGAATGATCATTCCAAATTTCGAGGTTTCATGGGTATCACTAGCACCGCCGGGAAGCTTTTTCAATCTTTTGCTGAGCTTTCTCAAGGCCTCAAAAGAATGTTCAATTCTTACAAATCGATCAATGATCTCAATACCAAATCCGTGTGTTGGTTCATCTTTGAGCAGGACTCTTGGATTTGTTTGAAAAGATCATTTGTTGATAGGACACTGAGTTTCCAACTAACACCTTTGGACAAACCTTCAGCAATTCTTCTTCCAGATCACTTTTTCCATCAATCAATTTATCCCTTGATTCTCTCAACTTACTGTAGGCTTCATTGAGAATCTTTACTCTGAACCTGATGGCTTTGGTCAGCTGAAAATGCTTATCCGTATGTGGGAGAATACCTTCTTCTACCAAGAGATGTGCTGGTATTTGTTTTAATACCTGGAGAGCTTCAAAAGTCAAATCAAGATGTCCAATTTCTTGAGAGAATTCATCATCCATCTTCTCTCCATCCTTCTAAATGTCCCCTAAAGACTGATGAACTTTCACAACGTCTTGAATTACTTCCTTCCCCTATTGGAGCAACCTTTGGATCCATTCATCGACCACCCTTCCTTTTTTAGCAATCTTCTCAATTGTAGGCACTGATGAGAAATTGAATCCGACAAAGATAGAAGAAGATGGTATGGATTCAAGGGGTTTTGAGAGTTTAAGCAAAACCTCATCACAATTTGCTCCACTTTTCCCTTAAGCTCATCTCTGTTGTCTTTTATTTCTTTAAACTTCTAGACAAAGCATGTTTGTGGCATCCGTGCATCTTGTTGCGCTCCTTCTGCTATCACTTTTTGAGAGCCACCACGGTTATCGATAATCAAAGGTTGTTATGTCCTCCCTAGTTTTGTCGGCCTACGGGGTGGTGATCTCGTATGAACTTATCCCCTGAAGCGTCCACCAAAACCCTTGAAACTGTTTTAGGTTTCTTGGCTGACTTCGCAGTAGGAGCCTTGAGTGAGCTGAAATCAAAGGCTGGTAGGGGTACAATTACCTTCCTCTTCCTCAGAGTTTACTTGAGTAGCCATTATGGTGTATCAGAGGAAGTTGCCAATGTTGTAGAAGCTGGTATCATACTCTCAAGGGGAGAAGATTCTACCAGTGGAGGAGGAATAGTTACCAATGTGGTAGTAGATCCAATAAAAAGAGGCACAGGAGGGGGCATGTTGGTGATCACTTGGGTCCCAGCAGAGAGGGGTGAGAGTCCAGAGAAAATACTGGCCATGACTGAAGAAGTGGATGGAGAATGAGGAGGTAGGAGTGGTTGTGAGGGGGGAGGCGCGGATTCAGACTCCAAAGCCTGGGATGCAAGAGATAAGGTCTCTTCAGTTTGGTAATCAACAAATGATGAAACCAGAGGTGGCTTCCTCCTTCTTCCAAATTAATTTCTCCTATTTCTGGTGGTGTTGGTGATTCTGGCACATCCACCGTTTCAACTGGAGAAATAATTGAAGAGATTTGTCTTTCTTTCCTCTTTTTGACAAACTTGACCTTTATAGGCCCCCTAGAAGATTTTTTGTCCTTTTCCTTTTTGGAGGGCCCCGCCTCTGAAGTAGCCAACTTTGAAAATTTATCATCTTTAAAATTCATTCCCCAAGAGGAGAGCCATGCTTTGGTGCATGCAAGGATTGGAGCCGACCTATCTGTAATGGAGGCTTTTTCACTGATTGACCAATCAATAGGTGGGAAAACATATTGATCTTCATTTATCCCATCATAGGAAAGATCCAAAACACTTTCATTGTCACTCGTACCTTCTGGTAAATCAGCAAGCTCAAGTGTTTGAATCTCAGCAATTGTCAATCTGCTATTATCCTTTCTGCGAACAAGCAACCTCATTACGCAGATCAATCCAAATATCCTCTATGTTTGGCCTGTGCAGATGCAGGGTTCCATATGCCCTGAGCACTCCTCGGATGTCAAAACCGTCTCGAGGCTTCATATGCTTCTTCAACTTGTCCTGAAGCTCATGGACAACATTTTTAGCCTTCACCACTATTGAACAAGTGTATCTCCCAATAGAAATTGGGAAGGATACAGCAGCCTTATGTTTACTTTGTTGGAATTTATGGAAATCCAACAGCTGCCTAACCAATTCCATCAATATCAGTTTATCCCCTGGATATCGGGGCAGACGAAAAGGATCCCCCAGTACATGACCACCCAAAGATATGTGAACTTCTTGAATTGTAAGAAGACACATCCCCATTTGGAAACTTCAGCCCAGGCCTCATCTGAGACTCTTGTCTTCCTCAATTCAGGGTTTAGCCTGCAGATGTTTTCATAAAAGAAGGCGTCATTCACCCTTCTGAATTGGTCTTGGGATCCCTTTCTTGTCAGTTGAGGGAAGTATTGATACACATGACTCCCCATCCTGCTTCCCTTAGTATCCAATCTGGGATAGTTCCTCATCTCGGCCGCTGCATATGTGACATATGAAGACATATAAAATTTCCCTGTGGACAAGACTGTTGTCAGTTGGGAATCTATCTCATTACTAATGAGAGTGCCCCAGTCAATCCCTTGTTGATTCTTCTTGATGGTGATCATGAATTGATACATCCACCCTTGGAATACATTCGATTCGGGTAAACCAAAAACCCGACTCAGCAGAGTGATGATGTCATTGATTTCTTGGATGAAATCACTCCTGGGGATAAGTCTTGGAAATCTGGAGATAGCCGGTTTGGCCTTGATCAGGAACTTCTTATTTACATGCTTGATACAGTCTTCCTGATCATTGTCCCAGGCTTTCTGAGCTGACTTGATGTCCAACTCTCCATACTCTTCAAAATTGGGCAGTTTGAGGAGGTCATCAAAGTAACCTCCGTCCAATTTGATCACTACTTCTCTGCCTGACTTCTCACAGAATGAGAAGCCGAGTCATAACTGGAGGCACAGGCCAAAATGAATTCAGGGCACTGAGCGGCCATGGGAAAACCAGCTGCAAGGGGTAAGCCACTATCGGCTATAGCTTTCATCCATGGAGTTTGGGAGGAACTCCTTACCCTACTCCAGAAATCTTCAATATCTATATTCCCGAGCTCTATATCTCGGATGTCATAGTTGCAATCAATATATGATGGAGACTCCACCTTTCTAAACTTGTATTTCATTCTTCCTGACTTCTCAGTCTTTTCTTGAGATGGACCAGGGTCCAACATGAAGGATGTCGAAGGAAGAAAGTTTCGGAGATCAGGGGATGTCGCACACCGTGAAAACCTCGACTGCTGGATATGCCGGAAGAATGGAAGAATCCAACACACTGAGGAGGATGTCAAGGAAATCAGAAAACTCGATGCGCTGAGAATGTCAATAACTCTGGAAAGTACGGCACTTTTGATGATGTCGAAAACTTTGGGAAGCTCGGAACTTTTGATGATGTCGAAGCTGGAGAAATCGACACGCCAAACCTTCCAATATACTTCGGGTCTTTGATACTGCACAACACCCTTAAAAACCCGAGAAGAGAAAACAGGGTTTTTGTTGAATTTAAAACATGCAATCTCTTCCTTTATCATTCATGTACTAAGCACATTTTAATTTCAACAAAATTCTGGGGAAATAACTCAAAGTGGTAATTTCAAAGAGATAAACCCTAAAACCTAAACCCCATTTAGAAGAAAACAACCCCGGAAGGAAGAAGAATAAAAACCCCACAAACACTGGTAAGAAAATGAGAAGAATTCCATCGCATACGCAATCAATCCATAAAAACCAGGAACAAAGAATGGAGATAGAAATACCTTCAACCAGAGCAAGGAAAGATCAAAAACAGCGATTCAATTGGGCACAGGTGAGTTTCGGGTTTCGAGGTTGGAAGAGCATGTACGAAAATCCACGAGTTAAAAATACGTCCGGTAAAAATGACGTGGAAATCCACATATTTATAAGAAAATTTGCAATTAATACACTTCGGCTGGCACGTGCCAACTCACTGACAACTCAGCATTAACGCCATGTCAGCATGCTCGGGAGGTCCGAAAACCCGACACAAAGGTGTTTAGAGAAATTCGGGTTTCGGGGAAACAATCGACACAAAGCATGAGATGTTTAGATGCTTCAAAGTTCGAAAACCTGACATGAAGGACTAAATCGGACTTCGGGTATCGGAAGACAGGCAACACAAAACATGTTTCGGATAAGGCATGTTCCGATGCGCCGAAGGTCCGAAAACCCGACTCGACTTTACTTGAAGCGGGTTTCGGGTTTCGGAAAACACAAGACATAAAACATTTAAAACACATGTCGACCTATCGGTGAAACCCGAAAAACCTGATTTTCTCTTATAGAGGTAATTTTACAAAACCAGCTTTAAAAATTTCGTAGGGGTTATCTGATCATTTTGACGTTTATGTAAAAAACGGAGATAACACAAGTATACCAATTATCGTAGATTTTGTCTGAATGACAGTGGCCTAGTTTTCATCCTAAAATTTCTCTACCACGGTGTAGATGCGATGGGTGCATCCTACATTGCCACTTGTTTGTGTAGACACCCAAAAAAAGTAATAATTAGCAAATTCCTCTTCACCTAGCAATGTAGGATCCACCGAGAATCACTTGCTCAAATTTTATTACAAGCCTTTGCTCTCTTAATACAATACCCAAACCTCTTTGGATCTATGCTCAACAAACTCTATAGAATTTACACATGAATTCAGACACATTTGCAATGTTAAATAATACCTACCATATGTACAAAACCACATAAGTAGACAACTTCTTAAGTATTTTTACAAAACCATGGGTATCAAAACCATGGGCCAAAACTGTCCCATAAACCTATGGGTCCAAAATCCCACACATATGAGAAAAATAAAATTTCCCAAAGTATATCGGGCATATTTTGTTTGAAGGCAAAAAAAAAGAGAATTTGTGGGGCTATGCCCTCGAACCCTGCTACCTGGGGGCTACCTCGAACCTCTAGTTAGGGTCCGGCATGGCCCGAACCTCGATGAGACAACTATGGAAAGTGTCTAGTGCTCTTAGCGTACGGTCTTCAAAACTTTCACACATGAAAATAGCCTCCACAACCTAACAATTTCCCACTTTGAGACTAATTTTCCTCTCGAGCAAGCTTCTCAACCCTTCACTAGTTTCTGTGAAGACTAGCCAAATTTAAACATAACTTCAGTTTTTCCTTTGTGACCACCTTGGTCATCATGTCTATAGGATACTAACTGGTATGAATCTTCTCCAGCTTCAACTTCTCTTCCTCCAAAGTTGTCTTGATGAAATAGTACCTTAACTGTATATGCTTCATCCTAGAGTGGAAAGGAGAGTTCTTAGCTAGGTGTATAACACTTTGACTATCACTATGCATATTTCTTTCCTCCTGCTTATGCCCCAACTCCTCAAGAAATTTTTATAACCAAATTATTTCTTATCTTTCCTCTATGGCAGCAACATACTCAACCTTTGTCATTGACAAAGCCACCAACTTCTGTAGTCATGAAATCTATCTTACTATTGTCCCACCTATAGTGTAAACATAACTTATCATGCTCCTCCTGTTGTCTACATCTCCAGCCATATCTGAATCTACATAACCAAAAAAAGTAGTTTCTAATCCATTGTATCACAAAAATTTCCCCATGGTCCATCTCGGATCCACTTTACTACTCTTTAGTGATCTCTACTTGCATCACTCATAAATCTACTCACTTTGCTCTCATTGCATGGGAAATATCAGGCCTGTTGCACACCATGGCAGACATAAAGCTTCCAACCACTAATGAGTAAGGTACCTTGGACATTTGGTTTCTATCTTGCTCTATCTTGGGACACTTTGATCCTTTGATAACTTGAAATGGCCTAGCAAAGGAGTCCCAGTGGTTTAGCATCTTGTATATTAAACTTGTCTAAGACCTTCTTAATGTACTCTTCCGAGATAAAGTCAACTTCCGTTCCTTCCTTTCCCGAGATATCCTCATGCCATATTTTTTTGGCTTCCCCAAATCCTTCTTAGCAAAGGATTCACTTAGCTTTCTCTTGAGTACTTTTATTTCCTGCATTTTTTTACCTACAACCAACATTTCATCCACATACAGACACGGGATAATATAAATTCCATCCTCAAATTTATTTATATACACATAATGGTCAGAATGGAATCTTATATAGCCTTGATCCATCATGAAGCTATCAACTTTCTTATACCATTTACGGAGGTTTTTTCAATCCATATAATATCTTATTTAGTTTGCACACCATCTTCTCTTTACCTTTGACCTTATAGCCCTCTGGCTAATCCGTATATAGATCCTCCTCTAAATCACCATGGAGAAATGCAATCTTTACATCAAGATTCTCTAGCTGCAAGTCTTCTCATGTAACTATTCCAAGAACAATTCTAATAGAAGTCATTTTTAGTATATGAGAAAAAATCTCATCAAAATCTTTACCTTTTTTGTGCAAACCCCTTGACCACCAACCAG
Organism: Taxus wallichiana var. yunnanensis; assembly: GCA_018340775.1. Classification (NCBI taxonomy): domain Eukaryota; kingdom Viridiplantae; phylum Streptophyta; class Pinopsida; order Cupressales; family Taxaceae; genus Taxus; species Taxus wallichiana. The sequence continues at coordinate 689,663,877 of CM031234.1, read as the reverse complement.
TCCTTGTATCTTTTCTTTCCTCCTTCTTCCTCTTTGAATCGAACACCCACTTGTTCTGTAATGCTCTTTTTCCTATGGTTACCTCCACCAAATCCCATGTCCGGTTCTCCATGAGAACTTGATGCTCCTCATCCATGGCTTTCTCCCACTTCTTCTTGGCTTCTACCGGCATTAATTCATCAAAGATCTTTGGCTCTCCACTATCGGTGAGTAATAAATAATAAAGAGAATGAAAAAACGTTTAGGTTCTCTTCTTACCCTAGAATACCTCCTCAATATAGGAGTTTTGGGTTCATGTTGAGAGCTTCGAACTGGCGATTCATGTGTCACTTTCCCATCCGGAAGATCCTCTACCACTACGTATTCTTTCTTAGATTCTTCCATGTTTTCCTGTAATTTCTGCTTATACATGAATTTATCATTAAAGACCACATCCCTAAATCAAATGATTTTCTTGTCCTTAATACTCCAACATTTATATCCGAAGTCATCACCACCATAACCAATGAAAGTATATTTTTCTGATTTATCCTTTAGATTGGTCCTATCACTCTTGTTTATATAGACAAACACCTCACATCCAAAGACTCTAAGAAATGAATAATCAACTTTCTTACCATAATAAGCCTCCTCAGGTATGCCTCCATCCAAGGCACTTGAGGGCCCTCTATTTATCAAGTACACAACTGTGTTAACCGCTTCTTTCCAAAAGGAAAAAGGCAGTCCTACATGTAACTTCATGCTCCTAGCACATTCCATTATTGTTATGTTCATCCTTTTTGACACCCCATTCTCTGTGGAGTTCTTGAACCATATTTTTCCTATGGATTCCATTCTTAGAACAATAATAATCAAATTCATTGTTGCAATACTCCCCTCCATTATCTGACCTGAGACATTTTAGCTTAAGACCTGTTTCATTCTCTACCAAGGATTTCCATTTAATAAAAGTGTCAAATACATCAAATTTGTTTATAATACAATTAACCCAAACTTTCCTTGTTGCATCATCAATAAAAGTGACATAATAACTTGAACCCCCAAGAGATGATACTTGAGCCGACCCCCACACATCAGAGTGCACCAACTCTAACTTACTCTCTTTCTTTGTAGGTCCAACCTTGAGAAACCTTACTCACTTATGTTTCCCATATATGTAGTCCTCACAAAACTCCAAACATGTTTCTATATATCTAGGAAAATCCTTCTTTATGATCTCCATGCCCTTATGGATCATATGACTGAGCCTATAGTGCCATAATGTTGTATCTACTTCTAAAGTAACAAGATTACAAATGTTAGTTCTATAAATGGTTTAATACAAGGTTCCAACCTTCTTACCTCTTGCCACCACAAGAACACCCTTGGTAGCCTTCCAAGAGTTCACTGTAAATATCACAGTACAATCATCACTTCCCAACTGGCCCACCGATATCAGATTTCATTTTAAAGTAGGCACATGTCTGACATCTTTCAATAGCCCTGTATTCCCATTAAGCATCTTAACCTAAACAAATCCTTTTCCAACTATACTGCAAGGCTCATCATCACCAATAAAAACATTCCCAAAATTCCCTCAAACATAATCAAGAAAATAAATCCTATGTGGAGTAGTATGGAAAGAAGCCCCTGAATCTAAAACCCAATATTCAACAATATTGTGCAAAGAAAGAATCAAAGCATTCTGATATGCATTACCCAATGCCACATTTGTGTCCTTATCTTCTTCTTGTCCCGAAGCTCCCAACATTCCTTCTTTACATGCCCATACTTGCCAAAGTGCCAGCATACTAGCTTACTTTTGGATTTTGACCTTGCCCGATCTTTAGATTTTCTATGCCTTCCTCTATTCTTGTCTCCATCTAGTTTCCACTATCAAAGAATTCCCTAAAGTAGAAGATTCCCGGAGATTTTTCTTCGCATTTCCTCACTTAGAATGACCCCTACAGCATCCTCAAACTTCAAATTTGAGTTAGCTAGAACCAAGTTTCTTACCACCATTACAAGACTATTCCAACTCTCGGGTAAAGAGCAAAAAACTAATAAAGCCCTAAATTCTTCATCAAATTCTATTATAGCTGAAGTTAGCATATTCAAAACTATATTAAAATAATTTAAATGATCTTCTACCAAACCATTCTCATAAATCTTCATATTAAATTGTTTTTCATTAAAAATATCTTATTAGAGGTAGAGGGTTTTTCATACAACTTCCCTAATGCATCCATCAGTTATTTTGTAGTCTTTTCCTTTGAAACATTAAATAATACCAAAGATGCAAGACACAACCAGATTGTCCCAAGTGCCTTCCTATCCAGAAAATCCCATTCCGCATCTGTCATGCTCAAGGGTTTGTTCACCTTCTCAGATAGTGGAATATAAAGATCCTTTTGATAAAGGTAATCTTCCATCTACATCTTCCAAAGACTGAAATTCTACCCATTGAATTTATCAACCCTTGATCTTCCATCATCTTTCATAGCTCCCACTCAAGCTAAAACTTTCCCTGTGATTCAACACTTCAAAAACCAAACTAGGCTCTGATACCAATTGTTAGGAAATAAGGGATAAAATATGCAAAACAATCCCTCACGGACTCTTGCAACAAGAGAAACTAATATGCGAGAAAATATTACAAATATCAAATAAAAGTGTAGAATAAAACAACACAACAAAAGAGACAATATTTAAAGTGGTTCACCCAATTTGGGCTACTTCCACCAAGAATCACTTGCTTAGATTTTATTACAAGCCACCCACTCTCAATATAATACCCAAATCTGTTTTGAGCTATGCTTAACAAACTCTCAAATTCACACCCAAATCCAGGACACATATCCGCAATGTTACATAATAGCTACCATATGAAAAAAAATACATAAGTAGACATTTTCTTAAGTACTTCTATAAAACCGTGGGTATCAAAACCATGGGCCAAAAGCTGTCCCATAAACCTATGGGTCAAAATATCTTGCCCATATGAGAAAAAGCACATTTCTCGGTATATGAGGCATGTTTTGTTTTGAGGCCAAAAACCCTAGCAAGACAATTATGGAAATTGTATAGTACTCTTAGTGTACGAGTCTTCAACACTTTTGCACATGAAAATAGGCTCCACAACCTAATACAAACCCAAAATAAGCCAAAGAACATGCCAAATTTGGGAAGATCTACCTATTTTTAATAAAAATTATTATTTTCACCTTAATCGGCGTTATTTTATCCTTGGACAATGTCAGTCACATAACCACCATCGGTTTCTTTATATACAATTTAAAAACTCTTTACACGGGTTGGTCATTCTAGTTATTGGAGCCTTATTACATTCAAGTGTGAATCTTCAAGCTCTCCTACATCTAGATGACAAACACACACAACCACAATGTAAGATAAGTAGCGGTTCTCCTTCTAGAGCATTGGAATACTCACGGGAGCACACATGTTGCCTTTGTTTCGACACTAGACCCAACATTTCTTCATCAATTAAGTACCAACCATATCCATTCACAAGATTACCCAAATACCAAGTAAGTATTGTGATTCAATCGTTAGTACTTATTTCCATTAAAGATCTCTTGTTCCTTTCGGTATTTTCATTTCTTTGTTACCTTTTTATCACCTACTTCCCACCAACCTTCTATTCAACCATCCTAAGCCTTTTAACCTCTCTTAACCTCTTTGTCATTATTCCTGAGTCTTCTAAGCCATATTACGAACCTAACCACACCATCCTCAATATCTATGGAATCAAAGAAAGACAAAAAACCCCATTTTTAATAGTTTATCACCTATTTCCCCCTACGCGTCGATTACTTGACTACCATATGTTTATTCCCTTTACCGGCATCAATCATTTGACCGGTACATGTCTCTGTGTTATTTTACATTCTCATTCCAACAACCAAAGCATTCACCCAAAACTAACCTGGGTCTCAACCAATCAACTTCATACCATCACAAGACCTTTGACATACCTTCTTGATCTAATAAAACCTTGGTTATGATTATATTTATTGTTACATTTCATATTTAACATTGAATCTAGTGTATTGTGTGTATGAGAAACCTAAATCATTACATTACAATAGGACCTATTTATTTCAGTTTTATATTTACATTAAATTGTTATTAAATAGTGGATTGACAACCTCTCTAGGAAGTACCACGCTTCCTAGATCTATCATATGCTATACATTCCACTATCATATGATATTTAATATTCTTTTGTGGTCTTACTTTGCATTTACAGGTATTCCTTCCTAGAAAAAGGAGTTCTCTACGATCAACTTGGATAACATCAACAACATGCGCATTCTACCTTCCACCTTCATTTCACAGGTATTCCTCCTTACCTTTACCTTATCTATTTTTCTCATTCATACACAACTTATTGGTGAAACATTTTGGCATGCCCGGTGGGACCCTCTCTTGGGTTCATTGCATTTTCTTCATATAGGGAAATATTGTGTGTGTATTTTCTTTACGAAAAATATATATTTAATCTTTCCTTGTAACATTCTCTTCTTCTAATATATATCTAATGAGCATTCTTAATTTGGTGCTCAAAACGTATCATTTCTTTCTTCTTGTATTTACATAGTAGTGAAAGAGCATGTTCTTGACCTATTCATCATTTGCTACATCAAATCTAATTGTCGATTTGGGCTCTAAAATTTGTTACATTTCATCCTTGTATGCTGCATTTTAGCTCATTTAAATTGTGGGCAACCTATATGCTAGAAGTCATGACTAGCTGATGGTTGAAAAATTTAATCGTATTCACTTTGTGCACACACTCCCAAATCAAATCACTGAAACAAACAAATCACTTCTTAAACATATCACTTCCGTTATATACCATTAATGAATAATAATCGAATTAGCGGCGAAGCTAGCTAGTGTTACGCCAACCATCATATCAGAGTAGGGCCTCACGTACTACAAATTATATATTGGGGATACCATGCCAAAATTAACTTGAAACCAGCCATAGTTGTCAGTTTCCGTAGGGAACCTTTGGTAACCAAAAAATCTATTCTATTCACAAGTCATTCCTAAATGGAATAAGCCACAACATAAAATTTACAGCATAGGATTTCGTGTTTGCTATCTTTTGCTTGATTTGTGTTTTGAGGTGTGAGTTTTTTTCTCCATTTTTATCTCCTTACATACTCCAAAATCATAGTTGGTGTATTCCAACTATTTTTATTGTGTTAGGATCTATCATTACCATACTCAGTCTCTGGGTGGGTTCTTTTATTTGATCTAAATTACCAAAATTCACTTTTCCTTATTTTCTCAAATTTCACAATAATAAGCTGGTACCGGTCCAACGACCGTCATTGGTTTCTTGACCACCATAAGTTTAATGCTATTTTGGTCATTTATGCCAAAGTAACATTCAATCTAATTTTTTTAATTTTTGTGACTTGTTCTGTCACCTTATCGTCTTTTCTATGTTTTGTTATCACCTATAGAGTTAAGATCCACTTCATTCATACCTTTTCATCTCCATATTTTAATATGTTATTTATTCTGATGTAGTTGTATTGGCTTAGTGATCGACATTAGTTATAACATAATATCGCCATCGGTTTACTGACCACTGTCGGTTTAGTGTTGTTTTGGTCATTTTCCCAAAACAATGTTTTGTTCACATCCATCACTTTCTGTGACTTCCTCTGTCACTTCACTACATTTTTGGGTCTTGGATATCAACTTAAGAACCCAGTTTCACCTAATATTCACCATTTATAGCCAAGTTTTCAAATCTTTCAATTTTCCATAGTAACCAACATTAGTTCATCAGCTGGCGGTGGTTACCCCCAATTGCATCGGCATTAATTACCTAACCAACATCGGTCTCTATTTTTTTTCAATCAAAACAACGACCAAATTCCACCTTATAGATCCATTATGTTCCATTTTCTATATTTTTGTATCATCAACAAAGCTCAGATTACCAGTTCTACTATCAGTCACATGGTTTTGACTCATAGAAAAGCCAATGCTCTCATGTTTCATGCTAGCTGCCAACCACTCCCACCTATCCCATCGCCACCTTCCATTTCATCACCTATGGACCCCAACCATCCTATTACCATACATGCCGGTGACAAGGATTTTGCAAAACTCCTTGATCAAAACCCCGCTACATTACAGTATTACCTCTCTCACTCATCCACCCGTGACTCATCTGGATAACTTATATATGGCATGCCTATATCTGTTCCTCCCCATGTTGCCCCCACTTCCACATCAGCCACTACTAGCACATCATTACCCACTTCTACCTCATCGCCTATGGTTTCTCAACTTGACCCCACATTATCAATATCTGTCACACCTACGATAACTACGCATCCTTGACATCTATCACCCCTATGATGTCTACCATATCATCATCCACTACCCTTAGTGTAGGCATACCTACATCATCTGCTTCCCATGTACCTTTTGCATCAAGCCACCTCTAGTGTTGACAACCCACACTCCTTTCCAAAACTATATCCGTCCATCCCCGCAAAGTATCTTCTACCGATCGCGATGAGAGTTTTTTACGTCCATACCACCTACCTACACCTATCATCAACAACCACCTATTTCATCTACCTCTTATCCTAGGTATGTGCTTGCAATATCCATTCCATTGTATATTCCCTCATCATAGTTTTCATACTCAGCACCACCATATACTAGAGTGACATCCACATCATACCCATCTTATCTCCCCTTATACTACAGGGGGTGATCCTTCATCACAACCCATAAATGATCTTATCAAAATGATGATAGAAAATATACCAACATTAGAAGCATCTATATCTGGCTCACGTAACTCTCTGACATATGACGAGATTTGCAATGAGCCTATTCAATTTTATATTCCAATTCATCCATACCCTACACATTGGGAAATTCCAAAATTCAACCAAATTCAATAGAAAGAAGACCCACAACAATATTTTTGGTATTTTAAACATGTGTTCTATCTCATTGCTCGTGATGATGCTTTGATCCAATGAACATTCCCAATGTCCTTGATGAGACCTGGTTTATATTGGTATAGTGCTCTACCCATGCACTTCCCCTTTTAATTTAATTAGGTAGCTCAGGTTTTCTAGACCTATTTTCTATCAATATTGTCAAGAAGATCATAATGACTAACTTGTATGTGCTATGCCATTATGAGAATGAATCTATCGCATAATTTTTTACTCATTAGTGTTAATCAAATCACATTCCAACTTCCTCAAACCGAGTTAATAGATTTTTTACCGAGCTTGTTCTAGACACATCTCGCCAAATCTCCAAGTCCAAAATTTTTGTACATTCAATGAGGCATTCAAAATGGCTTGGAAACTTGAAATCTATGCTATTGAGGAGAAGAAGTTGTAATTGTGTAACAAAAATGCTCCCTTCAAAACTAATGATTCTTCTTCTTCGTCCAAACCACAAAATAATTATTCTAAAGCAAAAGGATCTGCCAATGCAATGGTTTTAAAATTAATCCCTTCGCATTTTTTCAACCAATCAAAACCTTCTTCTAATCTTTCCCCTATTCAAACTTTCTAGTTCAAGCAGGAACAATGAAAATATACTCCCATTGGAGAACCTTATTCTTCTGTTTTGGAAAAACTTCTAAAAGCTGGAGAAATCACCCTTCCACCTATCAAAACACATATTGGTTTTGACCCTTCCCATCCTATACCTACATGGTACAAGGAGAATGATTACTACAATTATCACCGTGTTAGAGGTCATAGTGACTGGTAATTGTATAAATTTCAAAAACATCGTCCAAGAATTGTTAGATAATGGAGATCTCGTCTTGGATAACCCCAATGCACTAGCTAACCAAAACCTCCACATCTTCAAGAAACTGTTTCCAAATCACACCCCATCATCTAGCCAAGCCAGTGAAACCTCAACTAATGATACCAATATTCATGAGGTCCATGTCATTTTTGATATCATACCGGCTCCTTCCACTTAGTTTCCTCCCATCTCATCTATTGAGAAAATTCTTGCATGAGCTCCTCCACCCACGAAGGCACTTGTTTCATCCACTTCTCTACCCACATAGGAGTCTACCTTACCTTCTCCTTTACCCATAGAGGAGTGTGCCTTATCTTTAGATACATCTATCCCACTCATCTCACCACCTTTCGAGTAGCTCGTATTACCCATTACTTTTACCTATGGAAGAGCCTAATGTACTCTCTTCTTTATAAAAGTAAGAGCCTATACAATCAACCTTGCCTCCTCCTTTGCCCACAAAGGACCCCCTAGTGGCATCTATTCCTATTGGTGATAATTCCCACTATATTTTAAAGACCTTGTCGATTTACGATTGTCTCTTCTACACATAGAGTCTGAAGCTAACCATTTACCTGTCTCACAACATTCTTTACAATGGTTACTACCGAATCAATATCATCCCCCTCAACTTCTATTCCATTCTCATGTTTGGCTGACCACTTGGATTATGTTGAAAACACCATGCTTTGGGGGTGCCTTCGACTTCCTATCTCAACTCAAATGCATATATTGTTCGTTGAGACTTCCAAGATCTATCCAAAGCTGTTTAAGACAATCAAAACTACCATGCTCATAGAATTCACCTCTTCTTCATCACCCTCACCCACACCTAAACCATTACCATCAACCAAAATTTTTCCTATGCCTAAAACCCTACCTACACCTATACCTTCACCTACATTCAAACCCATTACCACATTGGGAGTCATGCCGACATCAAGCCTAGTCCATCCTCCTGTCAAACTAGATTTAGCCACATCCTCAAAAGCTATTGCAAAGACTATTCCCCCACCTAAGAGGAAGACCCAACCTCTTAGGCTGCATACATTGGCTTCACCCACTACCCCTCTATCACCTTCACCATTTCCATCTATCTTAGGTCTGCACCCATCAACCTTAGTCACGTAACATCCTACCCAAGGTAAACAAAAAAACAACAACCAACGTCCTCACCACAATCTTATCTTCCACCCAAATTACCTACACAACCTACACCTTTATAGTTACCTACATCCTTTCCACCTCCCATACCTACACCACTTCTTGTATCCTCATCATTAGCCATGCTATTATCTTCTCCTCAACCCGTCCTTTCCACATTTTCTCCTACCACCATCTTTACTTCACGTCCATTATCACCTTGGCTAACCTATCCCCTTCCGTCATCTGCATTCCCTTCTACATCATGCAATACTTCTACAACTTTACCAAAGAAGGAGAAACCCAAGCCCAAAGCCCCAATAACTTCAAAAGGCAGTTAAACCTACACCAGCTCCAATAACCCACCCACATTTACACCTTAAGCCAAAAGGTGTAACCCGAAAAAAACCATACTATCTACCAATCAGGTAGTCAAACTTACTCAACCTCCAATTCCACCTCTGGTGACGCCTCTCCCACCGAAGTCACCCAAACTTCTATCCAGACCCACACTCACTTCACATTGTGATCCATTGGCAGGGTCTTACACCAAAATCTTAGCTAACCTTTTGGAAACCTCTTTAATCACATTACCACTTCTTAGACCTTACGACTCACTCAAATCCAAACTAGAGGGGTTTGATGATACAAAATTTGTGCTTACCATCATGTGTCAAGGCATGATGTAGAAAATTATAAGGCTCTTAAGACTATTCTTCTCCAACTATGTCCTCTTGAAGAAAACTTTGATGATGATGATCTTTTAGATGAGGACCCCATTCCACCTTTTCCTATCACCACACAACCTTGCCCCATACCTATTCAATGACCTCCATCTCCACCTCCACATCCCTTTTACCCTCCTCCAACATTTGAGATCAACATGGTCCACATTAGAGAACTAGCCAAAACTCCTCCAAAATGCTAGTGCGCCATACTCCTTTCATAGGACTCTTTTCCTTCACCACTTTTTCCCATCATGTCGTTACACCTTTCATAAAACACCTTCTTCTTCACCTCAGATCAATATGGTTCAAGTTGCCACTCAAGCTTAGAAAGAAAAGGAAAGGAGAAAACAACCACTCATCCACTACACCTTTACCCAACATTCCATCTGCACCTACACCCAAAATCACCATCTGTGGACCTATATACCCCATTTCAAATGGGGTTTCACATCATAAAATGATTAAAAAATTGCATAATTTCCCCTTAAAATGTCTTTATATGAACTCTTCTAAACCTCTCGAGACTTGTTGTTAGTCCTTATCGAGGTCATGCAATCTATTGAGGTTCTACATAATGACCCCACACCTGTCGCCGCCATTATCACTCCTCATCATGTGGCGCTTTGACCACTTCACCTCCATATTCTACTCCCACCACCATTCGTTAAGTCTCGATATTAGTTTCTCTGATGAAGAGATTGTCCCTCTCAATTAGATGATCCTAACCCCACCCTATTCATTTCCATCTACATTGATAATATAGGTGTTCAAACCATTATGATTAATAGAGGTGACATTATCAACATCATTTCCTCCCATGTGTACAAGAAAATGTGAATCCTTGCCAACTACATGCATAATAACACGGTTATGTTGTGTTTATTTAACAATGCCATGAATTCCACCCTTGACACCATCATTCTCCACATTCACGGGCCCCTGTGCCATTCTTGAATTATTATGTTTCTTAGATGGGGAATTCTAATACAATCTTCTCGATTGGCCTACCATGGATTAAAGCCATGGGTTATGTTCCTTCAACCTTAGACCGCTATTTACAATTAGAACATGAAGGGCACAACTATACCATTCAAGCCGATCCTTCACCATTCAAAACCTACAACATGCTCTATCAACCTAATGATGTTCTTATACCACAGTTAAGGCATCTACCACCGCTACTGCTTCTTCCTCATCCGTTGTCTCATCCACCACTTCTCCGATACATCTTCCACAATGAACTCCTTAATTCCCATTGCAGCGCAGCCTTACTGCTGATTGGCCCATCATCCAACCCATCTACTTCTCAAACATCGATACCTCTTCTTGAGCCTTCTAGTGATTCAACTATCCTAGCTACCTACATACCAACCATCGATCCCTTAGATAATGTTTCTTAATGCCTCACTGGGAAGTACCACGTTTATAACATTGACACATTCCTTACACCTCAAGAGTATGGTAACCTTCATCAACACCCATACTATAATCATACCGTGTAGGTAAATATTTTCCCTATGGTCCTCCCCACCTTTGCACCAACCTAACATATGGGGGACTTGATATTTCTACCTACTCGCCTGACCCACCTTCCCAAACTCAACCATTTTCATCTGATCTCCAATCTCTCACCAACCACCGCTACGTCCAAACCTTTCTCCATTGCTACACGTAGAAAGGCTTTGGCTTTGGCTTCTATGAACAAGGTTGTCATATTTTCATTCCTTGCACCACCCGTAAGCATAAATACCACAGTGGTATCAGATTTGCTAAACCATCTTCCAAGAAGGCTTGAGTCAAACTCATTAAGGATGATAAACCTTCTCCACCCCATTCACCTACCTCATCACCTTCACCTACAAAGTATATGGATCCAAAATCCATTCCTCCTAACATTTTTTTGTGAACACCATTTCCCTAGGACCTCTAACTTATTATCATTATGTTGAGGCTCCCTCTTCTCTTCACTTAATGTATCCTAACATGATCGATGATGACAAAAATTCTATCAATATAGCTCAATGTTAGGATGATGAGTCTATTCTCACCTACCTTAGTGTGGGATATTCTTATATTCACCAATCATTTCCTTATAAGATAGAAACCATGTTTAATGAATCGACCATCAAAATCAACATTCACACTCAGGATGACCCACACATTCTAAAGATAGACCAATATTTAGATGTTGTTGAATAGGAAACTTTCACTTCTTTCCTCCAGGATCATATCAATGTTTTTGCTTGGTCCTATGATGATATGCCTAGTATTGACCCAAATATTGTGGTCCGCAATATAATAACCATTCCTCATGCCAAACCCGTGAAACAAAAGCTAAAAAAATGCATCCTCGTATTTCCTTTCTTGTGAAAGAAGAACTCCAACACCTTCTTTCTGTTTCCTTCATTTTACCCATTGATTATCCCCAATGGATCTCTAACATCATTCTGTCACCAAAACAACAGGGGGAATCTACATTTTTATGGATTTTCATGACCTTAATCTTACTTTCCCCAAAGATTAAATTTCTCTACCTAGTATTGACCAACTAGTTAATCTCATCATGGCCATGAGAGTCTATCACTCATGGATGGTTTCTCAAGTTATAACCAAATATTAATCACACTTTGGAAGATCAAAACAAAACCACCTTCATCACTCTTTAGGAGATCTTCTACTATCGTGTCATGCCCTTTGGTCTTATAAACACTAGTGCCACATACCAATAGGCTATGACTTATATCTTTCATGATATCATGCATTTTATATTATAAGATTATGTTGACGATATTTTTTCCAAATCAAACATCAGGCCAAACACATTGTAGTCCTTAAAGTTTTATTTGACTGTTTCATCAAATATTGTGTTTGCCTTAAACCTAAGAAGTGTGTCTTTGTTGTTCTCTCGGGAAAGTTCCTTGCTTTCATTGTTTCTTTGCATGGTATTGAATTTGATCCCTCTAAAATCAAGTATATCCTTAAGAAGCTTTCACCTAATAACTTTCGTCAACTTTGTAGTTTTCAAGGAAAGTTACAATCTATTCGTCGCTTTATTTCTCAGATTTTGATTGCTACCATCCATTTCATCATCTTCTCAAAAAGGATGTCTCCTTCAAATGGGATGATGAATGCCACAAATCCTTCGATGCATTAAAAAATACCTCCTCCAACAAAATGTGCTTATTACACCTAAGGAAGACCAACCCTTTTACCTCTATATTTCTACCACAGACCATTCCTTGGGTTCCATGCTCGCTCATCGCGATAACCAGCACAGGGAGCAAGTAGTTTATAACATAAGCCATACAATTTTAGACTACGAGATTAGATATACTCATGCTAAAAAGCTATTCTTAGCCCCAGCCTTTGTTTCCACCAACCTTTCCCATTACTTACTCAACCAAAAAACCTTCATTATCACCAATACTAACCCCTTACATTACATGTATGCTAAGCCTTACCAACACTAGCATGCTGCAAATTAGCTCATGCTTATTATAGCCCTAGATCTTGAATTCATCCATCAAAAGTATGTTAAAGGAAAAACCATTTCCAACCAACTTGCAGATGCCTCTTTTCGAAAATCAATCTTCTAACTTCGATTTCCCTAATGAATCCATCACTACCCTCTCTCTTGAAAACATCATTTACCAGATGACCTTATTCTTTGATGGTTCTAAATGTCAATGTGGGGTGGTGCAGAGGTCATTCTTATTCCTATTCACAATGAGCATATGCCTTTATCTTTCAAAATGGATTTCAACTATATAAATAACATTACCGGATATGAAGCACTTGTGTTAGGTCTTCAAACCTCCATAACCTTAGACATTAAATCCATTAATATCTTTGGAAAATCCCAACTAGTTGTGAACCAAGTTAATGGTTTATACCAATTTTATAATGAGGTACTTCAAAAGTATAAAAATCACGTCGACATGATTTTGACTACCTTTGAACATTATGAACTTTAAACTACCTCGTGCTCCACTAAATAATTCATGGATACCATGGCTTGCCTTACTTCTCAAATACTTGCTTCGCCTTCTGACTCAAAAATAATTTTCATAGTACAAAGGTTGCAATCACCCTCTTATCTATTCCGAGACGTTAAATTTGTAGGAAGAATTGAAATGGACCCACGTGACATTTGGTATAAGCAGTTCACCGATTACCTTTCCCTCTCAATTCTACCTCTGGAACTCACTCACAATGGACAACGAGCCTTCCTCAAAAGTGTCTCTCACTATGTCATTATGGGGGTCTGATTTACAAATGTGGTTTTGATGGTATCCTACTATGAAGCCTTGTAATTTATGAAATCCCATACACCATTAAGATAGTTCATGATGGGAATTGCGGTGGTCATTTCAATGGTCTTATTGTTGCGAAGTGTATCCTTCACCTCCGCTAAGCATATCCTTCACCTCCGCTAAGTGTATCCTTCGTCTCGGATACTATTTACCAACCCTAAACTAATATAGTTGTGACTATATAAAACGCGTTGTGTGAAATATCAGCAACACGCTAATATTCAGCACACCCCTAGTCACGCCTTATAGGTCACCATAGAACTTTCACCTTTCTACCAATGGGGTTTAGATATTTTTAGAGAGATTAACCTAATTCTTCTCAACGTCACTAATGGATCATGATGACAACCAAATATTACAATAAATGGGTTAAAACCACACCTCTCATTTGTACAAAAGTAGAGAAAAATTGTGAATATATCAACCATCACATCATTTGTCACTTTGGTGTTCCTCACCGCCTCATCACGATAACAAAAACAATTAAAAAAACCCTATGCAAGCTTTGTGATGCCATTGTTATTCAACTCAGTTTTCTTCATCTTATTATCCTCAAACAAATGGCCAAGCTGAATTGACTAACAAAACCATAAAAAAATTCTTATGAAAAAGTAGACGATCTTGGTAAAGATTGACACATGCACATTCCTTTTTCCTTATGGGCTTATCACACTAGTATTCATACCTCCACCGCTGCAACACATTTTTATTTGGTCTATGGTATAGAGGTTGTCTTACCTCTCAAAGTTTGAATTCCATCACTTTGTATCTCACTTAAATACATGCTCAATGATGATGAATTTCGCCAAGACCAATTGGACCAACTTGATATTCTAGATGAATGTCATTTAAATGCTCTCGATCACCTTCAAATCTATCAAAAATGTATCAAATGTGCCTATGAAAAACGTGTCCACGAATGAACCTTTAAGGTCGGTGATCTTGTCTGAAGGAAAATCAACATGTAACAAAAGTGGAGAAAAGTAAACGAGGTAAGTTTTGTCCTAATTGGCTTGGAACCTATAGATTTACTCATACCTATGGATCATGTTCTTATTGTTTATCTTCCCCAAAGGTAAACCTGAATGTGAGCCCCTCAATGGCTTGCTTCTTTGACCATTCTATTATTGAATCAAGTACTATATCACATTTTTCCTATTATACACCCGTCCCTTGAGTAACCATTCCTTTAATTTTCCTCTTTTAAGGATCAATAACTAAACAAGAATTATGTGATTATTTGTCACCCATTTAGCCTTATCTTCAATATAAGTACCACATCCCTACTCATGGAATGATTCTCATGGATAATTTTCATTCATTTTCAGGATGGAATCCCATGGTTTCACTTAAAAACTTCTCTTTCATATTTAACCACTTTGTGTTCTATGGTTTTTCCTTCATAAAAGAAACCTATACTCCTTTATAGTCTTTTCCATGACCAAAAATTCCAAAAATTTCAAAAGTAATATATGGGATTTTCAAATTCAACTCCTTGAGTCAAAATTATTATAAATAGATGACTACCTCAAAAAGGACATCTATCTTTTTATCTCTCTACAATAAATAGATCCCTCGAAGGATAGCTATAAAAATTTATCCATACTATACATAGTTGATCCAAAAAGAAGACTATTTCTGTAAAAATAAAATAAAATATTTTGAAGCTTCCCGCATCAATTAGCTTCACAAAGACCTCAAGGAGTCATTATATTCATCCCACATAGACTTCCCGCATCGATCAATCTATAAAGAAAAAGCAAAAAAAAATAATAAAAAAATCAAGAAAAGTACAACTTTTTCATCATGGACTTACCTATTCTTGTTTTGGGTATCTTGCAGAAGGGGCATGTTGTCTCACAACAAGGTTATGCTAAACAACCCACTCCACCTCACCTTCCTTTCTTTCTTATCTTCTACCTACTAAAGGGACGTGGCACACATGTGACATTTTGTGATCATGTAACTTCTTTCACCCTTAGAATAATCAATCATGCATTGCCTTTAGGGGTTTAAGTTCATAAACCCATCCTTGGTATGCTCATTATGGTCTTTTCCAACTCTGTAGCATTTTTCCTCTTTTATCATTTACCTCTTTTCTTACTTATTGATTCTCCTACACAGAACTAGATCTTCGATACTTACTTTTTGGGATTTCTTCTCCTTTCACCCACCTCAACATTCCTCATCTATTTTCATCAACCCACTTTAAACATTCCACCTTGCCTAAACAACTTAGACTCCAACATGCCTAAAAAACCTAGACTTCACCATGCCTAAACAACCTAGACTTAACCATACCTAAATGACCTAGAATCAATCATGCCTAAAAATGATCGACCCATTCATCTACCTCATCATATTATTCCCTATCTTATGGGAGAAATACATTGTCTTGAGGCCCCTTTTTTTGTCCAGGGCTATGTAGGAAGCACTTTGAGGGCATGGGGCCCTTGGAGGTTAGCTCAGCCACTCTTTCCCCTAACCATTCCTCCCTTTAACACATGTCATAACCTAGTTATTTTCCATATACATAATAACTTGGAAATTGACATATCACAAAACATACATCATTTCATTATACCTGAATCATCTAACATTTCCATGATATCAATTACTTGGAAATTTAACCAAACCATATCTACAACACATAATTTCCATAAAAAAAGTAACATGGTAATTTTTGAATCAACAATGCCTACACCTATGACCCAAACATACCTAACACAACCTGAATACCATCACAATAACACTTACCCAATTCAGACTCCATCATGCCTAAACAACCTAGACTTGATCCGGCCTAAACAACCTGGACTCCACCATACCTATAAGACCTAACTCCATCATGCCTAATGATGGGTGTCATTATTCACTTCATTTAATTAACTTCTTGTTGATGTCATATCAAACTAGGGGTGTGTCTAAAGCTATATGCAACAAGAGTAATCTTATCGAGCTAGTAGTTGTTGTAGTTATTTTTGTATTTTCTAGGGGATCTTTAATGATGTATTAAGGACTTCTTGGTAAAACCTTGATTAAATTATACTATGAAAACTTTCGAAAGTAAACACACTAAAATATTTGTTGAAAGGAAACACACTTGATTTTGGAAATAAAAACACTCAATTTAGAATGCTTAAAAATGATTGCAAGAAATATAGGAATCTATCTAAACACCTGTAGGAACAAGTATACAACAAAGTTTAAATAGAAAAATTAAAAAATACAAAATTAACAAATCTAATATATTTGCTGAAGAAATATAAATACCAAATAAACAAATATCCTGGTCCTTGGGGGAGTGGGCCCTTGCTCCTCCTTGAATCAGGATTTAACAACTCAGAATTCTATCAAATAAGAATGGCTATTTTATTGATAAAACATTCGATATTACAAAACATACTGGATCTGATTACTTAGTTTATATTTCTCTATTTTTTCTATATATATTTCATATCATATTCTATCTATATATCTATTTATTACAGGTCTTCTTTTATATAAATTTTACAATCACACTGTCTCAACAATTCTGATGAAATCAAATCATGCCCAGAATAGATGTTGAGTCAGATTGTGGCTGATCAGATAGCTGTAAGATAACTATCCTTGGATCTGTGTTCAGAAATCTTCTCATCCTTTCCTAATTGAAAGGGTCGTAGATGCAAAATCTCGGATGTGGTTAGAATAGATAACTCCCATCAGTTCCGGAACTTCGGATAAGTTTGAGAACCATAGGAAATAGTTAAAGATCAAAACCATGAGAGTTCCGAGCTATACCCAGGAGTTTTGGAACTAAGTCTGAAAATTTTGGAACTAAATACTAGAGTTCCGAACTAAGTCTGAAAGTTCCGGAACTAGATGATGATTGTGTGATGGAGTTTCAAAACTAGCTTGGAAGTTCTAGAACTAAAGGTGTGAGACAGGATGTTACCGAAAACGCATCTTGAATGCTTCCTACTTCATTTCCTTGACTGATTAGACCTGCTTTATTACAAAACTAAATTTCAAACACACACTTCGTTAGGAATTTTAGAGCTTTTAAACATTAGAATCACAATCAATCAAAAGACAAAAAATTACATCCTAACTCATATAAGATCAACTAAAAGTCACAAAATGTAATCAAACTTAATAAAAAGGAGAGTAAGATGAGATCATTTATTATATATTAATAAGAAATATTCGGCTTCATCGCCTAACTCACCTAGTTTCCACAAAATAATAATAACCATGGAAATAAAACCAAGTACATCATCAGTCCAATATCATCATCAACTATATAAAGGGAATGTCTATGTATCAATACATATACATACGGGTACAAAAAAATATGTATCTCAAAACTCTCATGTACAATCTCACATCTTCGGCACACAGGCCGATATATATATCAAAAATCAAAATGCATAGTATCACCTATCATCCTACATCACCCCTATATAGGGCCCTTGCCTCTGCTCTCACATGTATCCTCCTCTCTGCCCTGTCCTCCACAAAACCATCATCTCTCTTATACCCTCAGCTAGTCTAGATGCACATGCACTCGTCACCTCCCTCTCACCATGTCTATGAGATCGATGACTACCTATAGTGATAGTGCTACGGGTCCTATGGTGGCTTCTGCTGAGCCCTATGCTCGGCATATGATGGAACCTCAATACCGGATGTGGTCAAATGATCCTAATAATATCAGGCCTCATTCAATGCATCTTGGAATCTAGCCATGGATACTATCGGGGTAATGCCATCACCCGAGCTCTAACTGTGAGCCTTTCCCTAATAATAGTGGCCCCAGTCCTCCTACTGTACTTAATGGACCCTATCCCGGTGTGGGTGTGTGTAAAATGGGACCCTCTCTCGGTTCCTATCTTGGTTCTGTGTGGTTACTGGGCCTATAAGGCCACAAACTTGTGCTGAGTGGGTACTTGGTTGACCCCGTAAACTAGTGACATGTGCACGAAGAGCTGCTACTGTGCTCCATCCCTATGGGATCTGTGTAGGAGCTTAAGACTGTGCTTGTGTTGGTTGACCATGTAAAGTAATCACTTGTCCTATCAAAGTGGCAACCTATGATTGTGATGTTGTCAAACATACACTGGAGAAGTCACCTATCCTGTAAGGCATCTCTCTATACCATCATCATCACTAAATCTAGATAACTTTGGCCATGGCGATGTTGCCTATAACTCTATGGCCAACCACTTTCTATATGCCATAGTTGTTTGTGCCTCATCTAAAATGTTATCAAACAGTACCTCCTCCCCTGTCTGTGGGATCTATCGGATGGGGTGGAGACAATGGTCTCTCCATATCATCTTTGCGGTATTACGGGGATGGTGGCAACATATCATGCTTTAGTCAAAACTAGAATCGAATATGTGAAACAAAATCATCTCATGCTCACCGATATGCCTACCCTATATCTACCTCAGTAGTTGTATCCCCTATAACTCCTGGGTAATCCCTCTTAATGAAGGAAAACCAACATAGGGTGACCATACTATGTCCATGGTGTACAAACCCTACAATTGTCATCTAAAGTAATCCACTTCATGTGCTACCTCCTCTACTCATGGATTTCCACCTACTACTACCCATCTCTTGTATCCAACCCTCTGTCCACCATGATGCCAAACTACTACCAAGTAATCCACTTTTCTACACAATCACTATGTGCTCGTACGCCCACCAAAGTGTAGTAGGAACGTGCAACAGATGTTGTATCTTCGTATCCTTTGGTAGGCCCATAGTTCCCTATATGGCTGCGCTAGATATGTAGGCACCCATAAAAAATAAACCTAATCCTCTAGTATATACCTTAAAAATCGCATCAAAGCCTAAGGAAATACGCCACCCTTTGAATCTGGAAGTGCATAGTAGCCCATTGTTACCATCATCAACATTGTCAACCAAGTCTCCTACGGTTGTGCAATATACATCGCTCAATATACGAGACCGGTGATGTGCTTCGTCTGGTCACTTGCCATCTCTCCAACTACTATAATCATCACCTCAAAGGCCTCATCTCACCGACTTTGAATACAACCTCCCCAATAATTAGTCACCATAGAATCGGTATGCATCCTCTAGCGTGATCGTCATCTCACTAGTGGGTAGATGGAATGTGTTGGTCATTGCATCCCATCTATCGATGAGAGCGACCATAAGACTGTGATCCCATTAGATCCACCTATACCGCATGATCCCAACCAATCCAACCTCTTACACATGATTCCACTCATCCTTTGTGATCTTTGGTTCACATATCCCATACTAATGGTGGGACCCTATCCTGCATCATCAACTGATGTCGTGCCTGCATCCATGCAATTCACTAATGTCAAATAATTACAGATATTATTTCTTTCTTCCCATCCCACATCGACACTTACCTACCTATCTCATTTCCTACCTATTTCACTGACCTCTCATACCTTCTCTCTCACCTTGCCAAGTACCACTCTTCTATTTAAACATTATTCTTCATGTATTCTTTGACCTAATTTTTCCCTAAATCTTTGGCCTCTCCTTACCTAACTAACGCTACACCCACCCACTTCTACCTTTACCTACCTTAATTCTATGAAGGCTAACCCCATTACCAACTTCCAATTTCTACCCTCTCATTTTTATCCCATTTAGTCATTCTAAATCTCACCTATTATGCCTTGGTAAATTTTGATAGTGAATGACACCGATCACCCAAACCGGTACCAGTCACCTATCTCACCCATCAATGCCATTAACCAAAAATGACTTTGGCCACTACCTTACAGAATCAGTCTCTGGTTCGGCCCTAAGGCCAAACTCCCATGCCCTCAAATTCAAAAAAAAAAAGAAAAAATAACCTATTTACTACCCCAAACCCACCTCATCCCCACCCCAATTCATTATAACACCTAATTAATCTATATTGCAGCCTCCCAATACCCAATTTGATCCATTTTAAACCGCATTTCAAATTTTCAATTCCCCACCCAATTTCTTCATTTTAACATTAAATTTCAATTAAAAACAAACAATAGGGATTGAATCCTACTTCAACATGGCACCTCCTTCTTGGTGGAACCTCGAGTCTCTCGTGCCTTTGGTGGTCCTCCAGGTGCCCTCCCCCGCCTCAATCAAGCTCTCATTCCTCTAGCCAATCCAATCACCCCAAATGATCTCACGGACCCATCTATGTAGCTCCTCTAACCACTCAATCACCTCCAATTCATCCTGGATAGGATTCTCCCACCAAAAATAGTTGTACTATCTTCTCTCTAATGTTTTCTATAAACAAAAAAGTTTAAATGAATCCGTAACATACGTATTTTTACTTTTTACCCTACCCCGACTAGTCGATGTCGGTTTAGCTTTACCGATATCATTCATGTGTCCTAGTATACTACTACAATTTGGTTTCTCTTAATTGACATCAACTTACCATAACTAGTATTAGTTAGCTGTTTGAGTCCCTTACACTATTTATCATCACATTTGATTTCCTGAAACCTTTTTCTCCTCACCAAATTTTACATCCAACCTTACCACTCAACCTAATTACCTTATAGCCTATGACCCACCACCCTATCCATTGGGGTATGTTGTTACCTCTACCTATGGCCTTACCTACGGCCTTACCAAAATCACCCACACCAACATTGCCCAATTTTTACACTCAAGTTTGCTTACTCACTATACCTTGCAATGACGGTATTTTCGTGTTGATTAGCCTAGTGACCTTGCCTTGCCTAATGTCATGTTGTTTATCTTGACCAACCATTTTGGTGTTGTGGAACACACCTAATGCCCATTCTGAACCTAGCCCGAGTTGTGTTTTAGGAATTTATACTATACCCAGGATACCGAGCCACATAAATCTTGTTTAGATAAACTCATAGTCAATTCTATACGAGTCTTTAAGTTGGTACCTTGTTAAATTTTATACGTGTGTGTGCATTCAAATACAACTACCTATTACCCAAACTGATATCACCATCACCTATACCCCACATATACCTAATTTTTCCTCACTTCTTTATTTTATCAAACTACTCACCGACTATGTTTATTACCTCATCGGTTCTGTTTTGAGGGGGATCACCTCCACTCATACTTGGGGCAACCTAACCTTCACTCATACCGAGACAATGACTTCCAGTTTTCTTATTTTTGCTTATCAATACAAGCTACACGACAAAAAGTGAAAAATGTAGACACCCAAAAAGTGTTACAACCCACAAATTTCCCTTCACCTAGCCTTACATCTAATTACCGACCCTTCTACATATTAGTGTTAATTTACTTAGCCCCTACTTAAATTAATCCTAACCCTATGACCCCTCCCCACATCATCAATTAATTTAATTACCTTTATTAAATTAATTCCACCTCACATTTACAACTCACCTTGCCATCTCATCAGGCCACATCAGCCCTCCACCTCACCCTAAGACCTATTCAAGCCTATTAATGACCCTAGACCTATTCCACACTTATCCTAACTATCTAAGACCCTTTCCAACCCTAACTAATCAACCACCAACCATCTCCATTCACGGGATCAGCTAAATACCAATCAAGTATTGTGATTCCATCATTAGTACTTATTTCCATTATAAATATCTTATTCCTTTTAGTATTTTCATTTCTTCTGTTACCTGTATATCATCTACTTCCCACCAACATTCTATTCAACCATCCCAACCCTTTTCACCTCTCTTAACCTCTTTTTCAGTATTCTTGAGTTTTCTAAGCCATATTACGACCCTAACCACACCATCCTTTCTCTTTGTGCAATCAAAGAGATAATAAAAACCCTATTTTTAATAGTCGTCACCTATTTCCCCTATCACCATCAGTTTATTCCCTATACCGGCATCGGTCATTTGAGTGATACTGGTCTCTATGTTATTTTACATTCTTAGATTAACAAGCTTACCATTCACCCAAAACCAATCCAAACCCTCACGGACCTATGACATACTTTCTTGACCTAAAAACCCTTGGTTCTAATTAGATTTAGTGTTACATTTCATATTTAACATTGAATCTAGTGTATTGTGTGTATGAGAAACCTAAATAATTACATTACAATAGGACCTATTTATTTTAGTTATGTATTTACATTGAATTGTTATTAAATAGTGGATTGATAGCCTCTCTAGGAAGTACCATGCTTCTTGGATCTAGCATACGCTAGGCAATCCATTGTCATATGCTATTTAATACTCTTTTGTGGTCTTAATTTGCATTTACAAGTAGTCCTTCCTGCAGAAAAAGGGATTTCTCTATGATAAGCTTGGATAATGTCAACAACACGTGCATTCTATCTTCCACCTTCATTACACAAGTATTCCTCCTTACCTTTATCTTATCCGTTTTTCTCATTCGTACACAACTCATTAGTGAAATAGTTTTCTCAAAAGTTCTTTGCCTTTTTCCTTTTGACAATGTATGGTCTCGAATATAAAATTGTGCATAATGATTATGTGCCCCAAAAATTAAGCAACATATTTCATCCTTATATGAATGATCCCTTATGCTCGATGTACAGATCTTATGGGTCCCACTCTAGTAGAATGCCGAGAACGGGCGATTCAGATGGATGATGACTGCGCATCTTGTCTCTACATAAAATGTGGCCATTACGGCCCCTACCTCTATGACTATCTCGGTCTAGCATAGTCCTATGTTGCCAAGGAGCCTACTACCGAGAAGGATCCTATGGGTGTGGAGGAGGTCTTGAAATTGAATACAAAGGTCTAAATCATCCTCTTAGGGGTGGGGTGGATCCACGTGATCTGTGATCCTGAAATGTATGTACTCACTCACTGCAACTTTCCTCAATTCCTATTCCAAGAATCTTGTTCCTTTCTCCTATTCTCCCTGTTAAATATACCTTCTCCAATGCTTTTTCTAAGGTTGGGAGAGACAAAATCCTCACTACTCCCGCCGAGTCTACATTCAGGCCCTTGATGAACTTGTTTACCTATAACTTTTCATCTTATAGGTAGTCTACATACTTTAGACGATCTAAAAACTTCACTCATCTTGGGCTACTAGACGAGAACCTTGTCGAAGATCATGAAAGTCATCGAATATGTTCGAATGAAGTGTTTTGAGATATATCGAGCTTAGAAACACTCAAATAAATTATAGGTGTCTATCTCTTTGGTCAAATGGAGCTTCCCCTCCTCATTCCTCAACCGGACACTGATGTGTCATAGAAGAGGTGTATGATGAGGAAATATTTGATGTTGTTATCATAAGAATGCAAGACAAAGTAACTATCTAAAATGAGGAGACATAAATTGACCCCAAAACCATCTATTGTGAATTTATACATGGGTTGATGAAGTTAAAGAAGATTACGAATGACACCACCTACTTCCTTCCCTTGAGGGCATGTTTTAACTACTCTATGATTCTGAAATGAGGGGTTAAGAACTATCTCTCCAGGATGTAAGATGAAATGAATGAATGAACATCCTCTATCATTATTATGAAATATGTAAGTGAGTGGTAGTATGAGAACCCTCATCTCGACGGGTCTCACTATCATGCTGACTAGCCTATCTAACTAGCTCAGGCTATGCACCAAGTCAATCCTAGATGACCTCATCATCTAATGAAGTACATCTAAGATATGTAGCCAAACATTGTCCCTAGGTATCTCTGGAGGTGACTGCTCATGACCTTTAGTCACCATTGTTCCTCATCCGATTGTCGCACCTCGTCATCCTACACGAGGTAAAAATGGTATGTTATACTTTTATGGAAAGGATTTAAACAAGGTGGTTGTAATTAACTTAAGATACTAAAATCTAATAATAAATCCCCATAGAGTCAGGTGTTTAAATCTTGATATGATACAAAATTTCATGCCTCACTCAACGCAATTTCCAAAATTGATAAAAGACAACAAAAACCCATATCTAGATGTTGATAGTAATAATAATGGTGATTTTTAAAAAAATATGATAATATTTAAGGGTGGATTAGATTATAACATTGTAAGGATGGTGAAATGGTGCCAAACTGAATTCATGAAAAAAATTAAAGAATTAAAGCCAACACGCCATGGTGACCGCGCCACAAATCTCAACTACGAGGAAGAGACTTAGTGTAATGCCACTTTCATGGGTTAGGATGATTTTATGCTTAATTCCTTAGTAAATGTCGATGATAATAATATCATGATGATGGTAACATTAAAATAACCATTTAGAAATAGGACTATCGTGCTTGGAATGATAAGGAAAGTTTAATTAAATTTTGACTAGTTTTAATAATTATTACAAGGAGAATTAAATAAGGACGTTTCTTTGAAGACATGAGATAATAATCATGGTCATGGTTCTCAAATTAGAGGGTTAATTAATACCTTCAATTAATAAGTTGTCATCATAAAACTAAATTCCCTTTCCCATAAAATACATTTTAATCTTAAAACCCATTACATTGTGTAACTAAAAGGCTTAAGTATTTTTCATAGTAAATCATAGCCCTTATATTAAATCAATCTCCAGTGTAGGGTGGAATAACCCTAAAATTAACATATGAGGATATATTTTCAAACCTAACTTTATTATTTAATTTTTCATTTTCATTCGGGGTCTATGTTTTCTCTATTTTGCAGGGAGAAAGAAGGAAATGGAGGAGCAAATCCAAGTTATCTAAGGAGATCTCAACTCCTTATGCACTTGTTTACATATTTCACTCCAACTGGGGCACAGCTGGTTTAAATATTTCATCGAAGGTTTCAAAATATAAGTTTTTTGTTCTTATCCAAATTCATCCAATGGATTTGAAGGTTTCAATGACCATTATATATATATATATATTTCTTTCTAAGTTCTCATATGGTGAGCTTGATATATAAAATTAGTTGTAGTTATTATTTTTTTGTGTGTGTGTGTGTGTGTGTGTGTGTGTGTGTCATGAGAACTTAGAAAGAATATATATATATATATATATATATATATATATATATATTCTTTCTAAGTTCTTATCACACTCACACACACACACACACACACACACACACACACACACACACACACACACACACACACACACACATTGGTGTCCAAAAATTATAGGACACATTCTGCTACAAGGCTCAAGTGGGTGGAGACAAGGAGAAGAAAAGGCTACAGCTTGTGTGATGTGTCATGGAGATTCAAGGGTGTTCATTGTTGTGCCAAAGGGTAAGGGAGAAGGTGGGGTTGTGGCCATTCCAAAACCCATATACAAAGCAAAGGAAGGGGGAATGTGGGGATGGGTGGGAAAACCGTCCCACCCCCAACCATATTATTATTATTTATTTAATTAAAAAAATTTAAATAAATTTTGTCCGCTCAACTTATTTTAGTTTATAATTTATCGATCCCAATTTCTCTAGACCGTTCCATTTACTAAAGTATAAATCATTTCTATTTATGTATGTATATATATATATATATATATATATATATATATATATATATATATATATATGTATATGTATACACACACACACACACACACACACACACACACACACACACACGCACGCACGCTTGCGTGCGCATGCGCACACACACACATGTATGCACGCACGCACCCACCCACCCACCCACACACATACCTATCTAGCAAGAAGTAAAGCTCAAATAAAATAATTTTTCATTTCATATAAACATGTGAAAATATTATGTTGTTTTTTGTTCAGATATAAAATGGGAATTGTAGATTTCGCATCTAGAAAATAGTGAAATACTTAATAAATTTCTACCATTGAGTTGCAAAGGTAAAAATAATACAACATTTACAATTAAATAAAAATCCCTTTTCATTCGATCAAATAGAAATAAACATACTTATATTCCTACCATTTTATTTCTCATTTTTAAGAGGGCTCTTTAAGAGGGAAACAAAAATTTAATACTAAAATTTAAGGTTCATGAAACAAGAAGTTAACTTCAATAAAATAATTACATTCTACTACACCATTGTTTTCTACAACATTATGATTCCATGAAAAAGGGTTTTAAATGCAAAAAATCCATATTTCAACTAAGAGAAAGAAGGATGATTTTCATTCCATAACATTCAAATTTTTCTTCATTTCTTAACTTGAGTTACACCATTTCCAAAGAAGGATTGTAAAGAGGAAAAAAAAGAGATACTTAACCAGTAACTTAAAATAACATTTTACATTCTGCTACAACATTCACACCAATAACTCAACTCTTCAAAGGAAAAGTTATAATAGCTACAACAATTTAGATTTTTCTTTATATAATGAAGATAACAAATCTAAAATTATACAAGTTTTACAAGCCCTCCTCACAAGAGGAGACAACATGCCCAAATTTCTAATAAAATTTAACTCCATGCACATAAAATAAACCTGCAACTTTTGCAACTTTTCTAAACCATTTTTCAAGCTCCATGTCATCCAAAAGTATCTCGAAAACCCATGAGAAACACAACATGTTTACCTCTAAACCTATAGGCATCATTACATGCCTCAAGGTGGACCAAATGGACATGATATCCTCCCTCATGGCCCATGGGAAAGAGGGAGGGGAATTCCTTAAACCAACATAGTAAAGGTCACCAAAAAAAACCCATGGATATAACATTTAACAATTACACCCAAAAAAATGCAAACAAAACCAACTAAAAATAGAGAAGCACCAAACTTCTCAATGAGGGAAGAGGGGATAATATATCCCAAAAATTACCAAATTTAGAACCAAGTTGAATATATTAAGCCACTATCTCCTTATCTCTCCATGAGATATCAAAGTCTGTCCTTATCCCTCCATAACCCCACCCTTATCCCTCCACACCTTTCAAAATAAATTAAGGGGTGAACCAAAGTTTCCTCAATCTTTTCCATCAAATATGAGGGTAAGTGAAAAAAGGGATTCTTCCCTCTTCCCACACATACCCAAAATCCGTTCCATTCGAGCACTGGATGTGAAAACAAAAGACAATGATTTAAAAATTCAAATTCAATCAACCCAACACAATTTTACCATTTCAAAAAAAGAACCAATTTTGAGGTAATATCATACCTCAAGATTACGCAAGTTCTCTAAACCAATCTCCAAAATCTATTTCCTTATCCTTGAAGATCCCAAAAGCAAACCCAAACGGAAGAGAAAATGAATCAAGTAACCCTCATCCAATCTACAAGAGGGTATGATATAGAAAGAGAGAAACTCAAAGAAACAAATGGGAGGGTGAAAATTTTCTCCCTCCACCTAAGATTCAAAAACCCAAAATCTCCAATATTTTTACCCCAAAAAACCATAAATAAAAGATAAAAATGAAATATCTATACAATCATGGAGGATCCCCACATCCCGACACCATTCACATACTCAAGAAAAAAATTCATAAAATAAGAGGGTGAAAGGGATAAAATAGGATCAAGTTTCCTTGGAAAAATCCAACCCACATATAGGTATAGGCCTAGGGGATATTTCCAAGGAAAAATTATCCCATAGCTTGTCTTATACACCTCCTAAATGTCACATTTTTCCCAAATCCGAGTTTGGGGAAAATATGACATTTAGGAGGGGTAGTTGGGCTCACCTAATCCATGATTAGGTGTCCCAAATCCCTCATTAGAAAGAACAAAGAAAAACATAAACCCAAATTTGCATAATGCCAAGGGGTTAGAGTTAAACACAAGATCAAAGCTAATAGAAAGGAGGATTAAAATTATTAATTGCAATGCCATAGAAAAAGGGGGTTAGCAAAACCAAATAAGTAAGAAAGTAATAATACAACATCACAAGGGGTAATAATCCAAAAAAATAACCAAGGTCAAGTAAATCGACCCACTACAAAAATAAACTAGGAAGGAAAATGTTTCCCCTAGGGTCCATTGTGCTAGTTGGAGACATCTCTTGCCTAAGTCCCACATTTCTCATGTGGCTAAATATGTCATTTGAATACTCAAGTCAAACCATAAACTTGCCCAATAATAACTAGAAAATATGATAACAATATAAGGGTAAGTGCATGAAGTTGATGGACAAATATAGGGTCATCCGTGGACATCATATTGCAAATAACAACATAATATCAACTTGTAGGGATTATTAGCAATACATACACTCAAAATTAGACAAAATTATATTAACATGAATCGTAGCATCCGGAATCTAGTTTCTAAAATACTAATTTTTGTAAAAATGGACAAGATTAGCTATATTAAATACTCAAAATTCAATGACTTGGTATTTTTTTTTAAAATGCCGATAAGATTATAGTCCGTTTGCCCACAATTTGGATGACCAAAAATTGATATATATATTTTTCCTTTGGTGAGAAGTTATATGCCACTATCTATCTTGGGATAGATTTTATTTTGTATTTTTTGAGCAATATTTTATTTTTATGATTTTTTCTGTGAAAGTGGTATGAAAACATAAAGAAAACAGAGCACTTTCCGTTTGCCCGCCATAACTTCATCAAAAATATTGAAATCAAATAATTTTTTTTTGAACATGTATATAATTTCACCACGGTTGGGATGGTATAAGTTTTATCACATTCTAACAAGTGAAACAAAATTTGCAGTCTTAAACGTAGACATAAACATTCATAGGAAAAAGTGTCTTAAAGACCTACTATTAGTAAAAAATTATAAAATGATATTTATCCTCTTCTATTCACTTTAAAATCAGTATTTCTACAAAGCTAATAGTCTCCCCTACGCAATGGTACCATTTTTATGACATATTTTTACTTTTCGGCATGGTTCAAGTCCGCGGAAGACTAAATTTGATGTTTTGCTGTTTTTAATGTAAAATTTAGGATTTGATGTCCACTTAATTGTCCCCCAACTTGGTGCACTTACCCATAACAATATCTCAATGATAATTTATACATGATCAACAACTAGCTAGTGAATAACCAAACTACAATCAATCATCAACTTAACACGAGGAAAAATGATAATACATCTATAACATATATACCATCATGCGAGATCTCATAATCTAGTCATAACATCACATCGATACCATAAGATAATTAAGCATATTGGCATCATATGCCTTGAAAATCCCTATCATGAAATGAGTTAACATCTTACATCAGTATATCATTATCCATGTAATGCAACAAAATGATCATGAAAATGAAAGATATATGATAGTCAATGTATCAATCAAAACAATACGGTTCTAAAATGAGTAAACATGGTCAATAATATGGATCAAAATAGGTGGGAAATAGATGATGTCACTAAGGGTATGGTTTCCATGAGAGGGGCTCAGTGTGATTGGGAGGAAAAATTTTGAACTATGGTCTTAGTTGTGATGCTTGAAAGTTTCAATTTTTAGTCTAGTCATTTTTCATGACAACAAATACATCATGCTAATTTAATCATAAATTGAACTAATCACACTAAAAACATCTTCATTTATTAATTAATGAACCTTCGTTAATTAATTAATTATTCCCATCTCGGATGCTAATTGACAATATTTTGTTAATTAAAATCATCTTCATTTTAAATTAATAACCCACTATTAAGTAATTAAATTTATCTATCATATATTAATTAATGAACTTGAATTGATTAAATCCCACTTCAAATCATCTCTAAATCTCATCATTTTCCTCTAAATTTCTCTAAAATAGATTCTGCAAGATAATATATGAATATTATTCAATTCCCAATTCATTAAGAAATGATTTTCATCCCCATCTAATTCCCATGGAGTATTAGTCTTACTTAATTAGTGATAATCCTAATTAATTAATCACAATCTTACTATAGACCCAAAATCTATGCACTTAGGTACATTTTGGATCCTAAAGAATACTAATCTAAACATGATTCCTAAGAAAGAAAACTAGTGGTTGACATCTCCTTTTAGCCTTTTGCTTTATCTTTTACATTCTTACCGATATTACACATCTTAGAGCCTTCTTTGGTACTTGAATGATTCATATTTTATGGCCTCAGACACTAACTCCCAGTTAGGATAGAAGTGCCCAATAGCTCATGTCCCTCTTGGGTGATCATGAACTTATATATATACTTTTCTTACCCTTTTGGGTATCTTTTTACTTATTAGGAACCTTTAGTACTTTGGGTTAGCCTTTTAGTTGTTAATAACAAAATTCAAACAAGGAAAAATATATATATATATATATATATATATATATATATATATATATATATTGCTCTCAAATAAGGGCCAAACACTAAGTATTATCTACCATAACATAATATCGCATCAAGGCACAAGATAATTTCAAAGGTATTCATCTAGCACACTCATAAAATGGACAAGGATTTCTTCACTCTACATACACAACATTGGAGGGGGACTTAATTTTATTCCATCTCACACATTTTCATACTTGGAGCAGTCTAGATCTAGCCTGCTATCATAGTAAAAATTGGACAAGGGAAACCGAGGCCATCATTACACACACATACAAAAATAACTACATGGAGTTTGAGATATAGTGCAATTCTCATTCGTAAGATCACTCGTTGGGTGACCGAAGTGGTGGTCAGCTCAACTACCAATTCTACATCTTATTTATTAGGTTTGATGTGGTTTGTGGGCATGTGTAGCTAATTATCTATTTTGCAAGTTATAGGTACAACCGATGACATTGGAGAAAAACCAGAGTGATGAGAAAAGATAACCAGAGAAGCTTCTCCATCTCGAAAAGTGATGCAGCCTAGAATTCACTAGTAAAAGACTAGGCACATAACTCACCTAGACTGAGCACTCACCCAAAGCACACAAAGGTACCAGGCCCCTCTTTAGGGTTGTTGTTGTAGGATGTTAGCATGATGAAGACTTAAATCATTCATATCCATGACTAATATATCATTCTATAGTGCATGTTCAGATCTAGATCTTAAAGACTCATGAATCACATGATAAACATAGTGAGATCATTCATGCAATAATAAACTATAACCATGATTAACACTTTGATTCAGTTAATAACCTCAATCATATTAAATGTAGTAATACAGATAGAAGCTTCTTACAATAATGGCATCATATGCTCATGTGCATATAGATCTGATAGTATAATCTCACAGTAATCCAGTCCTTACATACTATTCTCACACACACTTATACCATGCAGTTCATTACATATTTATAAGGGTGGGGACTTTCCCTTCACCGCTTATCTAGTCCCAAAATAGGTTGCATGCTATTATTAGCCACATGCCATTACAATAATAGCCACACATGTAAGTGCACTAATAAAAGACTTCTCATAGTTAACTGTCTCTATAGTAAATCTATTCTCAACCTATACTCATGAAAAGTGCTTCGTAGCTGATCCTCCAAAAATAGCCAATGCATGTCATGCAAGTTCCAAATAGTTTGTGTGTTTTGCATGCCATCTTCCAAAAATAGATCCTCATCGTGAAAATGGATAAGTCCTGAATCTTCCTCTGTCCTCAGCGTGTGATTCCTTCCCAATCCTCCCATGCTTTTGAATGTGCTCTACTCTTCATGCAAACCTTTTGTATGTTTTTGCTAAGTTCCATATTTTGACTGACCAACATTACCCCACACTAATTGCATTTCCGCCCGACAATGGTTGTCTCCAAAACAAATCAAAGAATGTGAATAGAGAGATAGAAAGAATTTGATGAATAAAATAATGAATTTACCCTGCAACATCATCTGCTTCAACCTAAAGAATCAATTATGGATATTCTTCTTTTATTTCTGCCTCTAATGTCTATCAATCATTGAGCACAACCTCTGCCTTTTTTGGGATATCCACTTGTAATTGAATCTAACTCATCTTTTGCAATCTCTCCTTTCTCATTCTACAAGACCAACACAATGTTAGACATGGCAGTCATTCTTCCTTCTAATAAGTCCATATTTTGCATGATGAGTTTCCCAAGCTCATCTATCCTTTCGTGTGGCTCTTATGTTGTTAGAAGGGCCTCGCTTCGCTTGACAAGTGATAATTGTTATGCACTACTTAAGGTCTCATCTTTCATGGCTTTTAGGACTTCATTGTCCTCTATAATGGTCTAGTTCTTATAACGGCTTCTGGGGTTGTACAAATATTCAATGCTTGATCTACTTTCTTCATTTCCTCTGCAAGCTCTTAAGTAACCCCTCATATGATGAAATGTTTCTCAACACCGAAGCCTTATCTCACTCTGCTTCCTGCTCAGGATTCTTTGGTTTCATGCATGCACGAGGTTCATCTTAAAGTACCAAGTCCACCAAGGTTTGTACATAATGCATTTCCAAAGGAAATGTTTTGGGTACCTTAGGATCTAAGTGTGGCTTTCTTTCATGAGATTTTCACCAACTTCCTCTGCCATGCTGATGAAAATAGTGTTCTTCTTCTATGCCAAGTATTTCTCTTGATTTAGGCACGTTATTTCTACATCCTTGGCCTTGATCTCTTCCCTCAGCACCCTAATTATTGCATCCTTATCCACATTTCATCATGCCACCTCTGTCAATACTTTCACCAAATAATTTCTCACTTGTTCATCTGACATAATAGTAGGCTTTACTATTATGTGTCTAGCTTGAGGTGTCTTCTTCAACCTCCTTGATACACATGACTCTTCACATACATCAAAGTCTGGTTTATCCATGTGCATGTGCATAGACCATGATAACTGCTTCCTTGTGCACATGGTCACCATATCTTCATCCATCAGCTCCCACCCATACAACTCCTTTGGTGTCACTATGCTTTGAAAATGGGCGCGGACAATTTTACTTGTGTCCTCAGCGTAGCCCATGATGATGCAACATATTCTCCACTTTTCTCTTGATATTTGCCCC
The DNA here is from genome assembly GCA_018340775.1 of Taxus wallichiana var. yunnanensis. NCBI lineage: Eukaryota > Viridiplantae > Streptophyta > Pinopsida > Cupressales > Taxaceae > Taxus > Taxus wallichiana. The sequence continues at coordinate 689,630,067 of CM031234.1, read as the reverse complement.
TTAGAACTTGGGATTCAATATTTGGAACTTGTTATGCCATACCTTGAGTAGTCTTAATCATTATATTATCTACCTCCTTCTCTCCTTCTTCTCCATCCTTCATTTCTTTGTCCTTTGGTTCTTCCACATTATCTGGAGGTGTAGTAGATTCGGGTGCACTCTCCTCATACTCTTCTACCTCCTCATTCAAATTCAACTTCCTTCTTCTCTTCTCAGTTGTCTCCTTCTGTGGTGAGAGTCGAGGTGATCTGCACATTGATTATGGAGTAGCACCTTGGGTCCTTGTTCTCCTGAATACCCTTTTGAAGTGGCACTCTCCTTATACTACATCTAGATCCTCATCTTCTCCTTCTTGCCCCTAAGGTGGCATAGTCATGCACTCCATTTCTACCTTGTCTGTAGGCTTCCTCCTGCCTCTATGCTCCAAACCACCACTATCTTCATGCTCATCCTCTTCATCATCTACTTCTATTGTCTTTGTGGGCTTAGGTGCTGGAACATTTTCCATTGTATGCTTACCTTTTGGCGGCCCTGGGAGCATGAACTCATTCTCCACATATTTTTTGTTCTCCAGTTTGGGCTTGAGTTACAAGTACACAAGTGCTACTCCAATGTCTCCAATGGCCAAGATTATAGGCTTCATGCTTATAATATATGAGATCAGCCTCTCAATGTAGGTAGTTTGTCCTGGATATACATATGTCTTTCTCAGTGTATGGTAGTTGCAATCTACCTTGTCTACATTGAAGCTTAGGTGGCACGCATCCAAAAAATGGTGAACTGATGCCTAGAAATATTATGTTGTGAAGGCATATGGTAATTTGCACCATGGGCTCCAAGCCCCATCTTTCATGGTGAAACTGTGTGATGTAAAAGTGCTAGTATACTGTGAACTACACTACCTTCCCTACTACAAGGTAACTCCTTGGGTATGCGCCATTCTTCTTTGAATGTTGCATGAATCCTATCATACCATTTCTCTGCCCTTTTCTTAAATGGTCCACTCATTGATCCCTCACACAAGTACTTGCCAAATATTTTTGCAAGTGACTTGTTCTCTATAGGGTATTCCCAAATTTTCTCCTTTGGCCCATCGAGTACCTTGATTTCCATAAACACTAGAGACAATAAAACAGCCCCAAAACTGATATTCTCTCAAGTGCACGCTTCTTCAATGATAGTTTCCATGATGTAACTAGAGATGTTGTAAATCACTCCCTGTGACATCTTCTTCGCAATGTGTAGCCATATTGTGTTTACCTGTGACCACCTTTCTTGGTCATTCAACTTTGTTACAAGATGTGCAACTTCCTGCACTACTAGGTACCTATTTAATTTTTCAATTTCCATGTTGTGTAGACCCTTGGTATACCCTAGCTCCTTCTTTGTCTCTAGGATTGTGACCTTATCAGTTGAATCATCATTTAGATCTACCCCTGTGCCTTTCAACCCTATTACTATTGAGATCAACGCGGATGTGATTCTAACCCTCCATCCGGTGAAGTAGAAGAAGTCCTCATGGAATATTCTCATCAACCATCGATACAATGGTTCATACTTTCCAAATTATGGTAGCTCGTATAACTGGTATACTCCAATCTATTTTAGTAACTTCTCACTAGCATCATCGTACATTGGCATATCTTCGTTGTGTGCTTGTTCATTTTTGTGCTCAACAACACATCGATCTCCTTCTTATTATCTGATGTACGATGGTTGTAATCACTGATTTTACATTGATGAGATGTGGGAATCCCATTCTTGTCCCATGATCATGCCCTCTGGATACTGCATTTATGAGAAATTACTCTCAAGAGAAATTTCTTCTTCCACTTCAACCTTCTTCTTCCCTTTTACTCCCTGTTGTAGGTGCTTTCTTCGGTGCCATTTGAAAATTATCTCTTTTCTACCCTCTGTAATAGAGCAAGTTGAAACCCTAGTTCAAATCTCCATACCCTAGTAGAAATTGTGTGCCCTATCTCATTTTTAACGTGTCTACTTTTATCAAACCCTTCACCTATGGGAACGCAAGCTTCTCCTATGCACAAATCTTCTCTCCATGTCTGGTTTCACACTCTTCACACCTAAACACAATTACTCGCTCATTTTCACTTAGCTCTTTTCAAATTATCTCAATTGTAATGGTAAAAATGAATTAGCATCCCTTCCTTATATAGATTTTAAAAAATTTAGTCCATTTATTGTTCCTCCATCTACCAACAATCCTCTTATTAATCGACCATTTTTCATTCTTTTCGCATGGTACATCTTCACGCCCAAGCTATAACCTTCTAAAGCACCTTCATACATTCTAGCTGCAAACTTCTCTTCACCACACCTCTATGCACTGAGTGCCTCGCCACAACGCCTTCTTTTGGTAGTTCCCATGGCCTCTGCTTACCTTGCATTATACTTGTTTCTTCATTTACCTCCACCTATGGTCCTCATTTCTAGAAGAAATCTTTTTCTTTCAATTTTCTAACTTGAATAACACCCATAGTAGTTAGTTCCTTTCATGTGTACTTATTTTCATTAGTCCTATACCTAGATATCAATAACCACCCCACACTAAGGGTATGTGTAGTCCTCTACACATAAAAATTCTCCAAATAGTAATTATCTTTGGCACGTAAACGCGCTTTTACACAAAAACACCAACTAAATTGACAAAGCATAGTAACAAAGAAGGAAATACATTAAGGAAATGTAGAATTGGAAACCTAATCTAAATGGAAACAATGCCTTATTACAAACACCAAGAAGACTTATTTATAGTAGGGCTTCAACCTACTCCCATTGAAGTAACTGGGTAACCATGTGCCATCAAGTACCTCTAATTGGCAAGCATCTGTTTCAAGTATGTGAGTGATAACATATGGCCCCAACCTATGTACTTTGAGTTTTCTTGGATAGCATGAAAAGTTACAATCATAAATGAGCACCATCTATCCAATTGTGAACTTTTTATCCTTGATGTGCCTATCATGCCATGCTTTTTGCCTATCCTTTTCTTTTTTTTGACTCCAACGTGTTATTTCTCATCACTCATCTAGCTTAATTAACTTTTCAATCCATTCTTCTAATGTTTTCTCATCAACTAGACCTCCAATGCACATAATATGCAAAGATGTTAACATGAATTCCATAAGAAGAAATGATTTTGTTCCAAACACTAACTGAAATGGTGTGGCTTTGTTCAACCTTTTATATGTTGTTTGATATGCCCAAAGTTGTGTGGATACTTTATCATCCCAATCCTTTCTTCCAACATCACAGATTTTTGTCAATGTCTGGCTCAAAATATTGTTGAAAGCCTTAGTAGTCCCATTTTCCTGAGAATGATATGGTGTAGTCTTATGGTTTGAAATCATGAATTCATCCAATAAAATTATGATTATCTTAATCATAAAATGTGTGCCCCTATCACTGGTCAAAATCAAAGGACATCCATACCTTGTAATAATATTTTCCTGAAGAAACCTGGCTGATGTAGATGTTATATAATCCTTTGTAAGTAGTGCTTCTACCCACCTTTTCAGATAATCTATGTAAGTTATGATATATCAAAATCCATTCTTATGCATGGCTAGTGAAATAGGACCCACGAAATCTATAGCCCATTTCTCAAATGGTTCTGCACTATTAATAGGTATCAGGGAAATTTCATCTCGTTGACTTGGTTTCCCAAGACATTGAAAATGATCACAAGCCTTGCAATAATCCTTACAATATTTATATAGGGTCTCCCACCATAATCCAATGAGTAGAATCTTGCGTGTAGTGGTGTCACCTGCATAGTGGCCACCTGAAATACCACCATGAGCTTCCTCCATAATATCTGTGTGCTCATGTTTTAGTATGCAACGATGCAATACTTCATCCCGACCTAACTTGTACATGTCACCGCTAATTAACATATAGGGTGTCGTGCATATAGAAAGTTGTTTCTTCTCCAAGGATTTCATTCCTTCTGGTGTCATGCCTGTTCATAGAAAGACAACAATGTCCTCTAATTCGATGGTGTACGTTGTAACCTATATAAATTTGCATCGAGCATGGTATCTTCAATGGCTTGTGCTTCTTCTCCTGACTATATTTTGGATAAATGGTCTAGTCCATAATTAATTTTCCCTAGTTTTACCACAACTATGAAATAAAATTCTTGAAATAAGAGTACCCATATGCATATGTGCCCCTATAAAATGGGCTTGTTTACCAAATACTTCAATGTCATGTGATTTGTATAAAAGAAAAATGGTGTAGCTAGTAGGTACTATCTAAATTTATGTAGCACATAGATCATTGACAAAGCTTTACACTCTGTAGTTGTGTAATTCTGCATTGTCAGAGTCAACTTTCTACTAGAAAAATAGATAGGATGATCTATAATACCTTCTCCCAGTTGAGCCAACACCATGCCAATGGCCATGCCAGAGGCATCCACATGTACATGAAATGGTTGGTCCCATGAAGGAAAACACATAATAGGCATGGTAGTAAGTTTCTCTTCAATATATTGAATACTTGCATTGCGGTTCTCCTTAGTAGAACATACCTTTTCCTTTCAGTAAATCCTCCAAAGGTGTGGTAACCTTGGAATATCCTTTAATAAAATTCCTGTAATATCCTGTATGACCCAAAAATTTGTGCACCTCACTTTGACTGGTAGGCTATTTTAGGCCTATAATAACTGACCTTAGCTAGATCAACCAACAAACCTTCCTTGCAGATTATGTGTCCTAACAAGTATTCCAAATGGTGTAGCAAATATGCACTTCTTGATGTTCAAAGAGATACTCAACTATCTACATATTTCAAACATTAAGCATAGATTTTCATAATGATCTTTGACCAGTCCATACACCATCCAATTATCTAAATAAACACGTAAGAAGTTGTGATTAAAATATTTAGATGCCTTAACACCTATGTGTAAAAATACAACAGTGCATTTTTCAAAGCAAAAGGAATCACAATATAGGAGAAGCTACCCCATTCATTAGTAAAAGTATTCTTTTCTTGATCCTCATGGGTGATCCTAGCCTGATGGTACCCAAAGAACCCATCTGTAAATGAATAGATTTTGCACTCTATAATTCCTTCTAGTATTTGCTCGGTGAATGGCGTAGAAAAGGATCATTCACACATGCATCATTCAACTCCATGTAGTCCACATATATCCTAATCTGACCATCCTTCTTGATACTAATCACCATTGGACTAACCAATTCGACTCATTGAGGGGCTCAATTCTAACTCATTGAGGGGCTTGATGATCCAGGACTTCAACATTTTGTCAATCTCTTCTTTGACCTTTTCACGCAAGTTGGGGTGCATCCTATAGGGTCTATTTGTAATTGGGCACACACCATATTTAATCTTTATCCTCATCTCCCCTAATGATTCATGCATGCCTTTAAGCTCATGGTACCCTTGAGGGAATAAGTCCTGATAATCCCGTAGTAACTCTATGATTTTTGCCACTTGAGTTTGACCAATAGTCTCGATTATGGCCTATTTAGGCCAACATCCGATCCAATATTCACTTTCTTTGTCTTCATAGGTTCATGATAGGCACATGTGGTCTTATCTATACTGTCCAACACCTCATGCCTACTTGTTGAATGGTTTATATCCAGATTTTCTACTTCTTCGTCATCCACTAAGTAGACCATTTTTCCTTTTTCTTTCTCAAGGAAAGTGCGCTAAAGTAGTGTGGCATCAACCTTCTGTTTCTTCAGCATAATGTGATCCTAAGTTTCCTTCATCCAATAACTCCTAAATGTGTTCTTCAGCCTTAGTACTATCTCCCATAATTAAACATTTTATGACTCTAATGAATCTTCCACTAGAGGCTTGGTAGAGAAGAATTCAAACATTTGGGAGATTCCTGTAATTAAATCCTACCAATTTCCAGTCTCTCACACTTCTAAACGTGGTGCTGAACAAGTTGATTACCATGATAAGTATAGATTTGAGTAGGTGCATTTCTCATGTAGAACCTAGTGGCAAGAGCAATCCTAATTTCATTCCATCCTAAAATATTATCCTTGTGGACCACCCACCAAAGGCATTGTTGTCTTGTATAGTGTATATGCTAGCATATTTTGTCTTTCTAGCGTGTCTTTCCACTTTTCTTCCATGGCACACATGAACACCATAGGGTCTCCTTCTCTGGTGTAACAAGGTACTGAGTTGTTACCGAGTGTAATAAGGTGGTTTGTTGCCCTTATGAAATATGCTCTTTACTACGCGCCCTACCAAATCATAAGTGTTATGAGCCAAATTATCACAAGCAACACTTGTAGTATCATTAATAGATTGTGCATCCTCCCACTGAAGGATTTCTTCTTTACATGGTTCAAGCACCTCAAGATCCCAGATGGTGCATACATAAATCCTATTTAGGTCTTCTTCACTCAAGGGTGCAATAGAGGGCACAAATTTTCCATCTATTAGAGGGATAATAACTCTTTCCTCCTTGTTTTCAAAGCTGATATAACTATTTTTGAACTAAAGATCGACATTATTTACATAACACCAAGGACGGCCTAATAGATCTAGGAATCTATCGTACTCTACCAACGCTAAAACCTTAAAATATCTAGTGAACTTGGATCCTTGTATGGTAATGGATGCATCATTTAAAACTCGATGGGAGTGGCCTTAGTTTGATTAGCCATGAACAATACGGTAGAGGATGGCTATAATGGGGTCTCCCTATTTTTCCCATGCATCTAAGGTAAGAACATTGACTTCCACACCAATATCAATCAATATATTACTCAATAGCCACCCATCCACAACACCATTAAGAGATATTTCCTTGTCATAATCTAGGCTATGAGGGGAAAGATTTACATGCAAGATCTTCTATCTAGTCTCAAGATTTACGCGCATTGTTTCCTTTTAACCAATTCCCCAAAAATGGAATGATATTCTCCTGGCGTAAAATTTTTCACACTTCTCTCAAGTCATCTATATCAGTTTGGACCGTATCTGATACTTTCTTTTGCTCCATCTTCCACGATTTATCCTTTAAATATTGTATTTCACCCTGGATATTCCTGAGTACCTCCTTTTGATGGGCAGGATTTGGGTACCATGCATGTAGAACCTCCTCCTCAGTGATGGTAGGACTCATCTGCAATGCTTCTTTGGCACGTGCTGCTTAAGTGCAGGATATCATCTTTTCTTGTAATGCATCAGATTCTACTTCTAACTTGGGCATTCACCGATTTTCCATAGCACATTATATCCTAACCATCCATGCGCCTTAGTTTTCGTATTTATGCTACTTCCTAATATGCTCATACATGTCTGACCACTCCTCATAACTATGATTCTTTTGACAAAAAGAACATGTAATATTTTGAGGACATTCACACTTGTAGTGGTCAGAAGATCCACATGTGTAACATGTTCTGTGAGGGAACTTGCTTCTTCCACCACCATAGCCTCATCCTATGAATCCACCATGGTATCCTCTACCTCTACCATGATCGACTTCAAAATGCCCTACATTCCTCTCATAGCGCGCTTGATTGTGATCCCGATCTTGATGCTCATTCTTTATTTTAGAGTTATATAAAACTCCTATCTGTTGTAAACCAATATCTATAGCATCCTCGATCTGACCAATTAGTTGGCATTCTTCCATGTCATGAGTGATGGACCTGCAGATTTTACAGTAACTTGAAACATTCTTCCTTATCACGTGTTGAAATAATGGGAAGCGGCTCACATCATGGTTTAGATGGCATATCTCACAATCCAACAATAATGAGCACACTAATCTACGGGGACAACTATCCTTTGTGTGACCTTCCACTTCGTAATCTATGCACCAAATCCATGTGTGTGTCTCATGTGCTAAATTTTCTGATAGTTTCTCGACTACTTTTCCATGGCTGCAATCTATGCTTCTAAAATTGGGCTCACCCCAGTGTTTATACTTGAAATTGTCTCAAAGACATAAGGCTACTTCAAGTGCTTTACGTGGATCAATGTATGTTTTATGTGATAGTTGAAAGAGGGTTTAAAACTCGTAAGCAAGGATCACAAGGGACGATGTGCACATCAACAGACATGTGAACGACAACATGAAGAGATCTTGGGAGGAGAGAGCATCAACCTAATGTGCATGCAAATATTCAACAAATGGGTAGAACCTCGATAAGCCACAAAACTCTCCTCTATCTCATAGATCAAAAGGGGTGTACATATAGGAGGTGTTGAGTAACCCCCAGTGCTGTAATCATGAAAACATGAGTAGAGAGGGGGAGTTACATTCCCAAAATAGAAGTGTAACTCCAAATGACACATATGACGCACCGACATGCTAACGCATCGACGCCGACCGACGCGTAAGAGAATCTCATAATGACCCCTAAATGACACATGGACCTATGATCTCACCTAAGTGAGATGACTCACCTAATGATGTGGAAAATACACACACCAACACCCCCCTTCATCATAACTTAGGATGAGGCAAAAAGTCAGAAACGAGAAATGGGTCCCGGCACAAAGCCTGATGAGGTACCCATGCACAAGAAAAAGGTCCCAAGCAGTGAAGGAAAACCCAGTGGGAAAAACATCCACCACAAGAGAACAAAACACTCTCTAATCTAAGAAAGATGCCAAATATGGGTCCCAGCTCTAGATGAGCCTGAAAAGGTACCCATGTACAAAGAGGAAATCTCTCGAAAGAAGAAGAAGAGAGAAGAAGAGGGAGACGAGAGGAATGTAGAAGATGCCATGGACGGATTTGAACTCTACAACTCTAGGAAGTCTCCCAGAAGAATGTTGATCACGAGATCCTCTACCTCTAGACTAAAGAAGAGCCACCCACAACAAACTATGTGCCTACCCTTAGGAAGGACATAAATGATGTGCTAGAAGTCCGCCCACTCCACAAAGGAAATGAAAGGCAACAGCATGAAGAACTTTGAGTCTGGTGCATGGAAGTGTGACATAGGTCTAGTGAGTGAGTGCCAAGGAACCGAAGGTAATGCCACGTGTGTAGAACTATCAAAGTGAAAAAGAGGAACACCCACAAAAAGGATGTCCAAGTGATGTGAAGGGAACAAAACATCCTCCACAATAAAAAAGGGATCCACAGCTGAGGGTGGATCAATGAAGGTCTCTAGAAATGTGGAAGTGACATGATTCCCGGAAGGGGAACTCCCAACAATAGAGATGATGAACTCCTCTGAAACACTGTAGATGGATGAGGGACCTATAGTGCATCACAAGTAGACTCTACGAAAAGATGACTAAGGTCAGCAGATACTCATCCCAATGAGGGGGCTCAACAAATGAAGAGTGATGTCAGATAGGTATGAGTCATCTAATGAAGGTAGAGGAGTGGAAGGGGCCTCGACACTGGAAGTGGAAAGGAGGCTAGTGTAATGACTATATGTGGCTAAGTATGAGACTGCTCAATATCTGATGAGATGGGATGGGTGACAAAAATGTCTGGAATAGTGAGAGAAAGAGGAGAGAAGTCCTCTGTAATGCTCTCTGCATTAGAATTGGGTGCACAATCCTCATCATCAGAAGTAGAACCAAACGAGTCTATGTTAGTGGAACTATCATCACATGAAGAAATAGAGGAGACAACTGAATCAACAAAGAACAACAATGGCAACAGTATGTGAAGGGTCTCCATAGAGGGACTAAAGAATGCTCTAGACACGGTGAGGTGGATCTGATTTTGCCACCGAAACTAGAGAGATCGAGAGACATGCATCATCATGTGACCAAAGACATGGTCGCAAGTGTCAAGAAAGTCCTCTAGATGATGATGATCAGCGGGTGTAGGAACTGGCCCAAGCAAGAAGGGTAAAAGACCCTCGTGGGTGAAGTAACGTTCCATGGAAGCATGCCAAGATGAATAGTTCCATCTCCTGGTAAGAAGTGGCGAGAGGCTATAAAGCGATCCTACAATTCTCAAGTCTAGAAAGAGCACTCTCCATGATGTGGAATCAAAAGTGCAAGGTGCACAAAAGCAAGACATCGGACTCGGTCGATAATGCGTTTACGTGTGAAAGCCCAAGAGTACACAATCAACCCCCAAAATGTAGCACTTTATAAAGTAGTGAGTTTACAAAACTAACAATGCCATTATGTAGTGTGTGAGAAATCATGCAAATTTGACTAAAGAAGCACTAAAAAATGAGCAGCGAGTCAAAATTTATAGCATTAAAATGATTCCAAAGAATCGATGGAAAATGTCAATAAACGTTACAAACGTGCTCAAAAAAGTGCTCAAAATGAGTGCAAAGGGTATCGTGTGATTGCTCATTGGAAATGGCATCAAATTTCAGAATGGTTTGTTTTACTTACAAGGGCGGATTAGCCTCTCCGCCAACCCTGCAGACCTCACCCTCGTCTTCGACGCTCGTAAGAAGGGCATTAAATACAAGCAAAATAGGACTAAAAATTACAATGCCATAAAAGAATGTTTTGCCTCAAAACATTAAAAAGGAGGATTGTTTTAACTGCAAACAATTTCTAAAAGGAAGATTGATTAATAATCAATACCAAAAAAGGAATGTTGACTGCAAAAGGGGCCCACGTTGTTAAGTCATGTGGAGAGCAGCTGTGGAGGGTTGACCGTGGGAAATGTGCAAGGCTACAGAGTCATTTTGGAGGCTGAGTTATTGGGTCAGAACATGAGGATTGCAGCAAGGGTGGTTACAACAGTCAAGGCACCAAGTGGAGGTCATGGTGGGTGATGTGCAGGGTTGTAACATGTTGTCAAAGTTCACAGCAATGACTCGAGCATAGAGAACAACCCCGTAGGCTGAGAGACATGAACAGGTTGCAAGTAGGGGTTCCCAACGTAGCGAGGGTCAAGCCAACACCAAGTAAATAAGCATGAGTCCAAGAAAGCACGAGCAATGTGTGAGTTGAGGTGGAATCCACTGCAGAGATATTAAAACGTGGTAGGGTGTGTAGCCCATAATGCACAACAGGGTTGGTGGCATGCAACAAGGCTATAGAAGAAATAACTAGAACTATAGATCCTATGAGAAGAGGAACGTTGCAAGATTCACATGCCAAGGTGAATGGTGCGATGACCAAGTGGTGGTAGGGTGAGATGTGCTACACCAACATTCACACCGGTGAGCTCGGTAAACAAGGATGCACAGCTGGGAGATTTTGTTCAAACACAAGGGCGAATCCAAATTCGAGAGAGAGCATGTTCAAGCAAGGATGCATAGGTGCAGAGGCCACAAGCGCTCGGATAATGCACGAATGAGACAACCAATGTGAGTGTAGAGGTCCATTTAATGCATAAACGACATAGTCAAACTAAGGATAGGAAGCCACATCATAACGTGAGTCAAAGATGGCCATAGCGAAGCAACAGGTAACACACCAGCACAAAACCAAGAACCCTTGAAAATGCAAGTTGAAGCTGCTCCAAAAAACTACATGCAAACCTCGAAGAAGCCTAAAAATCCACAAACACCAACACGACCAAATGAACCACAAACAAACCCAAATAGAGGTATGAGGCCTAAAATCAATGCAAGTAGAGCATGGTCAGAATATCCATTATGACACAGGCAACGAGAACTGGATATCACATTAGAAGCTAGAAAATGCATGAAAAATGCCGAAGAGTGCACGATCCACAAGATTCGCTTTGATACCATGAAAGGGGGTTTAAAACCCACAAGCGAGGATCACGAGGGATGATGTGTACATCAACGAATGTGCAAATGGTAGTTTGAAGAGATATTGGGAGGAGAGAGCATCAACCAAATGTGCATGCAAAGATTCAAAACATGGGGAGAACCTCGATATGCCACAAAACTCTCCTCTATCTCATACATCAAAACAGTGTCCATATAAGAGGTGCTAAGTAACCCCCGCATCGCAATCATGAAAACTTGAGTAGAGAGGGGGACTTACATTCCCGAATAGAAGTGTAACTCCCAATGATGCATACGATGTAATCGACGCACCGACGTGGTTGACACATTGACGTGTAAGAGAATATCATAATGACCCCTAAATGACACATGGACCTATGATCTCACCTAAGTGAGATGACTCACCTAATGATGTGGAAAATACACACACCAACAATAGCACCCTCCTAAAATGTGTAATCATACCTCTAAAAACTATTGTGCATGATGGATTGCATGAATATCATAAGACAACTTAGATAACAACATTTTGAAATAGGCATCATACTCTCTGACACTCTCAGTAGTGCCTTGCTTGATATCCTTAAGCGCACTTATACTCTTCTTCTTGAACTCAAGGATGTGAAACTCTTCAAGGAAAGCATCTTTTAAAGCTGCATAGTCTCACGCAAGCCTTATCGTGGTCAAACTATGTGCATGCCCTTATAACGAAGTAGCAAATTGACTTGCCATATGCTTAGAAGCTATGATTCCTTTTGCGTGCCACAATATTTCACACATGTTTGCATGTTCAACAACATCTTATATGCCCCTATAATTTGGGAGGTGAAGAGACATCTCTATGTAAATATTCCAGTGGTTGGTGCAGACCTTGCCCACCTGATCCAAAACCTCCTATGTTTCCTTTTCCTCCAAAACCACCTAGATCCACCAGAGCTAGAGCCACCTATACCTCCTGATCCCGAACATGTAGCTGGGGTCAAACCAAAAGATGTACTTCCCTGTGTCCTAACCATAGTACTGAACTACACCCCAATAGTGTGTGAAGTGTTACTACTCCCAGAAGATAATCCAAAATTTGTGTTCCTGAATTCTATGTGGATGATACACCGAAAAGGTACTCCTATATAACAACAAATCCATTTGTGCTACCATCATTTTTCCTCTTATAAAACTCTCTCCTGCTCTTCCACTACTTGAATTAGCTTGTTGACTATTTTTTGTACTAGATGTTGGAAAACCAAGTGCAAGGGCAAGGTTACAGGTGGATTTAGATGCACACCCATGGCCTAGGTCATCTCTACTAGCGTGCTTCTTCATGAGGCTAAGGAGGGTTCCCTATCATGCTTTCCCAAATGGGGGAGTTCCTAATGCTTGGGTTCCACGTCTTCTGCATGAACTTCAACTCCTTCCGAGATATCTTTCTCTACAATGCCAATTTCTTAGCAACCTCTTGCTACTTATGTACCTCCCTCTCGCGCACCTCATTATACTTCATCTTCCTTTCCTCTCTCTCGCCTCTCTACCTGCACTGGTCCGCCATCTTTCACCAAGCCCGATCCTTCCCCTACACATGGTGGGGGTTAGTTAGCCATCGGTTTACTCTCTAAGTTCGTGGTTACCATCGGGATTTTTATCACTAGTGGAATGCCTTATAGGTAAGTTCCCCTAGGATATCACAAAAATTGGAATTCAGCCACCTCTGGGCACAAATAAGTGGAAATTGAGTACTCCAAGATATAATTATTCAAAACACTACGAGAACCACATATCCACAATGCGAGTAAAAATGAGATTAGCATCATAAAGGGCTTGAAATTCTTCCTATGCCTAGACAAGTGTGTGATACCTCCAATTCCATTTGGATGCATAAATAACTAGCCACTCGTATAGTTCTATCGGAAAGATAACGAAGAAGCTCTTGTAGAAATAGTCATATAGATTCTCGCTCCACCCGTAAGCATACTTCGAACTTAGATCCAAGCTAAACCTTCGTGTGTATTCCTCTTCCAGATTGTGTATCCACTCCTTAACACTTTGTAGGGTCAACCGGTACATCTTCATTGTGAACCATCTTGAAAACAAGCTGAAAAAGAGGTCCCGACAACAAAACCAATGATGCAGCCTAGAATTCATCAAGAAAACCTAGGCGCGCTAGCACATCACTCACCTATCTATACCGAGTGGTCACCCGAAGTGCACAAAGGTACTAGGCCCCTCTTTAGGGTTGCTGTTGCAGGATGTTAGCATGATGAAGACTTAAAACATTCAGATCCATGACTAATATATCATTCTACAGTGCATGTTCAGATCTAGATCTTAAAGACTCATGAATCACATGATAAACATAGCAAGATCATTCATGTAGTAATAAACTATAACCATGATTAACACTTTGATTCAGTCAATAACCTCTATTATATTAAATGCAGTAATACACATAAGCTTCTTACAATAATGGCATCATATGCTCATGCGCGTACAAATCTGATAGTATAATCTCACAGTAATCTAGTCCTTACATACTATTCTCACACACTTATACCACATAGTTCATTACATATTTATAAGGGTGGGGACTTGCCCTTCACCGCTTATCCATTCCCAAAATAGGTCGCATGCTATTATTAGCCACACACGTTACAATAATAACCACACATGTAAGTGCACTAACAACAAAATTCTCCTAGTTAAATGTCAGTAGTAAATCTATTCTCTTCTTGTACTTGTGTAAAGCACTTTGTAGCCAATCCTCCAAAAATATCCAATGCGTGTCGCACAATTTTCCAACCGGTTTGTGTTTCGCACACCATCTTCCAAAAATAGATCCTCATCATGAAAATAGCTAAGTCCCAAATCTGCCTCTATCCTTAGCACGTGATTCCTTCCCGATCCTCCCATGCTTTTGAACACACTCTACTCTTCCACATGAACCTTCTATTTTTTTGCTAAGTTTCATATTTTGACTGACCAATATAAATGCTAGAACCTAAGCATCTAGGTGGACACTAGCATCCACGCACTCCTCGTCCTCCCATGGTTATGTCTTGTGTAGTTCGAGTTCCATAACCCTTAGTGAGCTACAATGACACTCTTTCTAGTTTATTCCAATAGTTTCTCAGTTCATATCACTCCTAGTTTGCATGAAATCATCTAAGTCATCTTTCCTTTTTCATTTTCTTATGGTTTCATATTATTGCATGCTTATTACTTATCCATTACTATATATTATATTTTGTATATCATTAGTTACAGTAGTTACTTTGAAATAACATTTGAATCTAAATAGATTAAATCACTTACATATTCATTATCCAACATTTACTAAGATCTATACTTTTCCCAAAAAGGAAAATATATATATATATAAGAAACTCACTACATACTCCTAAACCATACCTAAGTCTCACGCTAGCATTATACTCTTAGAAATCAAATGAAAATTTGAGAAACCCCTTTTGAATGTAAAAGGCTATTAAATATGGCTGATTTTGATTTTAATAAACTCTTTGCTTCACCAAATCTCTCCTCCTAAGCAACCAAAAATTGTTGTTTCATCTTGCACTTTGATAAATGGAAATCCAAAAATCAAAGGCAAATCCAAAAATCTAAGGGAGAGGTTTGAGTTTAAATCTTTAAAGCTTTGTTCTCTTAATTTCCTTTAAAATGCTTTATCTTGATGTATGGAATAGATAAAATTAATCTAAAATGAACTTCTTTTTTAAGATCTACATTATTTTAGATTATCTAGAAAAATATTAGCATACATTTGGCATGCTCGGTGGGACACCCATTTGTCTCACATATAATTTCCTTTAAATTTCTTATTTTGATGCAAATTATTTAAATTCAATTTTTTTCTTGAGCTTTCTTTGTGTTTGGTATTGATGAGTGGTTTTTTTAGGATTCAAGGAGGACAAAATCTGTCAAAATCCAATCGTGATGTCAATAATTCAATCTTTTTGATCTTTTTCTTGAGTTTTATACCGTCAACATCTTCAATGAAATCTCTCTATGTGACAATGGATCTGCCTAAAATTTTAGTAGCTAGGTAGTACTTTGTAGTGACTGACTCGTGCATACTAACTCCATATTTCACATCTTTAGCAACTAAAAGTCATTCTAGAATAGTTCTATTTTATTTTTGCAACTTCAATAGCACAACACTTCTTTGTATTGGTTTTACTTGATTTAAGTGGCTAAGAACTATGTAATAATGGGTTTGTTTTTCTTACTTGGTTGTAGGGTTATTTATGCTTTTACTATTATTTGTTATCTGTTTTGCATTTTAGAATTATAGTTTAGTTTTTTTTTTTTTTTTCAGTTTTGATGTCTATATTCCTTTCATTTCATCATTTTGATAGGTATGCCACTCATTAGTGGCTTTGTTCCTTATAGGAGCGGTTATGTTTGTGTTTAGTGGCTCAGTAGCACTTTTCAATGAATATTTCTAGGTCTTTAGGAGTAGGATCATGTGTAAGAATCTTTAGTTACCGCACTTCACAATAACCTAAGAATTTCTGGTAGCTTTGCTACATTTTGTAGTGGCCTTATTTTTCCTAACACATGCAATGTATTTTACAACAAATTTATATTATTTATAGCCATGATGCTTTTAATGGCCCCACCTTGTTTTAATAGTCACAATCTATATATCATTGATCTTTCTCATACACCCTAAAAAATGGGGACACTATTGGGTAATATTCATGCTCATAATCGATTAGAATCTAGAAACAGAATAACCGGTACAAAACTAGACAAAGCTAGAGGCTTAGAACATGGCTAAGAAAAAATGGGTTAGAAAACACACAAGGACTAAAACATACAATAAGGACTATGATGTATGGATGTTATGACCCATTCCATATGCTTCCATCCTAGGGGAAGGTTCAATAAATTTCTCGATTGGTAAAATTTCTAAAGAACATCTATAGGATTTTTACTCAGGTTCAATTATAAAATTCATGGTACACTTTAGATTATTATGGTAGCAAGGGTATGTGTAAGTGGCATTTCGTGGTACATTATTCCATCATTTACAAATCAATTGGATTTATGTTCATTTGTAGAGGAGCTTATGAGTGCGTCTTGGAAAGTATCAAGGTGATTGTAAACTTATAGGCTAGACTTCTCATTGTTCATTTTTTTGGAGGGATGCAAAGCAACTAGAATTATCTCCCATATAGTTCTCTTCACCATGTGGGGTACATTTACACTTCTTTCTATTTTCCTCAACACATTCCACTTAGGGAATGATCACCCCCAAGTCCTTCCAACCACCTCAAATAAAAAAGTTTAGTAAATATATGTGGAAACGATAGTGGGAGTATTCTCTCCCACTTGTCAAAAAATAATCAGTTGTAGAATTTCCTTTTATTTTCATTTCAATGTTTTCACATATTGCCATTTTCACATCAAATTAAAAGTTTTCAAGTTAATGTTCAATTTATGATTAACTAACATTAACTAAACTAGGGAAAGCATAATAATATTTAATATAATCTAAGAGGACATAAATACATCGTAAATGAATTAACTAAAGTATTCTAAAGTAATTGAATGATTGAATTAATAGAAATGAAACCCTAATGTGATAGATTAAAGTGAGGAAAATACTTAATTGATTACAGGTGGTTATTGCAGTGTCATAGTTGTGACAAGAGATTCTATAAGTAGGAGTAGATGCACATAGGTCCTAAGAAGTGTGGATTTGGAGGATATGAATATACCAAGCACCTATGAGGGTACTTGGTGTGCTTTGGGGCACCATGGTAAGGAATAATGGGTTCCCTTGTCTCTAAAATAGCTTGGAAGTTTATTCTTTTTGGGTCAGAAGATATGTTATAACCTTTGCTATCATCGCATTAGATTTGATGGACTACACTTGAATGCACCAAATATAGCAAGATGATATTGAAGACCTGCAAGAGATAAAATAAGTATCAAAACCCTAAAAATAAAAGATGCAAATGAATGGGTTAGATTGACCTTAGCTGCCACAACAATGGGATTACTAAACTGAGTGTTGCACTACATTTCAGACCTAAATGTAGTTATGGTGTGTGTGCATGTCGTGCCCTAGGTTATCTTGTGCAGTCACACTTTGTGAAGTAGCGAACAATAACTAAATGTAGAAAATGTAATAGTATGTGTGCATGGAATAGAATAGAATCCCTCCCCTATGAAGTGTGTGTTGATGCAGATCTCCTAGCCTTTATGCATGGAACTATGTGGATGCAAGTGATGCAATGGATGTAACTCTAGATGGAGTGATAGTAGTTAGTGACACTAGGACCCTCATTATGGTCTCATAACTATATATTTATAGGGTTGTCTTTCTCTAATTTCGTAATTAACCACGACATGACTGACTAGGAAAAAGATAAGGATGAAAAATGGTTAGAAGAGGCACAAAAGAGGTGGGAGAGTAGAAAATGGATTAGGGTGCCCCATGCTGCAACAGGGCACCCAGGGTGCCCCCAAGATAGGCTTGGATGCTCCAGTTTTGGCTAAAATGATTGAAAAGTGTTGATACTGATGTGAATATTTCTAAAAATTTATGAAAATGATGTAATAAAAGTCAAATAAGATGGCCAAAATGGTGGGATTAATTAGTACTTTTTCACTTAATAACCTTCTAAATATTAGTATGATATTGGGATAAATAATGTCTAATGTGCATGATTTTGTGACTATATTTGCCCCCACTTTATGTTTGTGAGTAAAAATCTTGGAAACATAAAGTAGATAGAGATGCATACTTGATGTCCATGTAGAGTGTAGTATAAAATTTTTCGAAGGACTAGAAAAAGCATGGAATGATAAAAGATGGAGGAGCGTGGAAACTATAGATGAAAAATGCGCATAGAAAAAGTGATGAGAGTGAACCTAGAGCGGAACACATGTGTAGTTTCGTGGTGTGTAGTGTACCTGCATGGTTAGTAAGGCATGTGCCTATCACGAATATTCTCTTAGTCATTGTTGTTTCCCCCAATTTGACTGCTTGCTTCTCATACGATCGAACCTGCAAGGAGAAAATTTTCAAGTAGTCAAATATGTATGTATGTAAAAATGCTATGTAAAATACGCATGTGTATATAAATGTGTAAAATACGTAAATGTAAAATATGTGAAATGAAAAGTGTAAATGGAACATGTGCACCTAATCCATGTTGAGAGAAAGGGTGTAGAAGGATATCTTGTATTGTTGTGAGTTTTTCGGGTGATCTCATGCCACCTTGGCTGAATAAGTGTAGGGAGGAAATGCTCTGTGTCCTACAAACTCTAACCACTTCTACTTAAATG
The DNA here is from genome assembly GCA_018340775.1 of Taxus wallichiana var. yunnanensis. NCBI lineage: Eukaryota > Viridiplantae > Streptophyta > Pinopsida > Cupressales > Taxaceae > Taxus > Taxus wallichiana. The sequence goes on along the minus strand of CM031234.1, from coordinate 689,611,090 downwards.
TGTGTGAAGAGATTTCTATAATTTCTTGGTTTTTTTGGGTGATTTAACACCATTGGATGAAGTAGTATAGAGAGGAACACCCACTGTAACCTCCAAGCCTATAACTGCTTCCCAGAAATGCTAAGGAAACCATGTCCTATAAAATCCATTATGCATGGGGTTTGTAGAATGGTTTGAACCCACTTATTTTATGTAAACCTAAAATACGAAGGGTTGAAAGTGCACTATACCGAACCGGTGTATCTACGTTGTGTTAATATGTAAACACAAATAATTCCCCCCCTCTTTGTGGGTGCATGTGATGTCACTAATAGTAGAATGTGGCCCCAAAATAGGAAAAACAACACTCGAACAAGTGTACTGGAAAGTGCTTAGTAGAAACCAAGGCATGAAAAAATAAGGACAACCAAAGACAAGTGTAAAGAAAACAATGCATGCATATAGAAAACATGTGTAAGCTACGCAGACAATGTAGTGAATGTAAACACACAAGAAAATAAGAAAGCCACATAAAGTGGGTTGCAAACATGGGATATCACTCATAATGTTGCAAGACATGCAAGTTCATCATGGTCACAAAAACAAACAAGTGTGCATAAAAACATGGGGAAAACCCCACATACAATGGAACATAATAGCAAACAAATAAAAACAAAAATAAGTAGTTATGGAAACATGTAATCCTACAAAACAAGTGTTGCACATGGAACACCCATTAACATGTTAGAGAAACCAATATTTCAAAGTTTGTATGATCAAGTAATGTAAGATGATAAGTATAAAATGAAACAATAGCACTTCGATGAGACGAATGTGGATGGCCCCAATGATTAGTATATGAAGGGTAGAAGAGGAGAATCCATTCCACGTGTAAGATTCCTATATCTTCTATCAAACTAAACAAAGGAATTAATACACATGTGTGGATGAATTAGATAATGAAATATAAGAAACCAATCTAACATTTGTAGTAAAGTGATAGTGCAAAACACTAGCAAACAAGAATAAACTCCCCAAGAAAATGCAATATGTTATCGATGAATGAAATGGAATGCAAGATGAAATGATAGGATCCAAGTTCCTCCGAGTGGATAAAAGTGTATGTACTGAGGTTTATTTTGTTTTTCCTTCAATGATCAAGAATGAACCATAAAAGATATCGCTTCATCGAGAGATGGTCGAGTAGTATTTGATGTGTCTAGAATGTGATGAAGGCATATATGTATTGATGAAATGAAACATGTAGAAAGGATGTGCATGAACCCTATAGTCGAAGCATATATCATAACTTTTTGAATGGATGAGTGATGATTTGTCCTAAGCGTATATCACTATATGATGAATAGATGAGTGATGATTTAGCCATACACGTATATCACTACATGATGTAAGGATGGTTGATGATTTAGCACTAAGTGTGTATAACTATATGATGAATGAATGAGTGATGATTTAGCCCTAAGTGTATATCACTACATGATGAAAAAATGAGTGATGATTTAGCACTAAGTATATATCACTATAAGATGAAAGGATGAGTGGTGATGTAACCTAAGGTGTATACCACTACAAGATGAAATAATGGAGGTGGTGATTTAGCCTAAATTGTATACCACTACTAGAGGAAATGATGGAGATGGGTGATGATTTAGCCTAAAGTGTATGTCACTATCCTAGGAAGGTCACATGATGAAATATTACATGATGAGTGTAAGGTACATTTGATTGGTAAACTCTTGATAGTCGAGTATGGACCGAGGAACTAAAGTGCGTCATAGGGTGCTGAGTGCATGTGTATAAGACAATGTAACATGTATGATGAAACTAGATGACCATGTGATTAATAGGGTTTTGTAAATGCACGGTGTGGGAAATGTAATGTAGGATGTGTAGGGTGTGTAGGATGTATACTATGTAATGTGTAAAATGCAATAATAGGTGTAGATAGAAATGGAATATGTAATGATAAAATGTAAAGCTAGACTCATATGGAATGTAACCTAGTGTAGTATGTAGAATATATGTATAAATGTACAATGTATTATGTGGTGATGTATAGGTTATGAATGGATACCCTAATAATGTATATAATGACTAGGATATATGGTATGTAGAATGACCTAGGCATGATGCAAGATGCATGTAGAAGAATGGTAGAATGTAGACTAAGTGTAGTATGTATTGGTGTATAGTGCACGATGTGTGGTAAAACACAATGTGTAATGCATAAGGTGTGGTGTATGAGGTTCAGTGTAATAGTAATCCCTCAATAGTCAAGTGTGAAACTAAGCACAAGAGTGTGTCATCAAGTAACGACGTGTGATATGGTATTCCCATAGGAAAACAAAATAAGGGATAAATATGAAAGGTGTGATGTAAGATTATGTAACCATTCAAGAACATGAGGGCCCGAGTGTGTGGTTCATTGTACCCACCCAAGTATGTATTAGAGGAAGGTAGGTAAGAGATGTTATCAAGGATATCATCATTTTCATGATTGAATCATCTTTGGATCTAAATTAGAAACACGATAAAAGATAAAATGGGGAGGGTCATATAGGGACCCATTGTAATGAAGTGTATAGATAGTCATCACATATTCTTCATCAGTAAAGGAAATGGGTGGAAAACCAAGGGCATGTCAATGAGAGATGTTGGGATCATGAGCGGGAGAAGAATCATTCTAAATAGAGATAGCACAAAAGAACATAGGAAACATGAGTGAAGAGTGGAGGGGATCTATTGTACCACCAATATAGTTGAGAAAATAATCTCCCAGTGTGAGTGGGGAAGTGTGAGGTGTACACAAAACAAATATTGTTAAATGAAATACCCACAAGCCATAAGTTGTTGTAATGTAAAAGTAGCCATGATAAAGATGTGGTGAGTGAAGAGGAGGTAAGATGTCATTAAGTGTCATACTAAACCTAGACAAACTATCACGTGTACAAATGATATGTACACAAGTGGAAACAACAAGTATGTGTTGTCAAAATGACATTTTAATAAATAATGTGCAAGTAAAAGGATGTCATGGAGTTTTATCGGAAAAGGAGTAGATGAAACAATGTCAAATTTGTGGATTGATCTTGTATACAATATCGTGGCATTAGTAGGAGGATTTTTGAATAGTTACTCTCTTGGGTTGTTAGGCACAAAATTTTCCTCAAAATAAGTATCGTCTACACAAAGAGGAGAAAAATCAAGTTGTTGTAATGATTTGTCTATAAGTTTGATAATATCTACCTCATCGTCAAAATATTTAGAAGAACCAAGTGTGTTTTATGGCACTATCAAGTACATTAGTAGGCGGATTGGTAGTTAGCGTTATCCAAATAACCCTCCCGGCTATTTGGATGACTTTTACTTTCAATCTAGCTTTGATAATTTACATTTCAGGTTGTGTGCCCCGATTCCATACTCTCCTTTCATATTATTCACCCCTTCCCATTTCCCCCTTTCAAATCTTCCTCCCATGTGCTCACTTTATTCTCTTCCTCCCACACGCATGACTTCTTTTTGTCCCCTCGCACCCTATGTGCATGCATCCTCTTTGATTTCCTCTCTCACGCTTACATCTTTCCACGTGCCCTACTTCCTTTTCACCTTCTTTCCATGTGCCCTTGCGCACCTTCTTGTTTCTTCCTTCACATTCTACTCTCCTTCCATTTTCCATCTTCCATCTAGCAAGAAGTGTTCAATCGAGGCCCGAATTAGTTAAGTATAAAAAGAGTTAGTGGAATCTTCCATGTGTCCAAAGCTTGAAAATGAAAGCGGCCATTGAAAATTCTAAGCATGGGAAGATTTAATGGGAGCGTCCACGTGTCTCATTAGTGCAACTTCAAAGGTAAAACCCAAAGGCAAGCCCCCAAACAAGCATAGGTTCTCCATGTGGTCGAGCACGAGAAAATTTGCACCAGCCATTGAAAAGTCTAAGAGTCAATAGAAGCCTCCACATGTCTCACTGTTGTAACTTCAAAGGTGTGACAAAAGCGGGTCTCTAAATAAGCACCGGTCCTCCACGTGTTGAGAGCCGAAAAGGTAGAATCAACAGTTGAAAAGTCAAAGCAAAGAAATAGATCTATGGAAGGTACCACGTGTCAGCTCGGCACAACTTTAGGGGTAGAATAAAAAAGGAGGACTCCAAACAAGCATGAAACATCCACATGTCTAGGGTCCGATGTAGTTTCTCCACCAAACAAGGGGGACTAGCCAAAACACAAAGGAAATAGAGCGAGGCTCTGGACAACACCAATGTCCGATTGGCGAGAACTTCAAGAGTGAAAAGAGGGGGTGAAATATTAAGACGCACTAGGCTACCACATGGATCTTGCACGGATAGAGTCTTTTAAATATTGTGAGCCCACGTTAAATGCTTGACCCTAGACTTTAAACATCCATATCTTTCAATTGGGAACTCAGATATGAGCAAGAGAGGACTTTTTGGAAAGATCTCGACATCTACTACTCACCTACTACCATAATGAAAAAATATAGTCCACCATTTTTGAGTCTCTGTCAAGTTACAAACCTACCACCATAATGAAGAATGAGCTTCCTTTCTTTCCCAACAAGGAACATTAATGGAGGCATGGGATCTATTAGGGAACCCATCATTTTTGTAGGTGAATTTCAATGCTTTATGGGGTGGTTGGAGTAGGTGAATTCAATGCATTGTTGGGGTGGTTGAAGCATGATTTGAATTTTCCTTCCTTCATTCTTCTATATATTGTAAAACAGGGCATTTTTCAAAAAGTTGGTTATTCTTCTCCCGCCTCCCTCTCTCTTTCTTCCCTAGGGTTGAATGTGGAGTTTAAGTCTCCTCTCTTTGCTTTGTAATGGAAGTTTCTTGCCTCTTTCCCACTGATTATGTACTGTGTGAACTCATGGAGCAATGAAATCTATTTTGTGATGCATTTTGTCCACCCTTCACTTATTTTGTTGTCTCTTCTTGCCTCTCATCATTGTAGGGTGTACTATGCATATTTATGATGTCTATTACAGGTTCTGGGAGTTATGTTTCATGGGTTTGAATTGGTGTTCTATGTGAACTCTATCTTTGGTCTTTAATACATTTGTCCATCCTCTCCATTGCTCACCTCTCTCCACTTTAGGTAGCTAATATTTTGATCAGCAACATCCTTCTATGGTGTATCAAAACTTTAGTGTAGGCTTTATTTTCATGCACTCTCTCTCCCTTGTCCCTTGGAATAGTTAGATTAGGATTAGATAGTTTTCTGCATTAGAGTAGCTTTTGGCGGGTAGTTTAGGAGCAGAAGCAACCTTCTCTAGAGGTACATCTCAAGTTCACAAGTCCCACATCTTGAGAGATGGTCCCATGTTATGCAGTCACACCAAATGCCCCACTCATATCTGAGGCCATTCGGGGTCATTGTGATCTTGCACTAACAATTTTGGCACACCGGTGGGACAGGAGTTTGAAGAACCTTAGCACTTCATTTCATGAAGTTGATGTGTTCTTAGTGAGATTCAGCCTTTAGAGGCACATGCAAAGCACATCTAGTGACTCCATCTGGTCAAAAACCCATTCTCTGACTTGCAGACCTTCTCCCCATCCATTTCCACCCATTCATATTTCCACATCTTTCATCTTCTTCCATCCCATGAATTTGTGGAATCGTGACTTCATTCTTATCTTGGAATTCACACTTTTAACAAAACAATGCATTCCACCTCTAATGTATTTCATGAATCCACCAGATCTGCAATTTGATCAGATGCCAAGGAACCATTATGCTTACCCATATGAGAAGTGTCAAAGCTAGTTTGGCTATGAAACATATTAGGAACAAGGGTACGTATACAATGGTAACAGTCAAATGGAGAATGTTGATATATTGGAGAAGATTCAAAGAATGGAGGCTAACATGGTTTAGTATCGGGCTACAACACAAATGAAGGCTTTCAAGATTGGTTGTAGGGTACCTTGTCTATGGGTAGGCCCTTTTCCAAGACACTATAGCCTGCAGGAGAAGCTTGACTTCATGGTTGAAATGTTGCCTCAACTTACGCAGTGGACCGAGGAAAAAGAGGCCTACGAGCTTGGTGCTAGAAAACCTTATCAATGGGTAAGTCCACCACCTCATAGCTTTTCTTTTCCTATTTCTCAATCAATATCATCGTACCAATGTCACGAGTCTAGTTTCTCACTTGCTTCCCCAAGAGTTGAATTCCCTTATCCATCTTCTAGTCTCCCATCCCATCTTTATTGCTTTCGCCTTTTCCATTCCAAATCCAAGTCCCCTCCATAAGAGAAAAAAGCAATACCTTCCCCATCCCCCACTCCTCCCACTTTCCCAAGTCCATGTTGGGAAGAGACTCAAGAATCTAGCCAAGGGGAGAAACGAGAAGAAGATCCAAGAAAATAATAAATGATTAAAAGCTTGGTGAGCTTGGCTCTTAGATTCGGGATTAATAAAATCCCCTTGATGGTCAAGCCCCTAGAGGAGGCTGAGGTCAAGCCACAAGTGGTGGAGGCTTTGGTTATAACATAAGCGAGGGAAGAAGTAGGTACTCCAAATCCAAAAGAGGAGGAGTGCATTCTAATTATGGAGGAGAACCATATAGCTCCATAGGTTTCAAGTACAAAGTAGGCCATAGAAGAACCTTCAGTTATTCCTCCCACTTCATCCCCTTCAAGCTCTAATGTTGAAGAAGAGTTTGAGATTTCAAACTTCATGTTTAAGGATGAGGGGAACCATGGTGATCAAGTTGCAGATCAAGAGGACACCATGGAGGAGGTCGAGCACACACAACAGGACAACGAGGAGGTAGATTATCTATCTAACTTGGAAGATTGCTTTGATGGAGATGAGCCCAAGAAGATCACATCATTTGCTCCTCCATCATTTACCTTCCAAGAACATGAGTCTGATACCATGGAGGAGAGCATTCAAGGATAGCATCCTATACTTCACAAAGACCCTCTGGAACCAAGGTTGGAGGATCATAATCTTCCATGTTCTTCTCTAGGAAGAGGAAGGAAAAGAGCACAAGGATTCCATCTCTTCCACATCATCCACCCAAGAAGGTCCACAGGAAGACTCCATTCTTGGAGTTGAATTTCAGAACAATGGGCACATCCATCGGATCAGACCTTTCCCAATCAGGTACTTGGCTTCATTGGAGCCAAAGGGAAAAGCAAAACTGGTCATGTCCATTTCAGGGCATGAGGATGATATATAAAGCACCAAGGGTCACCATAAACACCTCTAGGACTCCAATGCCAATTAGCTTGAGGAGGTATTTTTATTGATGTTGATACCTTGATTTGGGTGGAGGGTCAACATTTTTTTGTTATTTCACTCATAATAAAATCCATGTTCAGTGCCAAATCATATACATGGCTGCCTATTTTGAGAAAGGGAAGCTACTTCTCCCTGCCATTTGTAGGATTTGTTTAAATTCCCTTTACTTTTAGTTAGCATAGAGTAGGTAGGTTTTCTTTCAGCAGAAGAAGTTCTTTTGCACACTTTGCATGTTCCACTTGGGGCATGTATGTCTTTCTCTTTTGTACATAGCTTTTGTGTGTATTGTTTCAATCAATGTAGTGCATCATACCTTCCGTTGTTGCATCAAGAACCTCATATATGCATCTAATCGTTATTAATTTCAAAAGAAGGAAAATACAGGCAACTAAAATCAGGTTTTGAGACAGTCCATTTCCAAAGAAGGTGAATTCCCAAGTCACGACAATTTTCTACTCTAAAAACCTCATTTTCAAGATTTTCTTATGAAAATTGAGAGTGCAAATGGCGAGACAAGCTCCGGATCGAGATCGCAAGCAATTGAGCTCAAGTTTCAAGAAAAATATCAGTATCAGGCTATCATTCATGACTCCATGCCCAATGGATACTTCCAAGGCTACTGGTCTCTTGATCTAGCAAGCAGATGGCCCCAAAACTCACCAAATTGTTATCCAAATAACCCTCTCGACTATTTGGATGACTTTTACTTTCACTTTGGCTATGATGCTTTACATTTTAGGTTACGCACCTACAAGATTGTTCATTCGAAACCATTTTTATAGGTTATAGTCATTCCACACACTCCCCGTGCCATGAAATTCTTCCACAGATGCCTTCCAAATTGGCTAAGTCCTGGGTCATCTGTCGCGTACCCTCTTTCCTTCTCGCCATCGCGCACCCTTCCTCAATTGGATATTCACACCCCACTTCCATAATCTCATTTTACATTCTTTTCTCTCCTTCCCATTTCCCCCTTTCACATCTTCCTCCTGCATGCTCACTTTATTCTCTCCCTCCTCGCGCGTGTGCCTTCTTTTATGTCCCCTCGCACCCTATGCACATGCATCCTCTCTTCTTTCCTCTCTCACACTTGCATCTTCCCATGCGCCTTGTTTCCTTGTCACCTTATTTCCATGCTCCCTTGCATGCCTTCTTGCATTTCTTCCTTTGCATTCTGCTCTCCTTCCATTTTCCATCTTCCATCTAAAGCAGCAAAGTGTTCAATTGAGGCCCAAATCGAGTTAAGTATAAAAAGAGTTTGAAGCCTCCACGTGTCTAGAGCCTAAAAAGAAGGAACCGGCCATTGAAAATTCTAAGCATGGGAAGGGTTGGAAAGAGCCTCCACATGTCTCATCGGTGAAAATTCAAAGGTAAAACCCAAAGGAAGGCTCCCAAACTAGTGCGGAGTTCTCCATGTGGTCGAGCCCGAGAAAATTACACGGATCGTTGAAAAGTCTAAGAGTTAGCGGAAGCCTCCACGTGTGTCACCGCCACAACTTTAAAGGTGTGATAAAAAGGGGTCTTCAAACAAGTGCTGGCCCTCCACATGTCGAGAGTCCGAAAAGGTAGAATTAGCCATTGAAAAGTTGAAGCAAAGAAGATACATACGAGAAGGTGCTAAGGTGTATACATGCCAACTCGACGCAACTTCAGGGGTAGAATAAAAATGAGAAATCCAAAATGAGCACAAAATATCCACGTGTTTAGGGTCAAATATAGTTACTCCACCAAACAAGGGGGACCTAGCCAAAACACAAAGGAGATAGATCAGCTTGTAAATGATGCCAAGTGTCTAATCGACACAACTTCAAGAGTGAAAGGAGGGGGTGAAATCTTAAGACACACGGGGCTGCCACATGGATATTGCATGGATATACTCTTTTAAATATTGTGAGTGCACATCAAACGCCTTACCCCGGCCTTTAGATAGCTATATCTTTCAACTGGAAACTCAGATTTGAGAAAAGGATACTTTTTGGAAAGCTCTCGACATCTACTACTCACGTACCACCATAATGGAAAAAATATAGTCCACCATTTTTAAGGCTGTCATGTTACTCACCTACCACCATAATGAAGAATGAGCTTCCTTTCTTGCCCAACAAGGAACATTAATGGAGGCATGGGCTCTGTCAGGGAACCCATCATTGTTGCAGGAGAATTTCAATGCTTTCTAGGGTGGTTGGAGTAGGTTAATTCAATGCATTGTTGGGGTGGTTGAAGAAGGATTCAAATTTTCCTCTATCATTCTCTCATTCTTCTATATATTGTAAAGGAGGGGCATTTTTCAAAAAGATTGGTCATTCTTCTCTCCTCCTCCCTCTCTCTTTCTTCCCTAGGGTTGAATGTGGAGCTTAAGCCTCCTCTCTTTGCTTTGTAATGGAATTTTCTTGCCTCTTTCCCACTGATGATGTACTGTGTGAACTCATGGAGCAATAAAATCTATTTTGTGATGCATTTTGTCCATCCTTTATTTATTTTTGTAGTATTTTCTTACCTCTCATCATTAAGAGGTATAATATGCATATGTATGATGTCTATTGCATGTTATGGGAGCTATGTTTAATGGGTTTGAAGTGGTGTTCGTGTGAACTCTATCTTTGGTCCGTGATGCATCTATTTATCCTCTCCACTTCAGCAAAGCTGATATTGTGATCGAAACCTCTTTCTACGGTGTATCACCACTTTAGTGTACGCTTTGTTTTCATGCACTCTCTCTCTGTCTCGATCCTTGGAATAGTTAGATTAGGATTAGATAGTTTACCTATAATAGAGTAGTTTGTGGTAGGTAGTTTAGGAGTAGGAACCAACCTTCTTTGAGGTCCATCTCAAGTTTGCAAGTCTCGCAGGCTTGAGAGATAGTCCCATGTTATGCAATACACTTTGGATGCCCCACTCAGATCTAAGGCCATTTAGGGGTGTTGTGATCTGCACTAATAGTTAGTTGATTAGAAGGTGCCACAACTGGTGGAGAGGAGACACTAGCAGGGATGAACACTTGTAGGTGAAATAATAGTCATAGTGTGAGTAGAAATAACAAGAGTGTTGATGGTTGCAGTAGGTGATTGTGAGACACTAGACTTCCCAATGTCATATGTGTCAAGACTAGCATATGGAATACATTGCGGTGGTGGTATGGGCATATAACAATAACAAGATCTATATGACAATACTTGAATGGCTCAAGATCAATAATGATGGTATGTTCATAGCCATAATGTAAAAATTGATAAATTGATGGATAATAGATGGAATTACTTTCATTGCATTAATCCAAGGTCTTACTAACAAGAAATTGAACTGAAAATAGGTATTGATGACATAAAATTGAGTGAGAATCGTTTCAAGCGCGACCCGAATATTTAATGAAATTGTGCCTAGGAATATGCGAGTGGTAAATTCGTAATCATGAATGAGAGTCAAATTCTAGGAAATAAGGGTGTTGCTTATACCTAATTGTTGTAAGAGTGAATGAGCAAAAATATTAATAGCGGATCCATTATCAATTAGAACTATCTTGATATAAATGGTGCTAACAATAACAATAATGAGCAAAGGAACACATGGATTGATTTTAGCAAAAGGTGACATATCCTCATCGGTGAAAGAGATAGTGTAGGGTAGATTACGAAGAGATTGGATGAGATGTGTAAAGGCCTTAATGGAGTTATCACGTTCAATATGAATAGTGTGAAGGGAAGCCTCTAATGTGTTACGACAATCGGCACATTACACAATAAATCGTAGAGAGATATCTTAGCGGGTGTATTTTTAAGTTGTTCAATAATGTCATATCCCTTAGAGGTGGTAATAGGAGTTATTGGTGTAATGGGTGGTGGAATAGATGTGGGTGAAGTCATTGGTGGAGTAGGACGAGTGCGATGAGTAGCGACAACATTAATGGTTGGATCAGCCTTAGGTGTAATAAAGTGAGGAGGATGTTGGGTGCGCACACACATGAAATCAATGGCGGTGGTAAATACGCCGAGACCTTAATGGTTGTGTAAGTACGAAAAAGATTGAGCCTTGACTTGATAAGGGGATGAAATGATTGAAAAGGAGGTGTTGAATTCTCGGGTTCACGAAAATGATTAATTAAAATCAAATAAACTAGGGAAAGTAGAATGATAGTTAATCTAATCTAGGAGGACATAAACGCTATAAACAAATTAAATAATTTAGTCTAAAGTAATTGAATGATTTAATTAATAGAAATGAAACCCTACCGTATAAGAGTAAAGTGAGGAAATAATTCGACCGATTGTAGGTAGTTGTCATAGAGTGTCGCGATTATGACAAGATATTCTAGAATCGGGAATGACTACACGTGAGAGGTCCCAAAAAGCATGGATCTAGAGGATCTTAATAGACTGAAGTGCTCGGGGAGGGTACTTTGGGGCGTGCTGGGGTGCCATGGTATAATAGAATAGGTGCCCTAGTCTACGAAAAATCTTGGATGTTGATTATTTTTGGGTCATAAGATACATTATAACCTTCTTTGTTTTTCGCATTAGATTCTCTCGGACTACACCGAATGTACCGAATATACAAAGATGATATTCAAGACCTTCAAGAGAAAAAAGGTATCAAACCCCTAAAAATAAAAGATGTAAATGAATGGGTCGACTCACCTCGGCTACCACAACAAATGGGCTTACTAAACCGAGCATTGCATTACACTTTGGACCCAAATGTAGTTCTAGTGTGTGTGTACATGTCATGCCCTAGGTGCTCTTGTGCTAGTCACACTTTGTGAAGTAGTGAGCAATAATAACTATAGAAAATGTAATAGTATGTGTGTATGGAATAAAATAGAATTCCCCCCTATGAAGTGTGTGTTGATGCAGATCTCCTAACTTTGATGCATGTAACTATGTGGATGCAAGTGATGCAATGGATGCAACTCTAGATGGACTGATAGTAGTAAGTGATGCTAGGAGCCTCATTATGGTCTCATAACTTTATATTTATAGGTTTCTCTTTCTCTAATTTTGTAATTAACCCCAACATGGCTAACTAGGAAAAAGATAAGGATGAAAAATGACTAGAAGAGGCCCTAAAAGAGGTGAGAAAGTATAAAATGGATCACGAAACCCTATGTGGGACCAAGGTACCTCGGGGCACCCCTGTACGGTGCCTGGACACCCTGATTTAGGCTAAAATGAAATAAAAGTGCCAAAATAGACCATGCATGTATCTAAAAATGTACAGGAATGATGAAATAAAAGTAAAACAAGATGGCCAAAAAGGTTGGATTAATTATTACTTCCTTCACTTAAGAACATTCTAAATAGTAGTATGAGATTGGGATAAATAATATCTAATGTGCATGATTTTGTGACTACAATTTCCTATACTATAGACATTGACTACACTCTTTTTGTTATCGGTACACATCCTAGAAAAACAAACATCATAACAAATAAAAATTCCTAGCACAATAAAAAAACGTTTCAAGTGAAGACAAAGTGTGTCTACTTTTTCAGATGACTTTTCCTTTAAGCACACAATTTTCAGTTTCATACTTGGTTAAGTGTAAACACTCATTTTGGCAATTCATATCTTGCAACAACACAAATTATACAAACACCTTTGCACTAGTCCATAATTATTCAAATCAACCAATTACCCTATCCCTAGGTATATCTCACTCATTCTTTCTTACACAAAAACCTACCCATTCACACAATAATCTTATTAATCTATCAAAGTAGGCTATAACCTCACATATCACAATCCCAAATTCTAAATCACCCATACAAACATCTACGACCATAACAGATAGGGAGGACCATAAAAATCTATGCTATGAGATAACCTTATCTCTTTGGTCACACCTTCTCTAACGACACTTTTCCTAATTCAAATATATAGAAAACATGTGAATTGTCTAACAAAATACCTCAAGATCCAAAGAAATTGAAAGCAATATTTACTCTTCATAAATACTTCACACATCTATTATTTTGTGAAGGTAAGGAAAATGACATTTAATATTAACCTCCTTTAAATGTAGTCTTGTTATATAACCCTAGTTTATGGAGTATAGACCATCTATAACATCAATCTCATTACTCAAAATTTTCTCTTACAAGTCTCAATTGCAAATTCCATTGCCATAAAGATATTGTACCTTTCATTGAAAAATAATAATAATAATTCATTTATGATCTATGTGAACAATGTATGTGATTTTGTACCTTGTATAAATAAACTTGTGCCTATGAAATTTCCAAAATCAACAATAATAGATCAGTAATTTCCAAAAAAAAAAAGTCATTAATATAAGAAATTTTCTATTTTAACATATTTAAATTTATGAACCAACTATATTTGTTAAATGTTATGTTTATGAATAAATATTAACAATATTTACACATATTATATGTAAGAGTGAAGACTAAGTATGAGCTTGAAAAATTACTAAAAATATACGCACGGTGGGAGTGGGATTGGTGGGCCATTTGATTGTAATGTGCACATGGTACTTTCCTTATCATTTATATTGGTTAATAACTAGCAATCACACACAAGAAGTGAAATGTGAACATTGAAAGGGAGGTGGATGGGGAGGGTACAAAGGGGGAATGAACAACAAGGGAATAGAAAGATGAAATTTGTTGGATGAGAAAGAGTAGAAAGGGGAGTTTTTCTTGAAATATTTGATTTCGTGGTTGGGAAGGAAGTATAGGGGAAAGGGAAATGTGTGAGTGAAATAAATGGTGAATATATTGAAAAGTAGGAGTGTGAAATGTGAAATGAAATGAAGGAAAAGAGGAGGAAAATAAAGTGAGGTGAGGAAGTGTAATAGAATGCTAAAGAAAGGGAAAAAAATTCCATCGTGAGTGTTGAAGAAAGGTGAAATGAGGGAGTGCACGGGGATGGTGTTTTTAAATAGTATATAAAAAGAAATATTTTATGTATCTTGTTATGGTATAATGTATCAATTACAGAAATATGTATGTGTTAGGGAGAGATTTCGAAGCCGAGCCTCTTCTCTTATCCGAACATGAAGAAGGAGGCATTTAGTCATTTTATAAACGTTCAAAAGAGAAAGAGGGAGAGATACATAGATTTTATAGGGATTGAATGATCCGAAAATGGGTGCTTGAAATTAACACTTTTAATCGTTTCAAAGGATATTCAATTTTAATCAAATTAAAAGGATTTTAGATATCAAAAAATTGATTAGAATCTGATTTAGGACTGAATTGAAAGTGAAATTAATTTTGCAATTTACTCAAAATTTCACTGTTTGATCGAAGCCCCAAAAATCATTGTTTCATATTTAATTGATTTCCCAATTTTATCAATTACTGATTATAGTTGCATCCATATTCATATTATGAATTTAAATTACTTACAAAAATCAGAAACTAAAAATAAAAATCAGAAAGAAACACCAGATTGTTTACGGGGTTCGGAATTCCTACATCCCCGGTTCGTGGTAACCTATCCATTAATAATGTTAAATATGTAAATAAAATAACCTTTACATTAACTAATAATGAATCAAAAACCTGCAAAACTGTGTTTTAGAACTTCGAAGGGTGTTAATGGAGTTCAGCCTATGTCCTTCACCTTCTTGATCCACTTGCAATAGTGTCTCCCTTTGGTTCTATGCCTTTATGTGAATTTAACAAAAATATAACTACCACAAAAGCTCAAATTGGATAAATGATCACATTGTTGTGATCATCTCAAAATATGAGAAACTTTCATGTATAACTTGAGATCTGGTTTTGAGTGGAAGTGCCTCAAAATTACATTTTTCTCCAAGTACCCCTATTCTGCCTATACACGGACCTAGAACGTGTTTGTATAAGTTGCAGCGACCCATTTTATTACTAAGCAAGCCCCTTTGGCAAGTTGGCTAGCGGTTTTGTCTTGGAATGATGAGGTCAAAGCGATCAAATCCCACCTCCTACAATTTTGCTACTATTTTGGTTGTTAATCCCACATTGTGGGCACACTCAATAAGGAAAGCATTTAATGATGTTAAAGTTGTTGGTCTTGGATTGGATTTTGAGCCACCTTATGCTACGCATTGTGGGTTTGGTTGGCCAAAGGTTTTTCAACGTATATAATACCGAGGATAATGTTTATTATTGAGTTTGCCACCAAGCATGTATGTGATCCGCTAGTCCCGCTGGTAATGTGGAGTCGGTTGTTTGGCTCATCAAATCTGTAAGGAGATAATACTATCCTGAACAAATATGTGGATAGCTATGTGGAAATAATACCAAGAAGATTTAATAATAAACTTGGTCAATTGAACATTATGACTTGGAACCATATGGCAATACATGGTGAATAATTACAAAGCAATATGAAATTCGACCACACAATAATATGATATTTCAACAATGAAATATGAAAAAGTGGTCTCAAGCCATATGGTGGTTTGAGGACCCATCACATCGATGATAATATAATTCGTCTTCATGGTGGTAGGACTCCCTCGTAATAAAAGTCAAGCCTCTTGTTACGGACCAGCTTTTACGTGTGTTGAAGAAGACCGGAGGTTTCAAACAACTCGAATAACCTTAATTTTTCCATTTTCCTCTTTTGCCACGTGTTGCGGTGTTATTGGTCCATTATTGAGCTGTTGACTAGAGTTGAATTCCCTATTGATGATCTTTGACCGGACATAACTTGAGCTCGAGTATCCATTTTTAACGTTCTTACAAACAGTCATCGGAAATATCTCTAAAGGTTCTCTTTTGAATCGGCATGGTTTAAGGATGTTTAGGGAACATTGACGCCAAAATTGATACCTTAATCACTCCCGCCTACTATTAAGGTGTTTTGTCCAAAAAAACTATGTATTAACCCACAAAACATGCTATCTCTTCCTGTATTGCAAAAACTCATAAAAATCCAAAAATAACATTATAGGTTAATAACATGCAAATAGTTGATTAGCTAATTACATAACCGATCGAGATAATAATACCCAATTAAGCTAGTGTTCAACTAAAACACCGTGTAACCTTGTCAACTCTACACACAACTATGAACTGGCATACCCCATTGTAATGCCATCTCAAATAATTGACCATATAATAACACCCATTCTATTACGGAAAGATAGTGTTTAAGCTGTCACCTTGTGATACGGATGATTACCCCAATTACAATTTCATAAACACGGATCAATATATTAGACATCTAAACTTCCCACAATTAGAAGCTCTTGACCACTCTCCATCCGAAACTATAACAAGCTGCAAGTATTCACTATCTAGAATAAAATAGACTATCGGTGCTAAAAAAAACTATAGTCAACAAATGAATCCATGTGAATCGCTTAAAACATCAGTATCGCCATCACAAATAATAAGTCGATAATAACACCCATCTATAATGTGAAGCTAGTGTTCAATGAAACTTTGTGATTATGTTGATTACAACTGCAAATATTCACTATCCAGAATAATTAAACCATCAATGCCCAAAATGGCTATAGTCAAAATCTGAATCAACGTGAATATGCAAATATTATATCCATACACTGAACTATAAAGGGATAGACTATAAACTGTATGCTTACCCAAATTGGTGAACTACCATAATCTATAAAATGATCACTGGTACCTTTGCAAACCAGTTTGTAGTGTAATAAATTTACACCCTAATTACAACCATATCTAATAGTTAAAAAAATAAAATTTTCCCAAAATAAGGGTCTTATAAATTAGTGCAAATAACACATGTGGATACAACAAGTTTTTCTATTTATTACAATATCAAACAAGTGCCCGAATGGGTCTTATAAGCATCCATAAATTTGCACAAATGACAACACTATAAAACTACAAGTTTCAAAATCGACATTTTGATGATGCCCATATCCCTGCATACTATTGTCAGAAATGGAATAACCAACCACAATGTGAGAAGATGAATATGAGTATGATGAACCTATCACTCAAATCTTCTCTACGGCTGCTTCCAAATTATTTCAAAGCTAAATATAAACATAGGATCAAACCCCTAAAATATAGCTTTGAAAATGTTTGCATACTATCACCAGTTACTGCAATGCAAACATAAATTTGAGGAATGTTTTACCCATCCAATTACTTGGATTTCTCCGTTTAGGTGGTTTTACTTCCCCAATACCAAAATGAGCATTTACATGAGTTAGATCAACAAATTTTGGTTTGACATTATTTTCCTTTTTAAAAACTTTTGAATGTTACATCTTTGAAGGAACATACCAACACGTCTTAACATCATGACCATTCCTTTTACAATGGGAACAAAATTTAACTTCCATGTTTTTAGGAGTCTTACCCATTTTTCCATTCCCTAAACTCTGTCTAGGAAAATGATTCATCTATTTAAGAGAGGTAACATTTTTTCCATTTCTTTCCTTACCAAGGAGAGATTGGTCTTTAGCACCTGCCTTATCATTCACAAAAGGAATTAACTTCTTTATCATATTTTTCCTCTTCCAACAATATGCTGCAGAATGATTAGTACCTTCACAAAATGTGCAAGGAAAACCATACTTTTGTCTATAGAAGCTATATTGTTCATACTGAAAGTGAGTTTTATAAGTTTTAGGATTTAATTTCCCCTTAGTTCTATTTTTAGTGTAAGCGGGAGGAGGTGGAATTTCATTACCTCGTTTACTTGCTTTCTTACACCTTTTATTGTTCCTCCTGATGGTGGAATCTTGTAATTCTAGAGGCATAGATCCTTGGTTGTTGGAAGCTTGTCTTCCTTCAACTGCTTTGGAACTTTCTCCAATTTCCATTTGCCCACTAGAATAACCCAAAACTATAAATCGAGGCTGATCCTCTACCTGTATTGGGTTAGCATCACCTTGTCCATTTTTACCAAGGCCCTTTCCATTAAATCCCATATTAACCATTAGTTTAGGCATAATTCCCTTAGTGTGTTTTTCAAACTGACCCAAAGGAATATCTGAAACTGAATGAGAGGAAAAATTAAAATGTGAACAACTTAAAGTGCATTCTGTCATAGTACCTACATTTGATTTGGACAACATTTCCTTCTTGTGTTCACCTTGTTATAGCTTTGGCAAGAGGGCATCCTTGGTCTGTATTTCTTCCTGCAACTCTTTAACAAAAACCATCAACTTCTTGCTCTATGCAAAGCATCTCATTGACATACTCCTCTTTCTTTGTTATAGAGGATTGTGGCTCATATTTTAACCACACTATTTCCTCTTCCAAGGAATAAAAATTAGTTGTCAGGAAAGAGTTTTCTTCCTAGAGTTGGCGGTTTATGCCTTCAACCTCATCTAGTTGTCCCTGTTTGGATGACTTGACCATGATTCCCTATTCCGTAAACAAAACTTGTACTTCAAAAATGCACACTTGCAAAAAAAGATTAACAAGCCCCAAAATGTTTGCCATCAAATCAATATTCAAACTCGAAGCCAAATTTTTAAACACAATTAGAATCTAATCCGCAATCTAACTACTCGATACCAAAATTGATCGAAAATGGGTGCTTGAAATTAACACTTTTAATCGTTTTAAGGGATCTTAAATTTAAATCAAATTAAAACAATTTTAGATTTCCAAAAATTGATTGGAATCTGATTTAGGACTGAATTGATAGTGAAATTAAGTTTGCAATTTACTCAAAATTTCACTATTTGATCGAATCCCCAAAAATCATTGTTTAAGATTTAATTGATTTCCTAATTTTCTCAATTACTGATTATAGTTGCATCCATATTCATATTCTGAATTTAAATTACTTGAAAATATCAAAAACTAAAAATAAAAATCAGAAAGAAACACCAGATTGTTTACGGGGTTTGGAATTCCTATGTCCTCGGGTTCGTGGTGAACCTATCCATTAATAATGTTAAATATGTAAATACAATAACCTTTACATTAACCAATAATGAATCAAAAACCTACAAAAATATGTTTCATACCTTTGAAGGGCGTTAATGAAGCTCAACCTATGTCCTTCACCTTCCTGATCCACTTGCAGCAGTGTCTCCCTTTGGTTCTATGCCTTCGTGTGACTTTAAAATAAAATAACTCTGTCAAAAAAGCTCCAAATCAAATAAATGATCACATCATTACGATCGTCTAAATTTTTTGAGAAACTTTCATATATAACTTGAGATCTGGTTTTGAGTGGAAGTGCCTCAAAATTGCATTTTTTTTGCAAGTACCCATATTCTGCCTATACGGACCTGACACTTGTTTGTATAAGTTGCAGCGACCCATTTTATAACCAATCGAGCCCCTTTGGTGAGTTGGCTAGCATATTTGTCTTGGAACAATGAGGTTGGGGGATCAAATCCCACCTCCTATAATTTTTCAATGGTTTTGGTTGTTAATCCCACATTGTGGGCACGCTCAATAAGGAAAGCATTTAATAATGCTAAAGTTGTTGGTCTTGGATTGGATTTTGAGCCACCTTA
Source organism: Taxus wallichiana var. yunnanensis (assembly GCA_018340775.1). Lineage (NCBI taxonomy): Eukaryota > Viridiplantae > Streptophyta > Pinopsida > Cupressales > Taxaceae > Taxus > Taxus wallichiana. The sequence goes on along the minus strand of CM031234.1, from coordinate 689,591,401 downwards.
TGTTGTGCATTATGGGTTTGGTTGGCCAATGTTGTTTCACCGTATATAATACCGAGGATAAGGTTTATTGTTGAGTTTTCCACCAAGCATGTATGTGATCTGCTAGTCCCGCCGGTAATGTGGAGTCGATTGTTTTGCTCGCCATATCTATAAGGAGATAACACTATCCCGAACAAATATGTGGATAGCTATGTGGAAATAATACCAAGTAGAGTTAATAATAAACTCAGTCAATTCTAAACATTGTGACTTGGAACCATATGGCAATACATGGTGAATAATTACCAAAGCAATATGAAATTCAACCACACAATAATATGATATTTCAATAATGAAATATGGAAAAGTGGTGGCAAGCCATGTGGTGGTTTGAGGACCCACCACATCGGTGATAATATAATTCATCCTCATGGTGACTGGGCTCCCCCCGTAACAAAAAGTGAGCCTCTTTGCTGGACCAATTTTACGCGAGTCAAGACCGGAGTTGCAAACAACTCGAACAATCTTAATTTTTCCATTTTTCTACTTTTGCCACATGTTGCAGTGTTGTTGGTCCATTACTGAAATGTTGACTAGAGTTGACTTCCCTGTTGACTGAACTTTGACCGGACATAACTTGAGCTCAGAGTGTCCATTTTTCACGTTCTTATAGTCATCGGAAATCTCTCTGAAGGATCTATTGAACTAGCATGGTTTAGGGAAGTTTAGGGAACATTTGAACCTAAAATTGATCCTTGATCATTGAACTCTAGAGATGACAATAAATGTAAGCCCCTGTCTTTTTGTTTCACCAATATCAACAGTTTCTTGTTGCAGAGTAAGACCCTAGGCTTTGTGGATGGTCAAAGCCCATGTCATCTTGATTGGTAGTTTCTGCAATTTCTGTAGAAATTGGAGGAATTGGAGCATGAGATGTATTATGTGGATTCCAACATGGGCCAATGTATTTTTCAAAGTTAATGATTACAAATAAATGCAATTCAGGAAGTGTAGAGCAATTGTCGTAGAGTATGTCAACTATTTTTCTTGTTAAACCATTTAAAACCCCCGCCTCAACCCATAGGTTTACCGTAAGCATAACACTTTGGTTTTTAGAAAGAGGAGATTTGAATTCTAGTTTTTCATCGTCTTTTGAAGGAAAGCTCCCACTCTACAGTTATTTATGCAATGAAATGAGCTATTAGAGCATTAAGATATTTCAACATATGCAGATTGTGGTGGTCAACCAAATAATTTCTAGAGAACAAGTGGAGGTAGTCATGGAAAGATTTAATTTCTTGTTGTGTAAGCCTAGAATCTATTCTTGACATGAGGATCTCCTAGTCCTATAAAGTGGGTGTTCCATTACAAACATTGAGGAGAAATATTTGAAAGTAAATTTGATCGGAGGAGGAACCTTGTTGCCTGAAAATTATGTCCAAGGTGATTGAAATAGTAAAACCCTTCCAAAGGGTTGCACCATAGGAATGACTTGCATAGAGAGGAATATTTGATATTGGAGGAAGCTAGCCTAAGTCACCCACAAGAATAACTGACTTTCCACCAAACAAAGAGGTCTTTGCATGTGGGAAAGTCTCCCGTAACTGAAAGTCTAATTTTGTCAACAATTTTGGTCCATTTAAACTCATTTCATCGATAAAAACATAGTTAACATGCTTAACCAACTCTTGAAAAGAGGATAAAAATGAACTTTCAATGGTTTGAGATCCTTTATAGGTATGCGAAGGGAGGCATGTATGGTTGATGTGGAAATGTTAAATGCAGAAACACCTATAGGCATAAGTAGAAACTAAGGTGATTTATCCAAATGTGGTAATTTGGTGAAAGTTGATCCTATAACATTAATGAGAAATGAATTTCCTATTCCTGCATTCCCTGAATTATTAATTTTAGAGGTGGAAGTTCCATTTTGTTTGAGAAGTGATGGAAAATGGTATCATATGCTAGCTTTTGGTTGCTTGAGAAGCTTTCAATGAATGCTATAGACGATATATGAAGAGTATCCATAGATATACCATTTCTTTGCAAATCTATAAAAGAAGATCTAATTTCTTGCAAGAAAAGAGGAGTGTTGTTCAAATGCCAATTATGTTGCATATCGAAGTCATGACGACCTAATAAATATAGGATGTGAAGTCCAATGGTTTGACGGGGTATAAGCGTGCAAGGAATTTCCATTCTTATGAAGATGCTCGATCTTCTCGAGAGAGGTGCTCCAATTCTTCATCCGAGTTTGACAAAGACTTTGTGGAAGAAGAAATGAAATGAAGAGTATGCCACAATCTATAATTTTTTTTCAGTAGGTTCCAACTATAGACAATATTTTTTTTAGTGGCACGAATATAAGTGGAAATGACATGAAAGGGTTTGTATAGAATAATATCTAACCAACAAAAGAGTTCAAAGGATGTTGAATATGGTGTTGGTTCTGGGAGAATCTAGGGTACATGTGAAAAATTTCTGGGATAATTCTTTGATTCCATCTATTGCTTCTACTAAGTGTCGCTATAAGTCTAATCTATGGTTGTTTCAATGAGAGAAAGGGTTTCCATATCGGGAGGCCTAGCCGTGTAGGAGTCGATGAAGACTATTGTGTCCTTCAAATGTAACTTAGATTCAATAATTATTTGTAGGATTTTTTTCTTGACATTCAAGGAAATAAATGACCATCTACACAAAACCAATGGCAATTTCTATAACAAGTGGCAGGTTTTTGGGAATTTATGTTGTGTTTGACAATGTTATATGATTTTTTTGAGATGGTGACATGTCTTTGTGAAATTAGGGTCGACATCTCTTGCGATTATGGAAAGCATTTGATGGTATTATTTTAAAAGTTTCTCATCTTTTGAAGCATATTTTACAATGTAATTTATAACAACATGGCGAGAGAGTATGTGTTGGAAGTCAATATTGGATCTCTAAATTGATAACACAACAGGGTTATGTATGTTGATCCTTTTATCATTTCATGCAGGAAGGTATTTTAATATTCTGTCATCATAAGAAAATAAGGTAGAAATAGGTCAATTCTCTCAAGGGGCATTGTAATGAAATTACAGACAATTTTACTTTTTTTTAGGAAGGTTTATTCAGAGCATTTCATGTGACACTGCACTCTATTCATAAGCTCCTCAAGGTCTACAGATGGAGAAAATGAAAGAATTTGAGATGTATCCAAGAGGTAGAGCTAATCCTAGATGGACCAATGTATATATTCATGCTTGCAAGAAACTGGTTGCGGATTCCAAGAGGAAACAAGATAATCAAAGTATTTTCTAGTGGCTTGGGAGATTCGGTGTCTATTGATTCAAGGGCATCAATGCAAAGAGAATTCTCAAGCCAAATGAATCTATGGACATGGGTGGAGCCTCTATGTTTCCATTCATATCTGATGGAAATTTGACATGTTAGAAATGTTTTAAATACAAAACAAGAAAATACTCAACAAGGTTATGCAATTACCTATACCAATAGTATTTTGCTCCAAGGTGTTTTTCCAAGACTTCTTCCTAGAAAATGTGAATTTGTTGTGAAAGTATGCGGAAAATTGGTGCAGATGATCAAAATTGTTGTCAATTCTCCAACATTACGTGGCACGAGGTTTAATGGGGGATTTTGGGAAGTACACTATGTAGGTCTAGCCATTTGGTGTCTATGGAGGTCAAAGTGAAGGAAAAGGTTAGTGCCCCCAACCTGATCGATCATGTCTCGAAGATCAACTCGATTATTTCCCGGAAGGTACAAGTCCCTTTGAAGTTTGAATCAAACCACATAAAACTATTAAGGAGGATGTCGGAGGGAGACTCTTGAAGCCTTCTGCGGAGATCTTGGATAGTGAGGTGAACACCAAAATCAATATTTTATTTGATATAAACCTGCAACAGCTTCTAGCTCGCAACATAAAATAATCGAGGATATAGTATGGGAAGAGAGGGTGAGAACCAAAGTGATTTTCATGATAACCCAATAAATGCAAAGCATATTCATGTAAAATCACTCCCTTAATTCTTGTCTTCTTGAACATGGATTTTCTTCTTTGGAAACAAAGTCAAGAATGCCATAAAGAACAATCCTTTTGTATTTTATTCATTTACTTGGAAAAATCCAATTTATGGCCATTGTAGAGTTGAAGGTATCATTCTTCCTTGTTGAAGAATGTAATGTTGAATTTCTTCTTATTCATTACCTAAATTGAAAATGGAGGGAACAAAGCATAAAGTTATGCTGACCGTGTCAGGCATGTCTGTAGAGTTTTGTTTAAAGATATCTGTAGGATATTCACAAGTCTCATGAGAGGTGAGTAGAAACCTATATAAAAAGGGTGTGGTATCTATGGAGGAAGAAGGAAAGGATTCAAGATCATTGTTATCAATAAACACATCCTTGTAGTATGGATATTGTGAAATTTTCAATCTCAAACCTTCTCAGACATGATATCTGCTAACATAGAAGTCATATTTTGTAAGATTTACTCCAGTTTTTGCAAATCTAATATTTTTATAAACATGTGTCAAGCTTCCAAATATGAAACCAACATTATGTATTGTGAGGATGAGGTGAAGGGAAGGGGACTATATTTTCGGCAACAAAATTAGGTGCATGCAAAAGGGAGAAGGAACACACATTAGATTGCATAAGAGATGACATAGGGATCTTGGATGTTGGTGGAAGGGTATGTGGTAAATTAGGGGACCTAAACCCAAATGTGAATGTTAGAGGAGTAGTAGTAGGAGTATATGCTTCCTTCAATCAAGAATACGAGGGGAGGGGTGAATTTTAGTCGAGATTTTGGAGAAGAGACAATTGAAGGAAAAGAACCAAAGTGTGTGCTTGCATGGGGTCACCGAAGGTGACACTAATTGTTAATGTTTGTTGTATTAGATGTAGCTAGGAGAAGTCATACATTTTTGTAGAAGTAGAAGGTCAAGCGAGACAACAAGGTAGGAAGTGTATCATGACATGAATGCATAGGATCAACCTCTATGTTTGTGTAATTGATAACAAGAACGTTGGAAAGAATTAATGTGTTCTTTGTGTAGAGAATCATGCTCTTGGTGATGGGAACATTGTTGAGGAGTTGGCATGACACCAGTTTTGAAAACCCACACCCAATGATTAAGGGTTAGGAGGAAGTATTTTTTTTTCCTTTGTACTCGAAAGCTTTAGATATACAAATAATAATGAAAAGAAAGTACATACACAAAACGTTGTTTGATTAGAGAAAACCATTAAACAGAAGGGAAAAGTGAAATAATAATAAGGCTACATTTGATAGTATTGTTGGAGAGTTGTAGAGAATATTAGATGTTTCGTTGTTTCTATTTATTATAACCATCATAAAAGGATTAAAAAACATATTCAGTAAATATCGATTCGTAATGGTATTATTTTATATAGAAAATATCATTATAACTAAATTATGATATACAAAATAGCAAGGACATAAAAATTTGTTAAAACATGTTTGCACTATGTGGATTGGAGCCAAAAACCTTGTATGAAGGTGTAGAAAAAGTTTCCTACAAGAAAATGTTATCACCAAATCATAGCACCCTATGGTTTGCACAAGTGTGTGTGCTTGAGCGCACGGTGTGATTGGATAACATGGGTACTATTTCCAAGTTGTGGGAATTGCTACTTGAGATAGACCTCCAGAGAAAGCTAGTTCTTGCTCCTAAACTACATGCCACAATCTACTCTAATGTAGGAAAAACTATCTAATCCTAATCTAAATTTCCAAGGGACCAGGAGAGAGAGTGCATGAAAACAAATCCTACACTAAAGTGGTGATACACCAAAAAGGAGAGATGAGGATAGTCTTCCAATGTGTGAAAAGTAGAAACAAAGTGTATACTAGAAGGGGTGATGACAATTTTGCACAATCTAACAACTGCATTCACAATAATGTTTCATGCACACACAATTATAATGAATCCCTACAATAGTATAAGATAGGCACAATATATATGCAATGATATTGAAGGGTCAAGAGGAATGCAAACAAACACAACAGGGGAAGAGAAATCCACAAACTTGCAACTATTACTTTATAAGTATGCATAGTTCAATCTATTACAAGATAAGGGAATGGATCACCATGCAAGGAGTCCACTACTAGGGCCTACAACACATTGGATTCACAAATAAATTTTGGAAAAGCTTTTCTACTCAAACCTACCTCCCTTATAATGAGCACAACATTCCAATTTATAGATTTTTAAGAGAGAGAGAGAGGAAAATGAAAATCCCAAAAAAAATCCATCAACCACTTGCAAGATGTAGCAAATGAATTGAAATGATGTTTTGTTTCTTACAAAAGGCTCCCCATACTATCCCATGACTTGCAACAGTGAGAAATGTCAGCCCATGCTCCATTGAATGCATCCCAATTACCAAATAAAACATTGTCCTGAACCTGGGCATGTTTTTGAGAAATCATCATTGATTCTTCATCAAATTCCAGATTTCTCTAATTTTGTGCATTGGGCTTGGATCCATGATTCCAATGGTACTAATTTTTTACATTTGCGTTGAGAAATGCAAACATTATGGCCTTCTGGCTGCGGGTAGCTATTTTGGATCTACCAGACATTTCTATCTTTTAACTGGACTACACATTTACTTTACTGGAGCTGAATATGTTTCTTTTATTTTTATACATATACCCTCATAAAAATTAATAAATCCTTTTATGTGGTATAGAGGACGTCAAGCTCATTTCAGAAAGTCAAATTTTGTGAAAATTGGAGCTTGGGATCAAAAGTTATGGCCATTTGAAGTTCGGGAGGGTCAGACATTGAATTTTCCTTTGCATGCGGGCATATCGGCTATTTCAGGTCATGGTGTCCCGAATGTCCCTTGTGCAACTTGGGCTAAAAATCCCCACTTTTTCCGCATTACACTTGACCCACTTTGTAAATCAGGTGGGTTGGCTTTTCGGGGAACTCATGTCCCTCGCGTACCACCGTTGATTGGACCATCGGGGACATTGACCACCACTTCACCCACGAGCTTCCTTCCTGTTAGCTATTTTGGAATTTCAGGTCCCTGATGTTTCGCATGTACCTATGTGACTGGGCCAAAGATACTAGACTTTGCCAATTCCCTTGTAAATCGGTGATTTCCACTTTTTGGAGCCCATGCATACCTGTGTCCCATCTGTCCCGCTGATCGTATGTGACAAAAACTTCCGAATTATCCGCACCCTTTATAAATTGATGATTTCAACCATGTGGGTTCTACGTGTCTAGAAATCCCATGGAACTACCAAGACATTTAGACCTAAAATACCTAATTTTCACCATTTTATGCTATTTCAGAAAATTGGGTTTTGGGTCCCAGCACATCCTTCGCGCACGTGCACTGCGTACCTAGGCGAAAAATACCCGAATTTGCTGAAATACACAAGTTGAAGATAATTATTTGGTTTTCTTTGCAATTTTTTCAACTTCTAGAATTTTTTCCCTTGGATGGGGAAGTTAGAGAAGTGAAAGGGACCCCCAATACCTAATTTTTGAGCCTTGAACCAATTCTTCTTGCTCGCATATGAAGAAATTATGCAGGTTATCTAAATTTACCCTGAGGGGTGAATTAGGGATAATAAGAAAATCTAGGGAGAAGAATCCTTCTCAAATTTTCTAGAATTCAAAATGACACACTTCAATTGTTTGTTTCCTCAATGAATTATCTCTTTAAGGGAAAGGGTGAAAATGTATTTATAGCGACAACACTACTGTTATTTCAACAATTGCTTCATCATCAACGAACAACCACTACAGGTCTTTAGTTGAGCTACCCATGATCAATTCCATGACTGCATCAAAGGAAGTGGCGAGTGTGATTCCATGGTGTCATCCCTTATATTAATGCATATACATGTAGTCACATTGTGAAACTTTTGCATTGCATTGGGAGAAAAACCACTTGTCGGCCCTATTTTCATATACTTTTTTCCTACATTATTTTTACCTTTTGAAAGCAGGAAAGCCATATAAAAGAAATTATCAATGGCATTTTCAGTCACCTCTCTGCGATTCGAGGCCCATTAATTTTTATCTGTATTTCCCATGTGAGATATTTCAGAGATTGTCGATACGAAGACCAAATTTTTTGGAGGTCCCATCGATGTGTTTGTTATGGATGGCACATGAATAGATGAATCGAAAGATGCAACCCACTCAAGAAGTTTCAAGGTCTCTGGAATTGAAGGATTAACAAAGAATTTTGTATAGGAAACATTGTCTATGGATGAATCATTGAAATTAGTCACATGAGCACCCTTTGTAGCTAGAACTATAGAACTCTAGCTTGAGGTGTTGATAGAAGTTCCAAAAGATCTTGATTCATCCATCGAAATGACCCCAAAAAGTGATTGAAACACTAAATCCAGATATGTCTTGTATTTGAAGTGTTTTTTTGTCTTTGTATAGTCATGCCTTCTAATAGTCGAGCACGACGATATCACAAGAATAAAAACCAATCAAATCAACTGAAGAACCAAGGAGGAGATCTAACATCTCTTTGATTGTTTTGAAATGAAAGTGATGTAGAGGTATGTCACTGTTTGTCTCCATAGAAGGGGTGGGAGAGGAGGAGGGGAGAATTTTTTCCAGACACTATTAAGATGATTATAGTAAGATTTTGCATTAGAAACCCTTCCATTGTTTATAACGTATACCTTGCATTTTTCTACAACGTCATAAAATTTCTAGGAAACCTCATTAAAACTCGTGACATGAATCTCCCTCCCAAATTTTTTTATTAGATAAGGTAATAAAACAGGATTATGGCTCCCAGAAGCCTTACAAAAATAATTACATTGTGAGAGACATAAAGGAGAAAAAGATATAACAATGACGAATAGAAGAAATGACCTCTACCAATGGTCAAAGGAGAAGAAACCCGAGAAAATGTAAGCTATACCTAAGGGAGAGTTAAGGAGACTTGGCCCAACCGAAGGATAGAAAAAATGCATTAAGGCTCATCCTAAGAAGTTTCCCTAGAGTGACTTGACATCTCATAATGTTTCTTGTGATGAACAATCATCCATCCATCACCATCATGCCCAGATGATGAAGATGCTAACATATTGTTGTTATCAATCCCGGGATCAATTTAAGCTTACAACTTAATTCCATCATCCTTCCACTAAATGGGGCTCCTTCCACCCACTCCGTGCCCAAACACCTCTAAACAATGTACATTAATTGCCGACCTGTCCGCATTAGGGAAAATTTCAAATTTCTAGTTCTCCCACCCACCTAACCGGTCCTCCTTGTCACCTTGATCGCTTGCAATCTTTTCCTCCACCGAACCTCCATCCACCCCAGTTCAAATCTCAATGGACAACACCAAATCCACATTGGCAGTTTGAGCTCTAAGATCATCCTTTGTCCTGTCTCCACCCGTCCACCACCAAGACTGTCTACTAACTCCTTACCGCGCAAACACCCATCACAGTTCTACCCACCGAGACAACTACTCTAGGAGAGGAAACAAAAGGCTGAGCATTAGAGTTACTTCCCTGATTTGCCACCACATTATCAAATTCCCACTCCTCCATTGATGCATCATACATTTGGGTGATCACACACTCTCACAGAGGCTCCTCAATAGAACAACACTTCTTTAGTTCATACCTTATCCATCAACATTTGTTGCAGAAGATTAAGGAGCTTTCCACATTTATCTATAATTCCCATCTTCCCTTCGGGGAGTTTAGAAAAATTATTTTGGGTATTTTGGAATCCACAGAGACATTAATACATAACCAAGCACAGACTAATCTAGCTTGAGACTTAGTAGCAAGATAAATAGCTATCAACACTCCCATGGATCTAGCTATCCCCTCGAAAACTTCGTGGTCCCAAAACTCCAATGACGAGGCAGGGAGACTAATCCATATTGAAAAGGCTTGAAAAATTAAAATCATGGGGCATTTCTAGCTCTCATCGATGGAGGCTAAGAGTAGCATTTCCATAAAACCAAGGAGCCCCTAGAAATTTTTTTACATCTCCAACTCATCTTGGAAAAAAAAATGAAAATGTTCCCCTACAAGTGCCCGACATCAAACCTACAGGCCCATTTCCTTCTACACCTCTTACAACATCGATGTTTGGTCTCATGCCTATAAAGTTTCCAACAAGCAACAATATAAATCTTACTTTTTCCTTGTCAATGATTGATTGAAAAATGCCTCCTACTAAAAGCGGTACTTCCATGAGAAGGAAAAAACGCATATGCGAGGCGGAAAAAGGCATTTTCAAACTTAAAAATTTCTGAAAAGTGGAGGGAAAAAGAGGTTAGAAAAGTACGAAGGGCAAAGGCTCATGTTACATTTTTTGGATAAATTCTAAATGAAAAACGTTTTTCTTAAGACTACATTCGGAATTTTTTTATCTTCTTTTAAGGGAAAAAATTTCATTAACATTTTCAATAAGGACACACTTTTTAAAATTGACTTGCAATATAACCTGACCAAAAACACACATGAAGCATTTAGGAAGAGTTAAAATTTTATTACTTTTATGGAAAAAGAAATTCAGATGTGTAAACCTTACGATATGAGAAAAACAAGCTTACAGTAGAATCAAATACGGTGTTTCAAATTTAGACTCAGGCAACAAAGCAGTCATGAGGGCGAACCAAAAGCAGGACTCGAAAAATGCTATGGCCTTTCTAAAATTTGTTTTAAAATGAAAGCAAAATAAGGAACTTGCATGTTTTTTAATGGCTGTTGCAAAAAGGACATGGCCTGGATCTATGTCGTCAAGATTTATTTTTCAAATTTGGACAAGCTATCAAATGTGTGTGTGTGAGATACAAAACTGAGTTTTAACATTTAGTTTTTCTTGAATGCCATTATAAATTCCAAAACATTGTCATTAATTACATGTTTTAATTTCTAAATATTGTATTTATTTCTATTAGATTTTTGATTTGAAGCTGGGGAGTTTTAATACAGATGGTAAAAGATGAAATAAATAGTGTTACTTTCCGCGTTAAAACAATATTGACAAAGTGGAATCTCAACACTAATAATTGCTCAACCCAAAAAAAGTAATCTAAAAAACACATGACACTCCGACATTATATGTATTAAAGTAGAACTTCACGGAAATATATAAATTCTATGAATCTAATTAAAATAACTACAAAAATTGCTAATTGTACGTAACCTAAAATGTGATATCTTAGAGCTCATGGATTCACAGTATGCACTTCACTTATTCTCAAAAAAGTAAGTAAAAAAATTTCTTATAATTGCGAAGATTCCCTCTCGTAAATGTGAAAATATATTACGATTCATCGATTATTAACCTCCTATCTTGTAAGATTATTTGATCAACAAATATTGGAAAATAACACAACTGTAACTTCACAAATACAAACACATAAAAAATACCCAACAAGGTGAACACAATATTTTCAGACAATTGTCACTGGAAAAACCCCGTAGGGAAAACCAGTACTACAGATGAGAAATATATTAAACTTCAGCAAATCAAGAGATACAAATACTACTTGCCTCTTACTGGCAGAGCTCCAACAATCTCCTAATCCTCCTGTTGATATTCCTCCACTGCTATCTCCAACTCTATCACTGCGCCCTTGCTAACACTGCAAGACTACTTCCTAACACTGCAAGTTTCTCTAAAAAAATCCTTGTTACAAATGACCCAATGACCCCCTTATATACTACTCTCGTTGAAAATCAACGGCTGAGATTAATACAAATGAACAACTAAGATTAAGACAACTCAATAACCATTAACAACCTTGGTTATGAGGTGTCACCTAAAAGGAGTCAATATTAAATAACAATTGTTTTTATCCTAACAATATTTGTTTGACAAAAACAACTATTTTTCTAAATTCTAGGCCAGAACGAATAGCTGTCCAAACTACCCATAACTAATGCTGCTATATTCGGGTGAGGACAAACAACTGTCCAAGCTACTAAGATTAACACTCCCTCTTAGCGAGGAAGTTGTTCTGCATGACACCCAACATCTCTCTGAAGAAGATGAATTTTTCCTTCCCCAATGCCTTTGTCAGAATGTCTGCTACCTGCTGATCTGTAGGTACAAACTATAGCTTAACAACCCCGTCTGTACACAACCTCTGATGAAGTGATACTTGATGTCTATATGTTTTGACCTATCATGAAACACCGGATTCTTAGTCAACTTGATGCAACTTTGATTGTCGCAGTGTATCACCGTAGTCTCAACCTGTTATCCAAAATTCACCCCTCAAGGTAATTTTGATAACATGCATCAAATTATTCAGTCCCGAGCAAGTAGATTGATTCAAGGCCTGAAATCATGTTTTTGGGGCCCCCTCGGCTTCTCTCTAACTCTCTCATCCAAGAATAAATCCCAACGAGTTAGAGAAAATGGAAAAAATGCAAAAATAAGGTTGCAGGACTGTTTTAAAGCATTTCGGTCCGAAGGGTTGGGTAAATATCGAGGTTCATCGTACAAGCTTGGGGCAAAAAAAACAAAGAAAATCGGCTAAGTCGGACATTTTTGTCCCAAGCGGTCCACGGATAGTTGGGACGCGTCGGACGCTAAAGTCAAACGACCGAGATCGGGAAAATCGTCAAGTTTTTGTTTCACGCGGTTTTGGGACAGCCGGGACAAAAGTATGCGTGGGGACGTGAATCGGCCGATTTGCCGACAGATAGTCCATTTCGGGTGGTTCGGAGATATTTGTCCTAGGCAGTCTGCGGGCAGTTGGGACAAAAGTACACGAGGGACGCGTGGGACGCGAAAAGGTGAAAAAGCCGCAAATAGGAACAAGGAAGCCCGAATCGGCCGAAGCAGGAGATTTTCATCCAGGGACAGTCGGGATAAAGGTACGCGAGGGACGTGTGGACGCGAAAAGGTGAAAAGGCCACAAAGAGAGACAAGGAAGCCCGAATCAGCCGATGCGGGAGAATTCATTCGGGACAGCCGGGACAAAGGTATGCGCGGGATGCGAGGGACGTGAAAAGCGAAACGGCCGAAGGCAAAGAAGAAAAGTCAACGTTTGACCCGTGAAACTTCAAACGGCCATAACTTTTGACTCCGAGCTCCGATTTTCACAAAATTGGACTTTCTGGAATGAGCACGACGTCCTAAAAGTAAAAAATGTAAATGAATGGGTCGAGGCTCACCTCAGCCTACCACAACAATGGGCTTACTAAACTGAGCATTGCATTACACTTTGGACCCAAATATAGTTCTAGTGTGTGTGCACATGTCATGCCCTAGGTGCTTTTATGCTAGTCACACTTTGTGAAGTAGTGAGCAATAATAACTATAGAAAATGTAATAGTATGTGTGTATGGAATAAAATAGAATTCCCCCTATGAAGTGTGTGTTGATGCAAATCTCCTAGCCTTGATGCATGGAACTATGTGGATGCAAGTGATGCAATGGATGCAACTCTAGATGGAGTGATAGTAGTAAGTGATGCTAGGACCCTCATTATGGTCTCATAACTTTATATTTATAGGTTTCTCTTTCTCTAATTTTGTAATTAACCCCGACATGGCTAACTAGGAAAAAGATAAGGATGAAAAATGACTAGAAGAGGCCCAAAAAGAGGTGAGAAAGTAGAAAATGGATCACGAAACCCTATGTGGGACCAAGGTACCTCGGGGCACCCCTCAGACAGCCCTGGACACCCCGATTTAGGCTAAATGAAATAAAAGTGCCAAAACAGACCATGCATGTATCTAAAAATGTACAGGAATGATGAAATAAAAGTAAAACAAGATGGCCAAAAAGGTTGGATTAATTATTACTTCCTTCACTTAAGAACATTCTAAATAGTAGTATGAGATTGGGATAAATAATGTCTAATGTGCATGATTTTGTGACTACAATTTCCTATACTATAGACATTGACTACACTCTTTTTGTTATCGGTACACATCCTAGAAAAACAAACATCATAACAAATAAAAATTCCTAGCACAATAAAAAAACGTTTCAAGTGAAGACAAAGTGTGTCTACGCACTCAGATGACTTTTCCTTTAAGCACACAATTTTCAGTTTCATACTTGGTTAAGTGTAAACACTCATTTTGGCAATTCATATCTTGCAACAACACAAATTATACAAACACCTTTGCACTAGTCCATAATTATTCAAATCAACCAATTACCCTATCCCTAGGTATATCTCACTCATTCTTTCTTACACAAAAAACCTACCCATTCACACAATAATCTTATTACTCTATCAAAGTAGGCTATAACCTCACATATCACAATCCCAAATTCTAAATCACCCATACAAACATCTACGACCATAACAGATAGGGAGGACCATAGCAAATCTATGCTATGAGATAACCTAATCTCTTTGGTAGCACCTTCTCTAACGACACTTTTCCTAATTCAAATATATAGAAAACATGTGAATTGTCTAACAAAATACCTCAAGATCCAAAGAAATTGAAAGGAATATTTACTCTTCATAAATACTTCACACATCTATTATTTTGTGAAGGTAAGGAAAATGACATTTAATATTAACTTCCTTTAAATGTAGTCTTGTTATATAACCCTAGTTTATGGAGTATAGACCATCTATAACATCAATCTCATTACTCAAAATTTTCTCTTACAAGTCTCAATTGCAAATTCTATTGCCATAAAGATATTGTACCTTTCATTGAAAAATAATAATAATAATTCATTTATGATCTATGTGAACAATGTATGTGATTTTGTACCTTGTATAAATAAACTTGTGCCTATGAAATTTCCAAAATCAACAATAATAGATCAGTAATTTCCAAACAAAAAGTCTCATTAATATAAGAAATTTTATATTTTAACATATTTAAATTTATGAACCAACTATATTTGTCAAATGTTATGTTTATGAAGAAATATTAACAATATTTACACATATTATATGTAAGAGTGAAGACTAAGTATGAGGTTGAAAAATTACTAAAAATATACGCACGGTGGGAGTGGGATTGGTGGGCCATTTGATTGCAATGTGCACATGGTACTTTCCTTATCATTTATATTGGTTAATAACTAGCAATCACACACGAGAAGTGAAATGTGAACATTGAAAGGGAGGTGGATGGGGAGGGTACAAAGGGGGAATGAACAATAAGGGAATAGAAAGATGAAATTTGTTGGATGAGAAAGAGTAGAAAGGGGAGTTTTTCTTGAAATATTTGATTTCATGGTGGGGAAGGAAGTATAGGGGAAAGGGAAATGTGTGAGTGAAATAAATGGTGAATATATTGAAAAGTAGGAGTGTGAAAGGTGAAATGAAATGAAGGAAAAAGAGGAGGAAAATAAAGTGAGGTGAGGAAGTGTAATAGAATGCTAAAGAAAGGGAAAAAAATTCCATCGTGAGTGTTGAAGAAAGGTGAAAGGAGGAGTGGACGGGGATGGTGTTTTTTTAAATAGTATACAAAAAGAAATATTTTATGTATCTTGTTATGGTATAATGTATCAATTACAGAAATATGTATGTGTTGGGGAGAGATATCGGCCGAGCCTCTTCTCCGATCCGAACATGAAGAAGGAGGCATTTAGTCATTTTATAAACGATCAAAAGAGAAAGAGGGAGAGATACATAGATTTTATAGGGATTGAATGATCCAAAACGGGTGCTTGAAATTAACACTTTTAATCGTTTCAAAGGATCTTCAATTTTAATCAAATTAAAAGGATTTTAGATATCCAAAAATTGATTAGAATCTGATTTAGGACTGAATTGAAAGTGAAATTAATTTTGCAATTTACTCAAAATTTCACTGTTTGATCGAAGTCCCAAAAATCATTGTTTCAGATTTAATTGATTTCCCAATTTTATCAATTACTGATTATATTTGCATCCATATTCATATTATGAATTTAAATTACTTACAAAAATCGGAAACTAAAAATAAAAATAAGAAAGAAACACCAGATTGTTTACAAGGTTCGGAATTCCTACGTCCCCCGGTTCGTGGTGAACCTATCCATTAATAATGTTAAATATGTAAATAAAAGAACCTTTACATTAACTAATAATGAATCAAAAACCTGCAAAACTGTGTTTTAGAACTTTGAATGGTGTTAATGGAGTTCAGCCTATGTCCTTCACCTTCCTGATCCACTTGCAATAGTGTCTCCCTTTGGTTCTATGCCTTCGTGTGAATTTAAGAGAAAATATAACTACCACAAAAGCTCCAAATTGGATAAATGATCACATTGTTGTGATCATCTCAAAATTCTGAGAAACTTTCATATATAACTTGAGATCTGGTTTTGAGTGGAAGTGCCTCAAAATTGCATTTTTCTACAAGTACCCCTATTCTGCCTATACACAGACCTGGCACTTGTTTGTATAAGTTGCAGCGACCCATTTTATAACCAAGCGAGCCCCTTTGGCGAGTTGGCTAGCGGATTTGTCTTGGAATGATGAGGTCGGGGGATCAAATCCCACCTCCTACAATTTTGCTACGGTTTTGGTTGTTAATCCCACATTGTGGGCACGCTCAATAAGGAAAGCATTTAATAATGCTAAAGTTGTTGGTCTTGGATTGGCTTTTGAGCCACCTTATGCTACGCATTGTGGGTTTGGTTGGCCAATGTTGTTTCACCGTATATAATACCGAGGATAATGTTTGATGTTGAGTTTGCCCACCGAGCATGTATGTGATCCGCTAGTCCCACCGGTAATGTGGAGTCGGTTGTTTGGCTCGCCAAATCTGTAAGGAGATAATACTATCCCGAACAAAGATGTGGATAGCTATGTGGAAATAATACCAAGTAGATTTAATAATAAACTTGGTCAATTTTGAACATTATGACTTGGAACCATATGGCAATACATGGTGAATAATTACCAAAGCAATATGAAATTCAACCACACAATAATATGATATTTCAATAATGAAATATGGAAAAGCGGTCTCAAGCCACATGGTGGTTTGAGGACCCATCAAGTCGATGATAATATAATTCATCTTCATGGCGGCAGGACTCCCCTCCGTAATAAAAGTTAAGCCTCTTGTTCTAGACCACTTTTACGTGTGTTGAAGACCGGAGGTTGCAAACAACTCGAATAACCTTAATTTTTCCATGTTTCTCTTTTGCCACGTGTTGCAGTGTTATTGGTCCATTATTGAAGCTGTTGACTAGAGTTGACTTCCTATTGGACCGATCTTTGGATGGACATAACTTGAGCTCGGAGTATCTATTTTCACGTTCTTACAGTCATCGGAAATATCTCTAAAGGTTCTACCGAATCGGCATGGTTTAAGGATGTTTAGGGAACGATTGACGCCAAAATTGATCCCCTAATCACTCCCGCCTCTTTGTTAAGGTGTTTTGTCCAAAAAAACTATGTATTAACCCACAAAACATGCTATCTCTTCTTGTATTGCAAAAAATCATAAAAATCCAAAAATAACATTATAGGTTAATAACATGCAAATAGTTGATTAGCTAATTACATAACCGATCAGATAATAACACCCAATTAAGCTAGTGTTCAACTAAAACACTGTAACCCTGTCAACTCTACACACAACTATGAACTGTCATACCCCATTGTAATGTCATCACAAATAATTGACCAGATAATAACACCCATTCTATTACGGAAAGATAGTGTTTAACTGTCACCTTGTGATACGGATGATTACTTAAATTACAATTTCATAAACACAGATCAGTATATTAGACATCTAAACTGCCCACAATTAGGCTAGTGCCCACTGTCCATCTGAAACTATAACAACTGCAAGTATTCACTATCTAGAATAAAATAGAATATCAATGCTAAAAAAAACTATAGTCAACAACTGAATCCATGTGAATCTGCCAAAAACACTGTATCGCCATCACAAATAATAAGTCAGATAATAACACCCATCTATAACGAAGCTAGTGTTCAACTGACACTTTGTGATTATGTTGATTACAACTACAAATATTCACTATCCAGAATAATTAAACCATCAATGCCCAAAAATGGCTATAGTCAAAATCTGAATCAATGTGAATATGCAAATATTCTATCCATACACTGAACTATAAAGGGATAGACTATAAACTATATGCTTACCCAAATTGGTGAACTGCCATAATCTATAAAATGATCACTGGTACCTTTGCAATCCAGTTTGTATTGTAATAAATTTACACCCTAATTACAACCATATCCGATAGTTAAAAAAACAAAATTTTCTCAAAATAAGGGTCTTATAAATTAGTACAAATAACACATGTGGATACAACAAGTTTTTATATTTTTACAATATCAAACAAGTGCCTAAATGGGTCTTATAAGCATCCATAAATTTGCACAAATGACAACATTATAAAACTACAAGTTTCAAAATCGACATTTTGATGATACCCATATCCCTCGCATACTATTTTCAGAAATGGAATAACCAACCATAATGTGAGAAGATGAATATGAGTATGATGAACCTATCACTCAAATCTTCTCTACGGCTTCTTCCAAATTATTTCAAAGCTAAATATAAACATAGGATGAAACCCCTAAAATATAGCGTTGAAAATGTTTGCATACTATCACCCGATTCGCAATGCAAACATAAATTTGAAGAATGTTTTACCCATCCAATTACTTGGATTTCTCCATTTAGGTGATTTTAATTCCCCAATACCAAAATGAGCATTTACATGAGTTAGATCAAAAAAGTTTGGTTTGACATTATTTTCCTTTTCAAAAACTTTTGAATGTTGCCTTTGAAGGAGCATACCAACACATCTTAACATCATGACCATTCCTTTTACAATGGGAACAAAATTTAACTTCCATGTTTTTAGGAGTCTTACCCATTTTTCCATTCCCTAAACTCTGTCTCAGGAAAATGATTCATCTATTTAAGAGAGGTAACATTTTTTTCCTTTTCTTTCCTTACTGAGGAGAGATTGGTCTTTAGCACTGCCTTATCATTCACAAAAGGAATTAACTTCTTTATCATATTTTTCGTCTTCCAACAATATCCTGTAGAATGATTAGTACCTTCACAAAATGTGCAAGGAAAACCATACTTTTGTCTATAGAAGCTATATTGTTCATACCGAAAGTGAGTTTTATAAGTTTTAGTATTTAATTTCTCCTTAGTTCTATTTTTAGTGTAAGCGGGAGGAGGTGGAATTTCATTACCTAGTTTAGTTGCTTTCTTACACCTTTTATTGTTCCTCCTAATGGCGGAATCCTGTAATTCTAGAGGCATAGATCCTTGGATGTTGAAAGCTTGTCTTCCTTCAATTGCTTTGGAACTTTCTCCAATTTCCATTTGTCCACTAGAATAACCCAAACACTCGTAAATCGAGGCTGATCCTTTACTGTATTGGGTTAGCATCACCTTGTCCATTTTACCAAGGCCCTTTCCATTAAATCCCATATTAACCATTAGTTTAGGCATAATTCCCTTAGTGTGTTTTTCAAACCGACCCAAAGGAATATCTCGAAATGAATGAGAGGAAAAATTAAAATGTGAACAACTTAAAGTGCATTCTGTCATAGTACTACATTTGATTTGGACAACATTTCCTTCTTGTGTTCACCTTGTTATAGCTTTGGCAAGAGGGCATCTTTGGTCTCAGTATTTCTTCCCTGCAACTCTGTTGGTCCGAAAATGCTGTCGCGTGGACGGATGATCTATGAATAGACGAGCCAGCGGTGTGGCTTAGCCTCCCCTCTTTGAGGCAAAGAAAGCGTTAAACCGGTTTTATTGCTACTTCTACTAGCAGGAACCTATGCAAGTCTCACAGATTCTGCCTTCAGGGGTTGGGATCTCATCCCAGTAGAGTGTTCTAGGCTGCGAAGAGAAAGGAACAAAAGAAGGAGAAGAGAAAGAACAGATCCGAAGGAAGAAAAGAAATGAGTTCCAAAGCGGAAGGGTCAGAAAATCTATGCTTTGGGCTTGGTAGTAAACAGAGCCAAACCTACTGGCATAAATAAACAAAGCAATACTGATAAACAAATGACGGAAAAGTAGATATGAATTCAACAGATTAAACACATACAGATCTAACGTAAGAAAGACCTTATGCATAACACAGCTATTGAGCACAAAGTCTGAATAATTGTATTACTGTTCTTTTCTGTTACAAGAAAGCTCAAAGTCTTTCTCTCTTCACTTCTATTTCTATCTGAAAAATGTTCATCCTTGAATACCACAAGTATCCTTGTATTTATAGAAGATGAGAGAGAGAGAGAAGACAAAAAGGAGCCAACCACTTATCTACAAGATATTTACAAAATATCTAAAGTCATGTTGACTTTTACATTTTTGAGTGGATGACATCATCCCATGATGCAACATGGATGATGTCATCGTTGGCATCAACATACTTGAGATATTGCGAAAAGAAAGTCGGAGAATAGCGAGAGGAAGAAGAAGAAGAAGAAGAAGAAGAAGCTAGTCATCATCATCGTCCTGCGGCCGAAAAAGGCCGCACGATCTTGCTCGCCAGAGATGAGATGTGGAACTGAGCGCGGTATTCCAAGAACTTGTTGATCATTGACCCGAACTGATCCTGTGATGGATCCTTGTGCCGATCACTGATTACTTCGCAAGTTTCCCGCTCTTCTACAAGCTTTTCGGGAAGTTTGGAATAATCTTTCACCGCCTCAATCAGGAAACCGATGAAGTCCCTGCAAGCTAGCAGGTTATTGATGGATTCGGTATCAAACGTGACTTCCGGCCCTGTTCCTTGAGAAGCTAACTCCTTGAAAACCCGGATAGTATCATCAGCCGTTCTTAAGGTGAGGGAAGGAGTGAGCAACCCTGGTTTCATGGATAAAACAATTTTCTCCATTTGATACATCGCATCCAGGGCCTCTTCCTTCACCTTATCTATTTTTTCTAACACAAACTCGAGCTGATCTATCCGATAGTCCAAAGTGGACATAGTCTTGTTGAGGGTCCTTGGGTGACCGAATACTCCGAATTTGACCAAATCTTCGACTGAACAGTCGAACATCTGTTGGAAGGCCTCGTGTTGGAGTCTAGCGTTTTCTAACTCTTCTGATATCGGGACTGCTAATGCTTGGAGCTCCTTATTCGCCTTTTCAATGTTCAGAGATAAGTTGATATATTCGGCGATTACCTTTTCGCTATCTTTGAGAATCTGGCTTCTCCAAGCAGAAACAGCCATGCCCTGCTCACCGATCTTTGAATATTCATTGATCTTGTCTTGACTGAGCAGCTCAGGAGTCTCGGCGGCAGTTGTGGGAGGTGCACTTCCCATCTTCTGTAAGGCCTGAAGCAGGTATTTATTCTGTTCTTTCAGCAGCCTTTTCTCTTCCTTAGCTTCTTGAAGCTTTTCACAAAGTGCATCAATCGCGGAACGAGCTTCCCCCTGGAGACTTTCAGAGGACGTCCCCATCGTGACTTGGGTCACTGTGAAATCTGCTGGAGACAGATCTGCTTTCTCTTTGGTGGGATCGGGGTAAGCTATTTCCAGGACTCTCTCACCTGCAGCGCTCTTTGAGAAGCGTGTAACCGGCTTGTGCTTCTTTGCCCCTTTAGCCGGAATAATTGAAAAGTCCATCGGAGCGATGGGGACTTTCCTCTTTGGCTGGCTCAGCTGCTGAGAGATCCAAGCTGGTCCTATTGAAGAAGGACCAGAGACAGAGGGGGAGGCAGCAACGGTAGAAGAGGGGAAGAACGTGGAGACACGCGGCGGTGGCATTGAAAGAATAGCCGAGGAAGTGTCCACGGGAGGAAGGGAAACCGGGGCTGCAGAAGACAAAGGAAGGGAAGGGAGCCCGGAAAGGAGAGAAGAAATGGAAGGAGACAAATCAGCAAGAGAGGAGAAGATGGATGAAGAAGCAGGGGAAAGGGTAGAAGAAGGGGGAGAGGACACAACCAAAGGAGTGGTTGCTGACACCTGAGGAAGGGGAGGAAGAGAAGAAGAAGGGACAGAAGGAACCTCCGTAGTTGTAGCAACGCCGACATCCTGAGTGGATGGGCCTTCGGGAACATCCTCCATGAACTCCTCTTCCAAAGTTATGACTTGTTCAGGCTCCGAGGGAAGAGGACTTTCAGGGGCTTCCTCCTGACTGGTGCTTGATTCACCTATTGCACCCTTGCCTTTTAGCTGCTTCTTTGATCTTGGAGGCGCATTACCCAATGGAGAAGTTATAAAATCTACGCCGAGGTAGATCAATCCATTCATACGGCACCAGAGCTCCGTTCTCCGCATGGTTTCTTTGACCCTCTCCTCAATTGTCTGAGGAGCCTTGCTTCTATCAATGGCCGGGAAGGGCCAATTGTCTCCATCTGTGTTATTATACACCTTGTCTACTTCATCTTCCGAAGTTTGGAAGCCTTTGGGGACGATGGCCACTCCATAATGAATAATTTCTGCCAATGCTAAGCGGGAGTGATCCAGTCTCCTGAGTGCCACCTCATGGATGACGTCAATGTAAATGTCCTCAATTTGAGGGACATGGATAGGATCAAGCTTAGCCCTTGGCAAGCAGCCCCTTGGGTCGAATGTAGGCCTTGCTGGGAAATCATGCTTCAGGTTGAGCAATTCTAGCTCAGCAAACATCTCCTTCGCCTTGTGATAGGTTGAACAAGTGTATCGGCCTACTGTGAGGGGGAAAGGAGTTCCACCCTTCTTTCTTTTCTGGCACTTCTCATGATATGTGACCAGCTGCCTTGACAATTCCAATAGAACCAGCTTTGGTCCAGCATATCTTGGCAACCTGGTGGGCTCTCCCAAGAAATTGGCCGCCCTTAGATAGGTGAATGTGGGAAATTGGGTGAACAAGGCCCCCCACTTTTCCACAGCAGAAACAGTATTCTTAATTGTGCGGCCATGAGTCAACTTTGGTCGCAGCATGCATATAATATGGTAGAAGAAAGCATCATTGATTTTTGAAAAGTGTTGGATGCTATTCTCCAGCTTTAGCTCTGGGTAGTATTCATATATCTTGGCCTGAGGCCAAGTTCCACTTCGGTGCAGCCCTGGATAGTCCCTTTCAGACGCTGCAGCATACACTACGTAGGAGTTCATATGAAACACTCCTGTTGTGGCAAACTGTTGTAGCTGCTCAGAAATGGCGCTGCTTATTATTTCCCAGAAGCGCTGATCGGGCAAATTTTTGTTCATCGTTTCCAAGTACCGCAGCATCCATTTATGGAAGTAGTGGGCGTCTGAAAGCCCGAAGACTCTGCTCAGGAAAGTGATGGTGTCACTGAGTTCTTCGGAGAAGTCGCTTCGGTGGATAGTCTGGGGCCACCGGGTCACTACCTTCTTATTTTTGAGGTAGACTTCATTCATTAACTGCATGCATAGGTCCTCATTGCCCTCCCAGGTCTTGATACATTCTTCTTGGGTAACGGCCACGAAGCTTCGGTGATGAGGGATGCCAAGAATCTTTTCAAAATGGCGAGCGGTGAGGTCAATGACCACCTCCCCCTTACTATTTTCGACACACCTGGTGTCCTTGTTGTAAGATTGGGCAACCACCATTATGAACTCATTATCAATAGCGCTGACTGGAATCCCACCGGCGAAATGTAGAGCACTACCCATCAATTTATCCATCCAGGGGCTTCTTGATACTTTCTGAGTTCTCACCCAGAATTCGTCCATGTCAATGTGGCCTAGTTCAGAATCTCTGACATCCATATTGCATTCCGCCTGAGATTCGGGCATTCTAACCCTTTGGTACTTATACTTCATTTCTTCCTCTGTTAGCTTAGCTTTTCCTCTTGGTTTGGCGGGTCTCTTGCTTGAGGTAGACATGTGTTCTTCAAGGCTTATCTGATGATCTGCACGTAGGAGGAGTGAAACCCAATCCAAGAAGCTTGAATTAGTCATTTGATTTTCAATGGGAACGCTAGCAGAAGAAAGAGTTAGAATTTTTAAGGCTCGGGGGTGCGGGCGCATGGAAAATGTATATAACAGGCTGAATAGACAAGGCGCATAGGAAAAGGACGTAACAGAGATAAAATTGGCGCCAAAGGCGCATGGCGCATGGATGAAGCAGACTGCATTTTATAGAATGGCGCACAGGAAATGCATGTTACATTGAGGTTTGGTGCGCCCTTTGGCGCATGGGCAGATTGTGCGACATGAAAAAAAGGCGCGCCAAAGGTATATGGCGCGGCGCATGGGGGAGCGACACAACATCATGTACTTGCAACGGAAGGTGCGCCCGCGCCTTGGAGGCTTTACGCTTGCGCAGATATCTCTCGCTTTGCATGGAAGCTGGGCGCGCCCTTTAGCGCATAGAAGAGGGATGCAACAGGGGTAAAAGATGCGCCAAAGGGATATAAGAAGGCGCGGGTTCTGAGTGCGTTACAGGCCGAAAGGGTGCGCTTAGGGGCGCATGATTCACAACTGCAGCATGCTGGGTAGACGCGCCGAGGGGCGCGACTGTCTAAGGTGCAACATGACGCGGCAACGCGCCATGGGGAAAACCAAAAACTCTCTAAACATTTAAGCATCATTCATTCTAACACCAAGCCTAATCAAACCAACTTCCCTTATAAACTGGAAATGAGGGACAGAAGGAAGAAGTTGGTTTAAGCGGGATAGGGGAAGAAACAGTCCAATGCAAAACGACATTTAAAAAACGGGCCATCAAACGAAAACCAGACCGAACACACCAAAGCACGAAAATGAAAAAGAGGATGAACCTCTTACCTTTGAATGTATAAAGACGGTTGGAAAGCGGGCCCAGAGAGCAAATGACAACGACAGAGCAGAGCTGACACACCCAGAGCAATCACGTGCTTTGAAAAAAGAACAATGAAAATGACATGGCGCGCACTGTTATATATAACAAAACTTTGTCATAAATGCGCCACCCACTTTTGAAAAGGCGCGCGAAAACGACTGCCGACAGAGGAAAGCATGCGCCCTTTGGCGCATGAAAGTAACTGACAACAGGAGAATGGGTGCGACCTTGGCGCATCAAACGTGTTGTCGACATGAATTATTATGCGCCCTTGGGCGCACCAAAACGCGGTGTAACAAGGAAAGCACATGCGCCCTTTAGCGCATGGAAAAGAGGCGCGACAAATGATATGTCAACATCGAGGCGCATGCGCCTCGGCGCACGCAAATAAGGCTTAACATGCTTTGGCGCACCAAAAGACGTGTTGACATGGGAAACCATGCGCCAAAGGCTTTTTGAAGGGGCGCACCAAAATGTGGTGTTACAGTGAAAATCCATGCGCCTAGCCAAAAAGGCTCAAAAAGACTAAGTTCGAAAGCTAGATTTCCCGAGAAGGAATTTTAAATCGTTTCGAACGCGAGGGATCCCTATCGAGGGATCAAGACAAAAATTTTCGGTATGGTTATCGGTAAAATTGCCCTTGTCAATTTTACGGGATAACAGCTGGCTCCTCCTGGGGACTATCCTTGAGTAAACTCAGGGGTAGAGAATCCCAGATCACATGTGCCTATCCATTGGGTACGGAGTCAAAAACAAGGGGGACCGGAGGGAGAACAAAGGAAACACACAACAAACGAAAGCAAACACGCGACGAAAGCAAACACACAACCAAAATAAACTGTACAAAGAAGAGAGCAAGCTCTACTTCCTGAAGATCTTGAGATGTTGCCCGCTGTAAGGAAGCGGGAGTTCAGCTCCATCCAGATACGAGAGATAGAAACTATTCTCTCCATTAAGTTGCTTGATTTTGAAGGGTCCTCTCCATAAGGAGTCAAACTTTCCATGCATACCCTTTGGCTCTCTTCGCTTGTCCCAGAGAAGGACAAGATCTCCCACTTCAAAATTTCTCTGCTTGGCCTTCTTGTCGAAAAGCTTCTTCACTTGATTCTGATGTTCAGTGATCCTGTCGACCACCTTCACTCTCTTTTCTTCAAGTTCTGCCAGATACATAATTCTCTTTTCTAGAGAACTCTGAAAAGTTTCATCTTCGATTGCTCGTGCCAAGCGTAGAGCAGGAAGTTCCGCGGAAATGGGGAGTTCGGCATCAGTGCCATATAACACTTGAAAAGGTGACATGCCGAGAGACCTCTTGGGAGTAATACGGTCCGCCCACAAAGCGTCGTACAAAGACTTGTGCCACATCCGCTGATTTTCATCTACTAATTTCCGTATAATGGTCACTAGGTTCTTATTGCTGGATTCCGCCTGACCATTTCCTTGCGGGTAGTAATCCGAAGCATGGGCTAAAGTTATTCCATATTCATAACAAAAACTAATAACTTCTCGGGAGGAGAAGTTAGAAGCATTATCAGCAACGATTTTGTTCGGGATGCCGAACCTGACAATGATATTTTCCTTGATAAAACTGCAAACCACCTCAGAAGTGGCATGCTTAACTGGTATGGCTTCCACCCACTTGGTGAAGTAATCAGTTGCTGTAAGGACGTAGCTATGTCCGGCACTCGATTGGGGATTGAGTGCGCCAATAAAATCGATTCCCCACTGCTTGAATGGCTCATTGATAATAACCGGCCTTAGGGGAAAGGCAGCCAATTTGGGCTTACCAACAAACTGCTGGCAAGGCTCGCATTTCGCTACCCAGGTAGCTGCATCTTGAAAGAGCGTCGGCCAGTAGTACCTGGCTCGAATGATCTTATGTGCCGTCACGGAAGAAGAGAAATGGCCTCCACAAGCCGAATTGTGAAAACTCTCCAGCAGTTTTACTTGCTGGGGCTTGTCAACACATCGCAGAAAGATACCATCTATCCCACGCTTATATAAACCGTCATCCCAGATGACATACTTGGCCGCTCTGAGCTTTATAGCACGCTTCTCCTTTGCATTCAGGTGCACTGGGCATTCGCCATAGGTGAGGAAGAAAGCGATGTCGGAGTACCATTCGTCACAAGTTGCCACAAACAAAACCAGAGGTAGAGAAACAGGCTCCTCCAGAGGGCTTTGCGCTTCGTTGGTGCAATCTCTTTTCTCTCTAGGGCTATCTGAGTCTTTGTTTTCAGCCATTAGCTGACACAGGCCTTTGCCTCTTACCAGCTTGGTGGGTTTGATATCCAGGTCATATTCCTGGACCTTTGCAATCCAATTCCCTCTCAAGCTTCCCAACTCTTGTTGAGTTAGAATTGATTTCACCGCTGTGTCGGGAACCAGCACCACTGTATGCGAGTTCAGAATGTAATACCTGAAACTCTTCACCGCTTTAACGACGGCAAAGGCGTGCTTTTCCAATTGAGTCATTTTCAACTCGTGAGGCTTGAGAGGAGAACTCATGAATGCGATTGGAGATTCAATATCCTCCGAGTTCCTTTGCATCAGGATTGCAGAAACAGTGTGTTCGGATGCATAGCTGTACATAATGAAGTTCTTGGAGAAATCCGGACATACCAAGACCGGTGCATGAGCAACAGAAGTTTTTATCTCCCCAAACGATCTTTTCCCTTCTTCACTCCATCTGAAAGTTGGTGTTCCCTTCATCATGTTCAAAATGTGGCGAGTCTTCTCAGCAAAGTCAGGGACAAAACGCCTAAGAAAATTCACCTTTCCGAAGAAAGAATGAACACCGGTCTTGCTTGTGGGCAGAGTAAGGCTCTGAATAGCCTTGACTCTTTCGGCATCAATCTTGGTTCCTTCTTTGCTAACCACATGGCCTAGCAATTTCCCTTCCGTGACCCCGAAAACAGACTTTTTTGGGTTAAGGGAAATTCCGTGTTCTCGGCATCTGGCCAATACCTGTTCCAAATGATCATAATGATCACTTCGTCGTTTGGAGAACACGGTTAAGTCATCTAGATAAACTACAATGACCTTTCCCATCATGCCTTTGAAAGCAAAGTCCATGGCTCGCTGAAAAGTGGCACCAGCGTTGGTTAGGCCGAAAGGCATCCTGCTATAGGCAAACGTACCCCACGGAGTAGTGAATGCTGTTTTGAATTGATCTTCAGGCGAGACTTCAATCTGATTATAGCCCGAAAAACCATCAAGCATAGACGGCATTTACGATCCGATCCGCTTGCGAGAACTTGATCCATTATGGGAAGAGGGTAGTTGTCTTTCAGCGAAGCTTGATTTAAGTTTCGGAAATCTACGCAGATGCGTATTTCACCGTTTTTCTTGCGCACCGGCACAATGTTCGCCACCCAAGTGCTGTGATGGATAGGGAAGATGATTCTTGCGTCCAGCATCTTCTGAATTTCGGCCTGAATGGTGCCCGAAATCTTGGGATTATAGTGCCTCTGTTTCTGACGGAAGGCTTTGACATCGTCTTTCAAGGGAATGTCGTGCTGAACGTCTTTTGGCTTGAAGGACTTTAAATCGGCATATGACCAGGCCAATACATCCATATATCTTTTCAGCAACTTGACAAATTTCCGCTTTTCTTCTGGCGTGCAACATTTCCCGATGTTCACGAATTGCGGATGTGCCTCAGAACCTATATTGACCGGTTCTGTCTCTGGAGATGAGCCAGGATCATCCCGCCTCTTCTTTTTTACAAAACGGTCATGCCTGTCAAACAGGCGCTCCAGAGAAACCAGGCCCTTCGGAATTTTATTTCCCTTAAGCTGACAAATGCCATCGTTCTCCTTTGATTCATGATTTTGGCCGTTGATTGATTCACGGCACGTAGAGGTGGATCCTTCAAAATACAACTCATCAAAATTTTCTGATTTTTCTAGAAAGGCAATAAGGTGATTATCATCGTTGAATACCTGCCAATGCTGAGAGTTGTCTGGCACGCTTGGGCGGAAAACCACTTCAATGGTGTATTTGTTCGTTTTCAAACCCGGGTGCGGGAGCATGAGAGATGCTGAAACAGCCAACGAATCAGCCATGTCATTTTGGGCCCTTGGAATGGCCTCTATTGAAAAAGCGTCAAATTCCTCAATGCTGTCCCATACCGAATTACGGTAGTGCCTGAGCCTTTCATTTTTCACTTGATAAATCCTTTTGACCTGATTCTGACTAGCTCGGCATCACCTTGGACTTTCAGATTTTTTATTCCTCTTTCCTTTGCAGCTTGCATACCGAGTAACAGAGATTCGTACTCAGCAGTATTATTAGTGTTGAAAAACTGCAATTTGAAAGAAAGGGGAATTACCTCCTCCTCGGGAGATATCAGCACAACTCCAGCGCCACATCCACTAGTCGCGCAGCTGCCATCAAATTGCAAGGTCCAGATCTTATTACAATCCTTTTCCTGAACAAAAACGTCCTTTGTCTCCGCCTCGGTGGATAAGAAGTAGTTCCCCATCCCTGATGATTCGAAAAGAATTTGGGCTTTGGGGTCTTCAGAGCTAGTGACCAAGTATTTCTTTTGGGATTCCGGCTCCAAAGTTTGCATTACGCCTTTGACTGGAATTCTAGCTTTGGACCAGTCCATGTGAATCTCTCCACCAACTTCGCTGCAAAAACTCCTTCCTAGCAGAATTCCATAAATTTCTTTGGGATGTCGGCAACAAGGACATCATTTTACTCTTTTATCCGGGAAGGCTGCGAACGCGAAGTGTGCGTCCTTGATTTGGCCAACCAACGGAACTTGCTTGGTCTCCAATGAATAGCATCTGCCGAATGGTTTGGTAAGAGTGAGGCCCAAAGCATGGGCAACTTTTGCCGGCATGACGTTATCAGAGGCTCCGGAATCAATAATGCAATTGCTCAACTTATGGCCATTGATCAGGAGGGAGAGATAGAAAGGTTCTATCTTGCCAGATGCGGATGTCGAAGCAACATTTATGTGGGATTCAGGAGGAGTAGAAAGGATTCCTTTCAGGGAAACCGGTTTGGCTATAACAGCTTGACTTTGGATATACTTAGTCAATCTTACAAGCTGTTCGGGGTTTGACTGAAGATACTCAGCTTCAGACATTTGAATCTTGGTCTTCTTTGCATGATCTATTATATCAAACGCGGCCAAGGGTTGCGTTGGTGAGGGAATGAGTCCTTCACTTCGCGGTGGTGGAATAGGATTACTGATCTTAGTAGGAACTTGAGGGGGCTGACTTGGAGGAGAGATGGGCGGAAAAGACTTCTTAGCAAAAGACTTAACAGGGAATTGAGTAGGAAGAGGGTTACCTCTTCTAGCAATGGTTGGAGGTGCGTTTGACGCGACCTTCTCCTTTTGTACGTGGGCAGCGACTTCCGCCTCTTTTCCTTGCGAGCGGGTGAAAACAGCATATGATTGTCCGCTCGCGTAGCCCTGAGTACTCTCTTCTTCGTCAGATTCATCCTCGTCAAATTCCATGTACCCAATAGTAGAGTCGCCAGTCGGTTCACCGACCTCTTGATCATCTTCGCCTTGGAGCGAAGGTTCTTCATAGTACTGCTCTTCTTCCTCTTCAATTTCGGCCAAAGCATTGACTGGAGGAGCTTCAAGCGCCAACCGTGGAGCAGCTGTAGGCAAGCGCGGCCTTTGTGAAGCGTTGTTAGGAACAAAATTTCTCCGCGGGATATCCCGATACGAGGAACTGGGAGAGGCCTGGGCCAGCTGCTTCTTTAGTGCAAGCAAATCATTTGCCATTTTTTGGAATGCTGGATCAGACGAAGTGATAGGCGAAGGGCCCAAAGACTTAGGCTTAGCTGATTCTTTTCTTAACTCGCCAGATATTATCAAATTGTCTTCTATACGGATGGCAGCAGCCTGAGCGAGAGGCAAAGTAGCTACTCGCTCTTGAAGGAGCAAGAAGCTGACTTTTGAGCTCATGGCGTTTACGAAGAAGCACTTCTGATTCTCCGGCGTTGGAAGCATGGTAGTAGGGACACGGTTGATTAGCGCATTGAACCGGGCGACAAAATCGCGCATGGTCTCATTTGCCTCCTTCTTCAGATGAGTGATTCGTGACAATAGAGTAAATGCATCCTCTGAAGGTTTATACCTGTCTTCAAAAGCGTCCCGCAAAGTTGCCCAACTAGTGATGGATCCGGCCGGCAAATGCTGAAACCATTCAGCTGCAGGTCCTTGTAGAGTTTCCAGAAAGAGGCGAACTGACACGTCTTCGTGGGTTACGTCCAATATACTGCATGACATAATGAAAGCAGAAATGTGGGAATCCGTGCTTTGATTTCCGCTCCCGTCGAATTTAGGAAAATTCTTTCGATTTCCGTGAGGGAGTGCGTGAACTGGATGTGGTAAAGCCAACGGACCCATAGCGTTTCCCCATGGTACCGCCATCTGAAAAGCCGGAAAGAGAACGCGAGCCGGAAGTGTAGTTCCGCTGAGTAGTAAAGCACTACAAAGGGATGTAGATGCTTCTGGTAACAGACCTTTTCTTTGTGAAGGTGAGACACTCTGGATGACCGGCTAGTTGAGCTTAGCGCTGAAAAACGTGCCGGTGTTACGCTGAAATTGTGCCTCTGAAGCAGATCGAAAGTAGAATCAGCTTCTCCTCGGGCTCTCCTGCTGCGCGTAAAAGGTTCACTCGCCAGTGTACCTTTCAGATCTGCAATATTACAGCGCAGATTTAAACTTTATTTTTGGGTGTGCTTGCTGATTTTCTGGTTTTTCTGACAAAAACCAGCAGCATGCACTTTTCTGGATATTAAAAATTATCCTCTTCAGAAACCGATTGCGGTTAAATGACAGATGAAAATGAGGATAAGATGGTGGGGAAGATAGTAAGCTGATTTTCGGATCTGATTTGGACTTTTTCAGAGGGTTTCAAACTTTTTTAGAAAACAGTCAAAACTCAGATCTACGGAAAAATAATGATTTCTGTAAAAACTCAGCGAACTAAAGATATGTAAAAGGCCCAGATCTATGACTCTCAGAAGAAAAATTTTCGATTCGGGCACTTTTGCAAATTTTTGGATCTTCAACAAAAAGCTCAGATTTGCTGGCGGCGTGACCTCACGATTTTCGATTTTTATCTTACTACCGGCATAGATCACCAGATCATGCATTCGTTCCCAGTAGTCGCCAAAAGCTGTTGGTCGAAAATGCCGCGTGGGCGGATCTATGGATAGGCGAGCCAACGGTGTGCGGGGCTTAGCCCCTCTTTGAGGACAAGCGGCTGGTTTATTCTACTTCTACTAGCGAGGAACCTATGCAAGTCTCACAGATTACGCCTTCGGGGTTGGGATCTCATCCCGGTAGAGTGTTCTAGGCTGCGAAGAGAAAGGAACAAAAGAAGGAGAAGAGAAAGAAGCAGATCAGAAGGAAGAAAGAAATGAGTTCCAAAGCGGAAGGGTCGGAAAATCTATGCTTTGGGCTTGGTAGTAATGAGCCAAACCTGCGGCATAAATAAACAAAGCAATCTTGATAAACAAATGACGGAAAAGTAGATATGAATTGCAGATTAAACACATACGAGATCTAACGTAAGAAAGACCTTATGCATAACACAGCTATTGAGCACAAAGTCTGAATAATTGTATTACTGTTCTTTTCTGTTACAAGAAAGCTCAAAGTCTTTCTCTCTTCACTTCTATTTCTATCTGAAAAATGTTCACCCCCTGAATACCACAAGTATCCTTGTATTTATAGAAGATGAGAGAGAGAGAGAAGACAAAAAGGAGCCAACCACTTATCTACAAGATATTTACAAAATATCTAAAGTCATGTTGACTTTTACATTTTTGAGTGGATGACATCATCCCATGATGCAACATGGATGATGTCATCGTTGGCATCAACATACTTGAGATATTGCGAAAAGAAAGTCGGAGAATAGCGAGAGGAAGAAGAAGAAGAAGAAGAAGAAGAAGCTAGTCATCATCATCGTCCTGCGGCCGAAAAGGGGTCGCCTGCTTCTGATGCTGCTCAGGAGATGAGATGTGGAACTGAGCGCGGTATTCCAAGAACTTGTTGATCATTGACCCGAACTGATCCTGTGATGGATCCTTGTGCCGATCACTGATTACTTCGCAAGTTTCCCGCTCTTCTACAAGCTTTTCGGGAAGTTTGGAATAATCTTTCACCGCCTCAATCAGGAAACCGATGAAGTCCCTGCAAGCTAGCAGGTTATTGATGGATTCGGTATCAAACGTGACTTAAAGCCCTGTTCCTTGAGAAGCTAACTCCTTGAAAACCCGGATAGTATCATCAGCCGTTCTTAAGGTGAGGGAAGGAGTGAGCAACCCTGGTTTCATGGATAAAACAATTTTCTCCATTTGATACATCGCATCCAGGGCCTCTTCCTTCACCTTATCTATTTTTTCTAACACAAACTCGAGCTGATCTATCCGATAGTCCAAAGTGGACATAGTCTTGTTGAGGGTCCTTGGGTGACCGAATACTCCGAATTTGACCAAATCTTCGACTGAACAGTCGAACATCTGTTGGAAGGCCTCGTGTTGGAGTCTAGCGTTTTCTAACTCTTCTGATATCGGGACTGCTAATGCTTGGAGCTCCTTATTCGCCTTTTCAATGTTCAGAGATAAGTTGATATATTCGGCGATTACCTTTTCGCTATCTTTGAGAATCTGGCTTCTCCAAGCAGAAACAGCCATGCCCTGCTCACCGATCTTTGAATATTCATTGATCTTGTCTTGACTGAGCAGCTCAGGAGTCTCGGCGGCAGTTGTGGGAGGTGCACTTCCCATCTTCTGTAAGGCCTGAAGCAGGTATTTATTCTGTTCTTTCAGCAGCCTTTTCTCTTCCTTAGCTTCTTGAAGCTTTTCACAAAGTGCATCAATCGCGGAACGAGCTTCCCCCTGGAGACTTTCAGAGGACGTCCCCATCGTGACTTGGGTCACTGTGAAATCTGCTGGAGACAGATCTGCTTTCTCTTTGGTGGGATCGGGGTAAGCTATTTCCAGGACTCTCTCACCTGCAGCGCTCTTTGAGAAGCGTGTAACCGGCTTGTGCTTCTTTGCTCCTTTAGCCGGAATAATTGAAAAGTCCATCGGAGCGATGGGGACTTTCCTCTTTGGCTGGCTCAGCTGCTGAGAGATCCAAGCTGGTCCTATTGAAGAAGGACCGAGAGGGAGAGAGGAGGAGGCGGCACGGTAGAAGAGGGGAAGAACGTGGAGACACGCGGCGGTGGCATTGAAAGAATAGCCGAGGAAGTGTCCACGGGAGGAAGGGAAGGGAGCCCGGAAAGGAGAGAAGAAATGGAAGGAGACAAATCAGCAAGAGAGGAGAAGATGGATGAAGAAGCAGGGGAAAGGGTAGAAGAAGGGGGAGAGGACACAACCAAAGGAGTGGTTGCTGACACCTGAGGAAGGGGAGGAAGAGAAGAAGAAGGGACAGAAGGAACCTCCGTAGTTGTAGCAACGCCGACATCCTGAGTGGATGGGCCTTCGGGAACATCCTCCATGAACTCCTCTTCCAAAGTTATGACTTGTTCAGGCTCCGAGGGAAGAGGACTTTCAGGGGCTTCCTCCTGACTGGTGCTTGATTCACCTATTGCACCCTTGCCTTTTAGCTGCTTCTTTGATCTTGGAGGCGCATTACCCAATGGAGAAGTTATAAAATCTACGCCGAGGTAGATCAATCCATTCATACGGCACCAGAGCTCCGTTCTCCGCATGGTTTCTTTGACCCTCTCCTCAATTGTCTGAGGAGCCTTGCTTCTATCAATGGCCGGGAAGGGCCAATTGTCTCCATCTGTGTTATTATACACCTTGTCTACTTCATCTTCCGAAGTTTGGAAGCCTTTGGGGACGATGGCCACTCCATAATGAATAATTTCTGCCAATGCTAAGCGGGAGTGATCCAGTCTCCTGAGTGCCACCTCATGGATGACGTCAATGTAAATGTCCTCAATTTGAGGGACATGGATAGGATCAAGCTTAGCCCTTGGCAAGCAGCTTCTTGGGTCGAATGTAGGCCTTGCCGGGAAATCATGCTTTAGATTGAGCAATTCTAGCTCGGCAAACATCTCCTTCGCCTTGTGATAGCTGGAACAAGTGTATCGGCCTACCGTGAGGGGGAAAGGAGTTCCACCCTTCTTTCTCTTCTGGCACTTCTCATGATATGTGACCAGCTGCCTTGACAATTCCAATAGAACCAGCTTTGGTCCAGCATACCTTGGCAACCTAGTGGGCTCGCCCAAGAAGTTAACCGCCCTCAGATAGGTGAATGTGGGAAATTGGGTGAACAAGGCCCCCCACTTTTCCACAGCAGAAACAGTATTCTTAATTGTGCGGCCATGAGTCAACTTTGGTCGCAGCATGCATATAATATGGTAGAAGAAAGCATCATTGATTTTTGAAAAGTGTTGGATGCTATTCTCCAGCTTCAGCTCTGGGTAGTATTCATATATCTTGGCCTGAGGCCAAGTTCCACTTCGGTGCAGCCCTGGATAGTCCCTTTCAGACGCTGCAGCATACACTACGTAGGAGTTCATATGAAACACTCCTGTTGTGGCAAACTGTTGTAGCTGCTCAGAAATGGCGCTGCTTATTATTTCCCCCCAGCAGAAGCGCTGATCGGGCAAATTTTTGTTCATCGTTTCCAGGTACCGCAGCATCCATTTATGGAAGTAGTGGGCGTCTGAAAGCCCGAAGACTCTGCTCAGGAAAGTGATGGTGTCACTGAGTTCTTCGGAGAAGTCGCTTCGGTGGATAGTCTGGGGCCACCGGGTCACTACCTTCTTATTTTTGAGGTAGACTTCATTCATTAACTGCATGCATAGGTCCTCATTGCCCTCCCAGGTCTTGATACATTCTTCTTGGGTAACGGCCACGAAGCTTCGGTGATGAGGGATGCCAAGAATCTTTTCAAAATGGCGAGCGGTGAGGTCAATGACCACCTCCCCCTTACTATTTTCGACACACCTGGTGTCCTTGTTGTAAGATTGGGCAACCACCATTATGAACTCATTATCAATAGCGCTGACTGGAATCCCACCGGCGAAATGTAGAGCACTACCCATCAATTTATCCATCCAGGGGCTTCTTGATACTTTCTGAGTTCTCACCCAGAATTCGTCCATGTCAATGTGGCCTAGTTCAGAATCTCTGACATCCATATTGCATTCCGCCTGAGATTCGGGCATTCTAACCCTTTGGTACTTATACTTCATTTCTTCCTCTGTTAGCTTAGCTTTTCCTCTTGGTTTGGCGGGTCTCTTGCTTGAGGTAGACATGTGTTCTTCAAGGCTTATCTGATGATCTGCACGTAGGAGGAGTGAAACCCAATCCAAGAAGCTTGAATTAGTCATTTGATTTTCAATGGGAACGCTAGCAGAAGAAAGAGTTAGAATTTTTAAGGCTCGGGGTGCAGGGCGCATGGAAAATGTATATAACAGGCTGAATAGACAAGGCGCATAGGAAAAGGACGTAACAGAGATAAAATTGGCGCCAAAGGCGCATGGCGCATGGATGAAGCAGACTGCATTTTATAGAATGGCGCACAGGAAATGCATGTTACATTGAGGTTTGGTGCGCCCTTTGGCGCATGGGCAGATTGTGCGACATGGAAAAAAGGCGCGCCAAAGGTATATGGCGCGGCGCATGGGGGAGCGACACAACATCATGTACTTGCAACGGAAGGTGCGCCCGCGCCTTGGAGGCTTTACGCTTGCGCAGATATCTCTCGCTTTGCATGGAAGCTGGGCGCGCCCTTTAGCGCATAGAAGAGGGATGCAACAGGGGTAAAAGATGCGCCAAAGGGATATAAGAAGGCGCGGGTTCTGAGTGCGTTACAGGCCGAAAGGGTGCGCTTAGGGGCGCATGATTCACAAGCTACCTGACATCTTTGGGTAGGCCAGAGGGCGCGGCTATCTAAGTGCAACATGACATGCAACGCGCCATGGGAAAACCAAAAACTCTCTAAACATTTAAGCATCATTCATTCTAACACCAAGCCTAATCAAACCAACTCCCCCTACAAACTGGAAATGAGGGACAGAAGGAAGAAGTTGGTTTAAGCGGGATAGGGAAAAAGTCAATCTGCAAAACGACATTTAAAACAGGCCATCAAACGAAAACCAGACCGAGCACACCAAAGCACAAAAATGAAAAAGAGGATGGACCTCTTACCTTCGAATGTATAACGACGGTTTGGAAAGCGGGTCCACAGAGCGAATGACAATTGACAGCAGGCTTGAGAGGTGACACACCCCAGAGCAATCACGTGCTTTGAAAAAAGAACAATGAAAACGACAGGGCGGGCATTGTTATATATATCAAAACTTTGTCATAAATGCGCCACCCACTTTTGAAAAGCGCGAAAACGACTGCCGAGAGAGGAAAGCATGCGCCCTTTGGCGCATGAAATGTGACAACGAGGAGAATGAGTGCGACCTTGGCGCATCAAAGCGTGTTGTCGACATGAATTATTATGCGCCCTTGGCGCACAAGCTGTGTATGTGAGGAAAGCACATGCGCCCTTTGGCGCATGGAAAAGAGGCGCGACAAATGATATGTCAACATCGAGGCGCATGCGCCTCGGCGCACGCAAATAAGGCTTAACATGCTTTGGCGCACCGAAAGACGTGTTGACATGGGAAACCATGCGCCAAAGGCTTTTTAAAGGGGCGCACCAAAATGTGGTGTTACAGTGAAAATCCATGCGCCCAGCCAAAAAGGCTCAAAAAGACTAAGTTCGAAAGCTAGATTTCCCGAGAAGGAATTTTAAATCGTTTCGAACGCGAGGGATCCCTATCGAGGGATCAAGACAAAAATTTTCGGTATGGTTATCGGTAAAATTGCCCTTGTCAATTTTACGGGATACAAACTCTTTAACAAAAACCATCAACTTTAGTTGTCCCTGTTTGGATGACTTGACCATGATTCCCTATTCCCCGTAAACAAAACTTGTACTTCCAAAATGCACACTTGCAAAAAAAGATTAACAAGCCCCAAAATGTTTGCCACTGAAATCAATATTGAAAGCTGAAGCCAAATTTTTAAACACAATTAGAATCTAATCCGTGCAATCTAACTACTCGATACCAAAATTGATACGAAAATGGGTGCTTGAAATTAACACTTTTAATCGTTTTAAGGGATCTTAAATTTAAATCAAATTAAAACAATTTTAGATTTCCAAAATTGATTGGAATCTGATTTAGACTGAATTGATAGTGAAATTAAGTTTTGCAATTTACTCAAAATTTCACTGTTTGATCGAAGCCCCAAAATCATTGTTTCAGATTTAATTGATTTCCTAATTTTATCAATTACTGATTATAGTTGCATCCATATTCATATTCGAATTTAAATTACTTGAAAATATCAAAACTAAAAAATAAAAATCGAAAGAAACACCAGATTGTTTACAGGGTTTGGAATTCCTACGTCCTCGGGTTCGTGGTGAACCGATCCATTAATAATGTTAAATATGTAAATACAATAACCTTTACATTAACCAATAATGAATCAAAAACCTACAAAA
This sequence comes from Taxus wallichiana var. yunnanensis, assembly GCA_018340775.1. Taxonomy (NCBI): domain Eukaryota; kingdom Viridiplantae; phylum Streptophyta; class Pinopsida; order Cupressales; family Taxaceae; genus Taxus; species Taxus wallichiana. Next base: position 689,553,192 of record CM031234.1, on the reverse strand, counting down.
ATATGTTTCATACCTTTGAAGGACGTTAATGGAGCTCAACCTATGTCCTTCACCTTCCTGATCCACTTGCAAAGCAGTGTCTCCCTTTGGTTCTATGCCTTCTTGTAACTTTAAAATAAAATAACTCACAAAAAGCTCCAAATCGAATAAATGATCACATCATTACGATCGTCTAAATTTTTTTGAGAAACTTTCATATATAACTTGAGATCTGGTTTTGAGTGGAAGTGCCTCAAAATTGCATTTTTGCAAGTACCCATATTCGCCTATACACAGACTTCGACACTTGTTTGTGCAAGTTGCAGCGACCCATTTTATAATTGAGCGAGCCCCTTTGGTGAGTTGGCTAGCATATTTGTCTTGGAATGTTGAGGTTGGGGGATCAAATCCCACCTCTAATAATTTTACCATGGTTTTGGTTGTTAATCCCACATTCAGGCACGTTCAATAAGGAAAGCATTTAATGATGCTAAAGTTGTTGGTCTTGGATTGGCTTTTGAGCCACCTTATGCTGTGCATTGTGGGTTTGGTTGGCCAATGTTGTTTCATCGTATATAATACTGAGGATAAGGTTTATTGTTGAGTTTTCCACTAAGCATGTATGTGATCTGCTAGTCCCATCCGTAATGTGGAGTCGATTGTTTTGCTCGCCATATCTATAAGGAGATAACACTATCCCGAACAAATATGTGGATAGCTATGTGGAAATAATACCAAGTATAGTTAATGATAAACTTGGTCAATTCTAAACATTGTGACTTTGAACCATATGGCAATACATGGTGAATAATTACCAAAGCAATATGAAATTCGACCACACAATAATATGATATTTCAATAATGAAATATGGCAAAGTGGTGGCAAGCCATGTGGTGGTTTGAGGACCCACCACATCGGTGATAACATAATTCATCCTCATGGTGACCGGGCTCCCTCTGTAACAAAAAAGTGAGCCTCTTGTTCGGACCAATTTACGCGAGTTGAAGATTGGAGGTTGCAAACAACTCGAACAACCTTAATTTTTCCATTTTTCTCCTTTTGCCACATGTTGCGGTCTTTGTTGGTCCATTCTTGAAATGTTGACTAGAGTTGACTTCCTGTTGGTGAACTTTGATCGGACATAACTTGAGCTCGGAGTGTCCATTTTTCACGTTCTTATAGTCATGAAATCTCTAAAGGATCTATTGAATTGACATGGTTTAGGGAAGTTTAGGGAACATTTGAACCTGAAATTGATCCCTTGATCATTGAACTCTAGAGATGACAATGAATGTAAGCACCTATCTTTTTGTTTCACCAATATCAACTGTTTCTTGTTGCAGAGTAAGACCCTAGGCTTTGTGGATGGTCAAAGCCCATGTCATCTTGATTGGTAGTTTCCTGCGATTTCCTGTAGAAATTGGAGGAATTGGAACATGGGATGGATTATGTGGATCCCAACATGGGCCAATGTATTTTCAAAGTTAATGATTACAAATAAATGCAATTCGGGAAGTGCAGAGCAATTTTCGTAGAGTATGTCAACTATTTTTCTTGTTAAACCATTTAAAACCCCTGCCTCAACCCATAGGTTTACCGTAAGCATAACACTTTGGTTTTTATAAAGAGGAAATTTGAATTCTAGTTTTTCATCATCTTTTAAAGGAAAGCTCCCACCTCTGGTTATTTATGCAATGAAATGAGCTATTAGAGCATTAAGATATTTCAACATATGCAGATTGTGGTGGTCAACCAAATAATTTCTAGAGAACAAGTGGAGGTAGTCATGGAAAGATTTAATTTCTTGTTGTGTAAGCCTAGAATCTATTCTTGACATGAGGATATCCTAGTCTGTAAAGTGGGTGTTCCATTACAAACATTGAGGAGAAATATTTGAAAGTAAATTTGATCGGAGGAGGAACCTTGTTTCTGAAAATTGTGTCCGAGTGATTGAAATAGTAAACCCCTTCCAAAGGGTTGCATCATAGGAATGACTTGCATAGAGAAGAATGTTTGATATTGGAGGAACCTAGCATAAGTCACCCACAAGAATAAGCCGACTTGCCACCAAACAGAGAGGTCTTTGCATGTGGGAAAGTCTCCAGTAACTAAAAGTCTAATTTTGTCAACAATTTCGGTCCATTTAAACTCATTTCATCGATAAAAACATAGTCAACATGCTTAACCAACTCTTGAAAAGAGGATAAAGAATGAACTTTCAATGGTTTTAGATCCTTTATAGGTATGAAGCAAGGCATGTATGGTTGATGTGGAAATGTTAAACGTAGAAACACCTATAGGCGTAAGTAGAAACTAAGGTGATTTATCCATATGTGGCAATTTGGTGAAATTTGATCCTATAACATTAATGGGAAATGAATTTCCTATTCCTTGATTCCCTGAATTATTAATTTTAGAGGTGGAAGTTCCATTTTGTTTGAGAAATGATGGAAAATGGTATCATATGCTAGCTTTTGGATGCTTAAGAAGCTTTCAATGAATGCTACAGAGGATATATGAAGATTATCCATAAATATACCATTTCTTTGCAAATCTATAAAAGAAGATCCAATTTCTTGTAAGAAAAGAGGATTGTTGTTCAAATGCCAATTATGTTACATATCGAAGTCATGACAACCTAATAAATATAGGATGTGAATTCCAATGGTTTGTACAGGGTATAACTGTGCAAGGAATTTCCATTCTTATTGAAGATGTTCAGTCTTCTCAGAGAGGTGCTCCAATTCTTCATCCGAGTTTGACAAAGACTGTGGAAGAAGAAATGAAACAAAGAGTATGCCACAATCTATAAGTTTTTTTGAGTAGGTTCCAACTATAGACAATATTTTTTTTAGTGGCACGAATATAAGTGGAAATGACATGAAAGGGTTTGTATAGAAGAATATCTAACCAACAAAAGAGTTCAAAGGATGTTGAATATGGTGCTGGTTCTTGGGAGAATCTAGGGTACATTAGAACAATTTACGGGATAATTCTTTGTTTCCATCTATCGCTTCTACGGTGTCGGCTATAAGTTTAATCTATGGTTGTTTCAATGAGAGAAAGGGTTTCCATATCGGGAGGCCTAGCCGTGTAGGAGTCGATGAAGACTATTGTGTCCTTCAAATTTAACTTAGATTCAACAATTATTTGTAGGATTTTTTTCTTGACATTCAAGGAAATAAATGACCATCTACAAAAAACCAATGGCAATTCCTATAACATGTGGTAGGTTTTTTGGGAATTTATGTTGTGTTTGACAATGTTATCTCGATTTTTTTCAAATGGTGACATGTCTTAGGGAAATTGGGGTCGACATCTCTTGCGATTATGGAAAGCATTTGATGGTATGATTTTAAAAGTTTCTCATCTTTTTGAAGCATATTTTACAATGTAATTTATAACAACATGGCGAGAGAGTATGTGTTGGAAGTCAATATTGGATCTCCAAATTTATAACACAATAGGTTTATGTATGTTGATCCTTTTATCATTTCATGCGGGAAGGTATTTTAATGTTCCATCATCATAAGAAAACAAGGTAGAAATAGGTCAATTCTCTCAAGGGGCATTGAACGAAATTACGGACAATTTTACTTTTTTAGGAAGGTTTATTCAGAGCATTTCATGTGACACTGCAATCTATTCATAAGCTCCTCAAGGTTTATAGATGGATAAAATGAAATAATTTGAGATGTATCCAAGAGGTAGAGGTAATCCTAGATGGACCATATATATATTCATGCTTGCAAGAAACTCGGTCATGGATTCCAAGAGGAAACAAGATAATCAAATTATTTTTAGTGGCTTCCAGAGATTCGGTGTCTATTGATTGAGGGCATCAATGCAAAGAGAATTCTCAAGCCAAATGAATCTATGGACCTAGGTGTAGCTTCTATATTTCCATTCATATCTGATGGAAATTTGACATGTTAGAAATGTTTTAATTACAAAACAAGATAATAATCAACAAGGTTATGCACGATTACCTATACCAATTGTATTTTGCTCAAGGTGTTTTTCAAGACTTCTTCTAGAAAATTGTGAATTTGTTGTGAAAGTATGTGGAAAATTGGTGCGAGATAATCAAAATTGTTGTCAATTATCCAACATTACGTGGCACGAGGTTTAATGAGGGGATTTCACGGGAATTACACTATGTAGGTCTGGCCATTTGGTGTCTATGGAGGTCAAAGTGAAGGAAAAGGTTGGTGCCCCAAACCGATCGATCATGTCTCGAAGATCACCTCTCGGGTTATTTCCCAGAAGGAACAAGTCCCTTTGAAGTTTGAATCAAACCTCATAAAACTATTAGGAGGATGTCGAGAGGAGACTCTTGAAGCCTTCTGCGGAGATCTTGGATAGTGAGTTGAACACCAAAATCAATATTTTATTTGATATAAGCTATGCAGCAGGTTTTGTAGCTTTGGCAACATAAAATAATCCGAGGATATAGTATGGGAGAGAGGGTGAGAACCAAAGTGATTTTCATGATAACCTAATAAATGCAAAGCATATTCATGTAAAATCACTCCCTTAATTCTTGTCTTCTTGAACATGAATTTTCCTGTTGGAAACAAAGTCAAGAATGCCATAAAGAACAATCCTTTTGTATTTTATTCATTTATTGGGGAAACTCCAATTTATGGCCATTGCAGAGTTGAAGGGGTCATTCTTCCTTACTGAAGAATGTAATGTTGAATTTCTTCTTCTTTATTACCTAAATTGAAGATGGAGGGAACAAAGCATAAAGTTAGGCTGATCGTGTCAGGCATGTCTGCAGAGTTTTGTTTAAAGATATCTGTAGGATATTCACAAGTCTCATGAGAGGTGAGTAGAAACCTATATAAAAGGGTGTGGTATCTCACGGAGGAATAAGGAAAGGATTCAAGATCATTGTTTTCAATAAACACATCCTTGTAGTATGGATATTGTGCAATTTTCAATCTCAAACCTTCTCAGACATGATATCTGCTAACATAGAAGTCATATTTTGTAAGATTTACTCCAATTTTTTGTAAATCTAATATTTTTATAAACATGTGTCAAGCTTCCAAATATGAAACCAACATTATGTATTGTGAGGATGAGGTGAAGGGAAGGAAGGGGACTATATTTCTGGCAACAAAATTAGGTGCACGCAAAAAGGAGAAGGAACACACATTAGATTGCATAAGAGATGACATAGGGATCTTGGATGTTGGTGGAAGGGTATGTGGTAAATTAGGGGACCTAAACCCAAGTGTGAATGTTAGAGGAGTAGGTAGGGAGTATATGCTTCCCTTCAATCAAGAATACGAGGGGGAGGGGTGAATTTGATCGAGATTTTGGAGAAGAAACAATTGAAGGAAAAGAACCGGTGTGTGTGCTTGCGTGGGGTCACTTTGAAGGTTGCCTTTGTTAAAGTTTGTTGTATTAGATGTAGCTAGGAGAAGTCATACATTTTCAGTAGAAGTATAAGGTCAAGCGAGACAACAAGGTAGGAAGTGTATCATGACATGAATGCATAGGATCAACCTCTATGTTTGTGCGATTGATAACAAGAACGTTGGAAAGAATTAATGTGTTCTTTGTGTAGAGAATCACGCTCTTGAGTGATGGGAACATTGTTGAGGAGTTGGCATGACACCGATTTTGAAAACCCACACCCAATGATTAAGGGTTAGGAGGAAGTATTTTTTTCTTTGTACTCGAAAGGTTTAGATATACAAATAACAATGAAAAGAAAGTACATACACATAACGTTGTTTGATTAGAGAAAACCATTAAACAGAAGGGAAAAGTGAAATGATAATAAGGTTACATTTGATAGTATTGTTGGAAAGTTGTAGAGAATATTAGATGTTTCGTTGTTTCTATTTATTATAACCATCACAAAAGGAGTAAAAAAATATTCGGTAAATATCAATTCGTAATGGTATTATTTTATATAGAAAATATTGTTATAACTAAATTACGATATACAAAATAGCAAGGACATAAAAATTTGTTAAAACATGTTTGCACTATGTGGATTGGAGCCAAAAACCTTGTATGAAGGTGTAGCAAAATTTTTCTACAAGAAAATGTTATCACCAAATCATAGCACCCTATGGTTTGCACAAGTGTGTGTGCTTGAGCGCACGGTGTGATTGGATAACATGGGTACTATTTCCAAGTTGTGGGAATTGCTACTTGAGATAGACCTCCAGAGAAAGCTAGTTCTTGCTCCTAAACTACCTGCCACAATCTACTCTAATGTAGGAAAAACTATCTAATCCTAATCTAACTTTCCAAGGGACCAGGGAGAGAGAGTGCATGAAAAAAATCCTACAGTAAAGTGGTGATACACCATAAAAGGAGAGATGAGGATAGTTTTCCAATGTGTGAAAAGTAGAAACAAAGTGTATACTAGAAGGGGTGATGACAATTTTTCACAATCTAACAACTGCATTCACAATAATATTTCATGCACACACAATGATAATGAATCCCTACAATAGTATAAGATAGGCACAATATATATGCAATGATATTGAAGGGTCAAGGGGAATGCAAACAAACACAACAGGGGAAGAGAAATCCACAAACTTGCAACTATTACTTTATAAGTATTTATAGTTCAATCTATTACAAGATAAGGGCATGGATCACCATGCAAGGAGTCCACTACTAGGGCTTACAACACATTGGATTCACAAATAAATTTTGGAAAATATTTTCTACTCAAAACTACCTCTCCTTATAATGAGCACAACATTCCAATTTATAGATTCTTAAGAGAGAGAGAGAGGAAAATGAAAATCCCAAAAAAAATCATCGACCACTTGCGTAAAGATGTGGCGAATGAATTGAAACGATGTTTTGTTTCTTACAAAAGGCTCCCCATACTATCCCATGACTTGCAATAGTGAGAAATGTCAGCCCATGCTCCATTGAATGCATCCTAATTACCAAATAAAACATTGTCTTGAACCTAGGCATGTTTTTTTGAGAAATCATCATTGATTCTTCATCAAATTCAGCATTCTCTAATTTTGTGCATTGGGCTTGGATCCATGATTCAATGGTACTAATTTTTACATTTGCGTTGAGAAATGCAAGCGTTATGGCCTTAGCTGCGGGTAGCTATTTTGGATCTGAGACATTTTGTCTTTTAACTTGAGGACTACACATTTACTTTACTAGAGCTGAATATGTTTCTTTTATTTTTATACATATACTCTCATAAAAATTAAGAAATCCATTTTCTGTGGTGTAGAGGACGTCAAGCTCATTTCAGAAAGTCAAATTTTGTGAAAATTGGAGCTTGGGATCAAAAGTTATGGCCATTTGAAGTTCGGAGGGTCAGACATTGAATTTTCCTTTGCATGCGGGCATATCGGCTATTTCGAGTTTGGTGTCCCAGATGTCCCTTGTGCGACTTGGGCTAAAAATCCCCACTTCATCTGCATTACACTTGACCCACTTTGCAAATCAGGTGGGTTGGATTTTGAGGAACTCATGTCCCTCGCGTCTTCTACAGATTGATTGGACCATCGGAGCCATTGACCGCCACTTCACCCACAAGCTTCCTTCCTGTCGGCTATTTTTGGAATATCGTGTCCCAAATGTCGCATGTACCTATGTGACTGGGCCAAAGATACAGACTTTTCAATTCCCTTGTAAATCGGTGATTTCCACTTTTGGAGCCCATGCGTACACATGTCCCATCTGTCCCACTTGTGCATGGGACAAAAACTTCGAATTATCCGCACCCTTTACAAATTGGCACGATTTCAACCATGTGGGTTCTGCGTGTCCAGACATCCCATGGAACTCCCGGAGACATTTAGACCTAGAAATACCTGATTTTCACCATTTTGGCTATTTCGGAAAATCGGGTTTTTGGGTCCCGAGATGTCCCTTGCACGTGCACAATGCGGCTAGGCCAAAAATACTTGAATTTGCTGAAATACACAAGTTGATGATAATTATTTGGTTTTTGCAATTTTTTCAACTTCTAAATTTTTTTCCCTTGGATGGGAAGTTAGAGAAGCGAAAGGGACCCCCTAATACCTAATTTTGAGCCTTGAACAATTCTTCTTGCTCGCATATGAAGAAATTATGGAGTTATCTAAATTTACCACGAGGGGTGAATTTGGGATACTAGTAAAATCTAGGAGAAGAATCCTTCTCGATTTTCTAGAATTCAAAATGACACACTTCAGTTGTTTGTTTCCTCGATAAATTGTTTCTTTGAGGGAAAGGGTGAAAAGGTATTTATAGGTGACAACACTACCTCTTTATTTCAACGAATTGCTTCATCATCAGCGAACAACCACCCACAGGTTTTTAGTGAGATACCCATGATCAATTCCATGAGCGCATCAAAGGAAATAATGAGTGTAATTCCCTAGTGTCATCCCTTATATTAACACATATACCTATAGTCACATTGTGAAACTTCAGCATTGCATTGAGAGAAAAACCATTTATGAAGCCCTATTTTCACTTATACTTTTTCCTACATTAATTTTTACCTTTTGAAAGCGAAAGAAAGCCATATAAAAGAAATTATCAATGGCATTTTCAGTCACCTCTGTGTAGTTCTTGAGGCCCATTCATTTTTATCTGTATTTCCCATGTGAGATATTCGAGAGATTGTCGTCACGAAGACCAAATTTTTGGAGGTCCCAGTCGATGTGTTTGTTATGGATGGCACATGAATAGATGAATCGAAAGATGCTGACCCACTCAAGAAGTTTCAAGGTCTACGGAATTGAAGGATTAACAAATAATTTTGTATAGAAACATTGTTTATGGATGAATCATTGAAATTAGTCACATGATCACCCTTTATAGCTAGAACTATAGAACTCTAGCTTGAGGTGTTGATAGAAGTTCAAAAGATCTTGATTCATCCATCGAAATGACCCCCAAAAGTGGTGAAACACTAAATCTGGATATGTCTTGTATTTGAAGTGTTTTTGTCTTTGTATAGTCATGACTTCTAATAGTAGAGCACGACAATATCACAAGAATAAAACCAATCAAATCAGTGAAGAACCAAGGAGGAGATCTAACATCTCTTTGATTGTTTTGAAATGAAAGTGATGTAGAGGTATGTCAACTGTTTGTCTCCATAGAGGAGGGTGGGAGAGGAGGAGGGAGAATTTTTTCGAGGACACTATTAAGATGATTATAGTAAGATTTTGCATTAGAAATCCTTCCATTATTTATAATGTATACCTTGCATTTTTCTACAACGTCATAAAATTTCTAGAAACCTCATTAAAACTAAGTGACATGAATCTCCCTCCCCAAATATTTTTATTAGATAAGGTAATAAAGCAGGATTATGGCTCAGAAACCTTCTGAAAATAATTACATTGTGAGAGACAAAAGGAGGAAAAGATATAACAGTGTGAATAGAAGAAATGAGCTCTGTGATGGTCAAAGGAGAAGAAACACGAGCAAATGTAAGCTATACCTAAGGGAGAGTTAAGGAGACTAGGCTCAATAGAAGGATATAAAAAAATGCATTAAGGCTCGTCCCGAAGTTTCCACTAGAGTGAGCAGCGTCTTATAATGTTTCTTGTGATGACCTAGTCGTCCATCGATCACCGTCATGCCCCAGATGATGAAGATCACTAACATATTGTTGTTATCAAATCCTACAGGGATCACTTTAAGATTACAACTTAATTCCATCGTCCTTCCACTAAATGGGGGCTCCTTCCACCCACTTGGTGCCCAAACACCTCTAGCAATGCACATTAATTTCACGACTTTGTCGATTAGGGAAAATTTCAAATTTCTAGTTCTCCCACCCACCTAGCCGGTCCTCCTTGTCGTTGATTTGATTGCACTCTTTTCCTCCACCGAACCTCCATCCAGCCCGGTTCGAAATCTCAATGGACAACACCAAATCCACAGTGGCGAGTGTCGGCTCTAAGATCGTCGCTGTCCTATCTCACCGCTACCCACCACCAACGACTACCTCGCCCGACTCCTTGCTTGCGCTGAACACCCATCATGATTCTACCACCCAGAGACAACTACTCTAGGAGAGGAAGCAAAAGTGAGCATTAGAGTTACTTCCACCCTGATTTTCCACCACATCATCAAATTCCCACTCCTCCATTGATGCATCATACATTTGGGTGATCACACACTCTCGCGAGAGGATCCTCAATAGAACAACACTTCTTTTGTTCATTACCTTATCCATCAACATTTGTTGCGAGAAGATTAAGGAGCTTTCCACATTTATACTATAATTCCCATCTTCCCTTCGGGGAGTTTAGAAAAATTATTTTGGGTATTTTGGAATCACGGGAGCATTAATACATAATAAGC